>CM053748.1:26372818-26398692 GCA_028658305.1 Pachyuromys duprasi
AGAGGAAGAGTATGCACACATATGTGCAGGTATCCATGGAAACCAGAGGAGAACATCAGATTTCCTGGAATAGTTACAGGTAGTAAGGAGCCTTCCAAACTGGACCTGGGGATCTAAACTCTGGTCCTCTGAAAGAGCATCAAGTGCTCAGAACCACTAAGCCATCTGCCCTATCCCAGATTCATCTGTCTAATACTTCTAAAGATAGGTAGAGCATGGAGTCCCTTGCTGAAGCCAACTGCCCTGATTTTTAAGAATTCTGAAAGCTGGTTTTCACAGACCAAACATTAGAGAAAGCTGTATTAAATGTCTATCTCATTTTGACTAGCCACATTTAAGTTTCCACAGAATTGTAAGCCAACTCTCTTCCTCCTGAACTATGCAGGATCTGGGATATAAGGACCCAACCAGGACCAACATTTAGAAAACATGTACTTTAAGAAGCTGGTAAAGGGACCGTGAGAATCCTGGCTGTGCACATCACTCAGACTACCTCTACACATACACGCAGTTGTCACTGAATGTCATTGTGGCAAGTGTGATGGCCACTGCACTGATTGCACAGCACAGGGCCTGAGGCCCAGTTAGTGCTCCTTCAGTGAAATGAAAGAATGAAGAACAGTGGACATTTCAGTTTGCCCACCCTTGTCTAAAAGAACCAAGACATGCAAAACATCTCTATGTCTGCTCTAGGGTCGTCCTGAAAACCATGAACTATCCATCAGGTCCACTGGTGTCTGGTATCCTGGCAGACAAGAGGGAGGAGGAGCTCAGGACTGGGAGGACCAGAGGGGTCCCATTACCGCTGACTCCTATATCCACAGATCTGCACTCTCTATGTTTCATTTAACCTCAATTCATGAGCATTTGCTATAACAGATCTGGATGGCCTTGAAGTTACACTTAATTATACAGGTGTTAACTCCTAGGCTAAGAAGATCTCAAGATAGTTAGGTGAGAGCACCACACGGAAAGCAATGTGCTGGGCTCCACGAACTACAGGGCCATGGTTTCTTCAGCATTTCAGAGCTCCTGGGTCCTGCTGCTCAATAACTGGAGAACAGAGAGAATGTGTTCCATCCATTTCATTGCTGGTGCTCATGTTGGAAGTATCTTCTACTTACCCTATGCCTTCCTGGCAGAGAGGATGCTGTTGATCTATGGGAAGTAGAGGGTTAAGTTGGGAAACAGTGTAGCCATGCAGGATCTCCAGCCTAAAATAGCATTTCCTAACAATTTCTATTTAAGATTTGAATTAAGATTCCCTAGCAAAATGTTAATCTGAGTCTGTGTATGTTCAATTGTAAAAGCAAAGCAATTCCTTTCGTAATGTGTTCACTCCTATGTATTCTATGACTGTGGTTCATTTTGTTAAGAACTTCCAGCCTCCTTTTAAGTTCCCCCCAGGCCAAAAAGATATGTCACTTTTTGCCATATCATCTGGAAAGGGCTTTCCTTCTCTAGGTGAGGTGGGAGTGTTCAAGTCCTTGTGACTATACATCAGGCATTTCTTTTTTAAATCCTGCATGGCTATGTTTGTGGTCATGTGTGGGCAGGTGCATCTGTATCACAGCACACATGTGGAAGTCAGATGACAGCCTTGGTATCTGGCCACATCTTTCACCTTGTTTGAGACAAGGTCTCTTTTGCATTGTGTGCATGCGTAGTCCAGGTGAGCTGATCCAAGACTCTCATCTCTCCCTCCTATTCCAGCCTTGTGCTGGGATTAGTGGTTCCCAAGTTCAGTTTTATGTGGATTGTGGGGGTCCAGATCTGATCCTCACTCCTGTGCAGCAATTGCTTTACAGGCTGAGCTAGTCCTCAGCCATTAATTTATTTTCCATTAGCTTCTCAGTGAAATATTTATCTTAAAAGAAGTTTGAAGCCAGGAGAAAATAGCTTTATCTTCTGGGCTCTCTGCATTTGCTCTATTGCTTGATTGCATAGTCTCTCAAACATAATTTCCTTCAATAAACTCTGAAGTCACTTCCAGGATTAAACTGCCTCCAAAGATGTTAACTCTTTTTATCTCTGTACGTCAACATTCTGAAAGATGAAAAATGATATTGGCCAAAGGTATTTTTATAATTCCAGTGGGCACATTATTTGAGGTCTATTTTAAATTCTGTGAATATTTCCTGTGCCCTTTGTTTGCGAGTCTCAAAAAGAATTTTTCCAGATGTTAGTGCACTTACTTTACCGTGTCTGTATAACTGACAAAATTGCTTCCATGAAATATCCAGGCTTGTTTTGTTTTATTTTGTTTTGTTTTGTTTTGTTGAATCACTTTCATGATGTACACCCGTTGTTCCTCACTTCTCCTCAGTCTCCATGAATGATGACTTGTTCTTCGAGGATCTTGTAGCAAATCTCTGTCTGCAACTCAAACGCGATTGGGAGTCTTCCTATAACCTCTGAAATCTGGTTAAGCACTTCAGCTAATGTATTTTTCCAGTGCATGAATATCAAGGAGTATTCTTTGCCATCAGTTCCTCTTGTTTCCATCCGATTTGACATTCTCACTTCACAGGTACGTTGTAACAGTAGCTTCTCATAGAATCACTTTCTATGTCCTTCCAGAACAGTGATGACTGTGTTTCCTGACTGTCCAAACATATAAGGAGAAAAGGGAAGGGGAATGAACTCATACAATGAAGAGAAAGATGAACTGGTGAGGTCACTGTTCGCTTTACATAATGTTAACAGGAGATGGCTTGGAAACCTTGTTGTGGGACCAGAGTTGGAATCTTGCCCCTTACTTTGAGATTTCCTGGGGACAGCCCACATCATGACATGAAAACATTCTACTAATCAAATTAATTCCTTTGAATATGACAATCTAGAAAGTGCAGACCATTTAAATGACAAAAAAACTGTCGTTTATATGACAAAAAAATAGCTGCATAGAAATAATATTAAGGCTGAGCTCTATAGATTCAGGACTTCTATATGTTTCATTTTATCCCAAGTAGTCACTTGCACACAGCACAAAACATTAGTGAACTAATTTAATTGAATGATTGAAACTAATTTAATTGAATTATTGAATGATTGTAATGATGAGTTCTCTGAAATTCCCACTCAGGTGTGTCTTCTGAAACCAACCAAAACAAGAACAATCTTTTTATTTAATTTTAATTTTCTTCATAATTTATTTAACATATATCCCAATTAAAGCCCTCTCCCTCCAACCCCCCCAGTCCCACCCTACCTCCCTCTTTCCCCCTATCCTTTTCCCCTAGTCCACTGAAAGGGGGTGTTCTCCAAGATTGCCAGCTGCCATAGCTTGTTAAGCCTCATCAGGACTGCCTGGATCCTCTTCTTCTGTGACCTGGCAAGGTGGCATCACCAGGGGTGAGTGATCAAAGAGCAGTAAAGGAAGTTCATGATAGAGGCAACCCCTGATCCCCTCAGAGATGCACATGGAGACTGAACTGCCAATAGATGTGAGCAGGGGTTCTAGGTCCTCTCCATGTATGGTCCTCGGTTGGTTCATCAGTCTTTTAATTATTTGTATGTAGTTTGAGAATTCCAAAACAAAACATTTTGCCAATTTCAAAGAAAGCATTCATTTTTGCACTCAAAACTAAAAACTGGTAATGTCCTTCAGTCAACTCTAGAGGAGGTGCTATTTGGACTTTTGGAAGAGTTTAGGGTGGTTTATATTGGTGTCAAAAGGTCTCATTCAGTAGCCCAGTGTAGCCTCAAACTTATAACAATCCTCTAACCTCAGCCTCCTATTCAGGGTCTTGAATTCAGATTTTATAACACTGATTGCTTTAATTTCTTTAAAAGGGGGGAAGGGGATTTTCAAGGAAAGACCTTCAAAGGTGGTGAAAGAACTAAGAATCATGGGAACAGTGACACTTTGCCATCTCCACCACAAAAACTCTGTTTACACAGCAGGGCTCGTTGCTACAGAGTTGTACCAAGGCATACTGCTCCAAGAGAACCTAGGAACTACAGATTAAACTGTCAGTAACTTAGAGCAGAGATGTGACTACAAATTCCAGCTTACTCCCTGCGTCTGCTCCTGGGCAAGATAGAGCCTTTCTGAGCCTGAGCTGTCATTTTCAAAACAGAGTTAATGTTCCTATCTCTCAACAAAACTTCACAGTTATATAGCAGCCACAGTTATATGGCAGTTATATAGTTTATTTCCCAACTTCTTCAGTTCACTTTATATGTAACCTTTTGAAATTAGTCTTATTATAATCTTCAGTTTATGAAAAAAATAGAGGTTCAGTTAGGTTTCATAATGTGCCCATGTCACACAATTATTAAGCACTGGAATTGATATTTCAACCCTGGAAATCAATTCTAGGGTACCTGTGCACAGTCAGTTGGCCACAAGGCCTAGGGGCCACACTCATGCAAACTTGAGTTCTAGACTATTAAATGTATCAGTTCTTTTTTATTTTATTTTCATCCCTCTACTTAGTTGCAGGAAGAAAAGAGCTCTGGTATAAAAAGGAGCTAAGCAACAGTTTTTCCATGGCACCCTCTGTGACCACAGCCACCTTGTCTTATCTCTGGTTCTGTGAATCCCCATCTGTAAATTTACTGTTTCCAGAGGTCATGTGCTTGGAGAGGTCGTAGAGCAATGTGAGGTGTAGAAAGTGTGTTCACATGACAGCACAGAGAAACCGTGAGCACAAGATAGCACTCAACAAAGTGGTACTGGCCTCAGCATTACCTTTACCTCTCTCCCTTCTCTCCCTCAGACTGCCAGGAAAAATAAAACGAGAAAAAGCTATTCTTTTAATACCTATACAGCATGTTGGGTCCCAGAGAAAGCTGTTAGCATGGAAAGGGCCTTTCAGAAATAAGAGCAGAGGCAAGCCAGCAACAGCACATTTCTAAGCCTGTTTAGTGCTGTAGCAGCATGTGGCCTTGGCCTTCTAGCCAGCTCTGAGCCAGACACATCAAGGCCTTTAAGACCCAAGGATGCACAGTGTTCTGGAAACAGCCATAACCTCTCAAATCCACTTAGTCTTTTAATTCCTCCCACCCACCATGGTCTGAGCCCACACAGAATGCCTGCTTCAGCTTCTGACCCTCTCAAAGTTTCTGGAATTGCAAGGAACTATTCTGTGCATAGCTGGAGTTGGCTAATATGTAAGTAACAAAACACATTTATACATTTGGTGTTTGGGAAAATGTCAAATGTTTTCCCTATGCACCAGATAGAAAATATAAATGAGGTAAGTAAAATATATACATATATGTGTGTATACACACACACACACACATATATATATATGTATATATATATATATATATACATATATGAACAGCTCTGAATGAGAAACTGTAATGCTTCTCTTTTCACATAGAGGACTCTAGGCAGGTGAGGGGGTTGCTAATACAATCCAGAATGTAGATACTATCAGTTCCAGTAGCTGGGTGTCAGCCCAACATAAAGAGTGACTAACAAGGAGTCCTGAGTTTTACCTGAGTCTGCTTTCTGAGCAGTGCTCTGGTCCTAGACACATTTCTTAGCCTCTTTGGGCCTCATAGTCCCCATCTATACTGCGATGAAGCCTAAAGCTTGTAGATCCACTCTTGAGATGGTCTAGAGTGCAATACAATGAATGACACAGAACCCAGAGACTTCTTACATCAGAAAACACGATGTTCACATATTTACTACAGAGTAGCAATCGCTTTCACAAAGGAATATACTCAACTTGATTTCTTTTTTTAATGAAAAGAAATTCAATTTTAGTTTTAGAACAGTTTGAGACTTGTGCAAAAGTTGCGAAAACAACCAAATCCTTAACACACCCACGTTTAGATTCCTCCTTTGTTAATGTCTGCATTAAGATCCTACACATACCAAAACTCTTCTCTTCCTTAAAATGTACAGGCCTCTGTGCCTGTTTGTAGACTGCAACCTCCATAATTCAGACTTAGGGAGCCCATAGTGAATGAGGAAGCCATGGCTAACACGCTCAAAGCTCACCTCACGAGAAGAGTGGCAACTCAGAGTTAGCTCATGGTTAGCACCCAGAAATGCTTATTCTCATCAGAAATCCAGATTTTATGCAAAATATACTCGTTAAAGGGTGACTCATTTGTTGTTTTCCTTTCTCTAAATAGCATCCTCTCCAAACAAAACAGTCATGCCAGCTGGATGTGACCCGCCACTTTCCATCTGCAAGCCCCAGCCCTATTCCTTCCATTTGGCTAAAGTCAGAGGAGAATCAGAAATGTCTCCTCCTACCAATTCTCAGGAGACTCTTCTATGGAAGCAGGCTCTTCTCGGTTTCTAGTAGTTTCATCTGTTCCTTAGCCAGTGACCCCACATTTGATCTTCCCAGCACCCAGTCTATGTGTCTGTCACCCAAAAGCCTTCCCCTCTAACGCTAACTCTTCCTACTCTTATAAGTGTTATGATTGCATCAGACCTGTTGGTAGAACCCAGGCTGACCTTCCTATCTGAGGACCCCTAATTAATCACCCTGGAAGAGCCTGTTTTTCCATACGAAGTAACATTCCCACATACCAGAAAATTAGGACTTAAACATATGTTGTGGGAGGGGTGTAAAGATTCATTATTTAACTCACCACAGTCAGCAGCTACATTCCTTTCTGCTTTAACATAAAAGTATTCTCCCAGTTTGTTCTCAGCCATACCAGTGTTTCTTGTGATTCCATCATCCTGTCCTCCTATAAAATAATCTGTATTGGGATTTGGTATTTTTGAGGCAGACACTAAATGCCCAGCAGTGTGCTGGTAAGAGAAGGTGAACTGATTATAAAAGAACAAATATTCTCTCGTTGCAAAGATTTCTAGTGTACTTACCAAAGAAAAGGAAATGAGAGAAGGTCCAGGTAAAGTCTGATGACTCACTGCACTGGACAGATTTTCATTAGACCTTGAGTCAAGATTGGGATCCAGACCTTTTCTTTGCAGAAGAATAGTACATGTTTATAAGTACTAGTATACACGTGACAGAACAGCCATTAGTCACCACTGCCACATATCACCTCAACAGTCTTCAGTAGAGAAAAGATGAGCCAGGAAAACAAGCCTAGGATGAGGTATGAAAATGGAAGAAGGAGAAAACAGGAAACAGGACAGGAGCCTATCACAGAGGGCTTCTGAAAGACTCTACCAGCAGTGTATCAAAGCATATGCTGAGACTCTTAACCAAACTTTGGGCAGAGTGCAGGGAATCTTATGAAAGAAAGGGAAAATAGTAAGACCTGGAGAGGACAGGAGCTCCACAAGGAGAGCAACAGAACCAAAAAAATCTGGGCACGGGGGTCCTTTCTGAGAATAATACTCCAACCAAGGACCATGTATGGATATAACCTAGAACCCCTGCTCAGATGTAGCCCATGGCAGCTCAGTATCCAAGTGGGTTCCATAGTAAGGGGAACAGGGACTGTCTCTGACATGAACTGATTGGCTTGCTCTCTGATCACCTCCCCGTGAAGGGGGAGCAGCTTTGCCAGGCCACAGAGGAAGACAATGCAGCCATTCCTGATGAGACCTGATAAGCTAGGGTCAGATGGAAGGGGAGGAGGACCTCCCCTATCAGTGGACTTGGAGAGGGGCATGGGAGGAGATGAGGGAAGGAGGGTAGGAGTGGAAGAAAATGAGGAAGGGGCTACAGCTGGGATACAAACTGAATAAACTGTAATTAATATAAAAATTAAAATTTCATGACAAAAGAAAAAAGGAAACTATGATGAAACTTCAGTTCTCAACTTGAGCAAGATCAGCTTATTCCCCTTAACCCACAAATGCTTTTATGTGAATACTACACCCATCAAACTTTAAGCAGGCAGAGAGTACCTGTCCCATCTGGAAGTCAATTTCCAACTTGTTCAGCAAACTATATTTCCTTTTAGCACTCAAAAGCATTTTTGGCATCTCTGCCATGCTGACCACGTTTGATAGGAACAGAGTAAGCATCTGTTCCATCCATGGCATTTAGAATTCTAACAGTGAAAGAGTCTGAATGATGAAGCTTGGCTTTTCCCCGCATCATAAGGATGTACACAGAAGACCAGGCCAGTGAAAACAATCACTGAGCGAGGACAGTGAGACCCAGAGCCCTCATTGGTTTTTAAGTACCTACTTCAAGATACTGCCTGAGTTTTGACTATAATTAGTGTTCTTCGTTATGAGGTCCAATTCTGCCTCAAAATAAAGTTCTTATCCTACAACCTCCCACCCCGGTTACACCAAACTGGCTTCTATTACTTGAAACCAAAAGGCATTCCAATCCCTGGAGAGCTCTCAAAGAGCTTCTCCTGAAGGCTTCCAACCATCGAAGTCTCCACTAAAGAAAAAAAAAGTAGCTACTATCTGGTGTTTGGATCCTTGTCCTTAGGAACTATTTCAGAATTTGTCACCTGGCATCTGTAAGACTTGAGAACAAAGGACACCTTAGGCAACACAATTCACACATCAGTTTTGCAGAAGTGAAATGTTTGGCCTAGTTTCTCAAAATACATTCATTTTTATGAGTAGATACTTTCCTAGTGTCCCAGTTGCTCATGGTTTCATGTAAACCTTGAAGATTTATAAGTATTTTATTCTCACTGCCATTGCTATTTAAGAAATGAGATGAGAACTGATAAGTACTTTGTTGTTGCTTTCACTTATTAACCAAGTGTTGTAAGTTTATAAGGAAGGATTTCTGTGTTTGACAGGGTGCAAAATGATTTCCCTATGGTACCATATTTGATCCTAATAATTATCCACAGGTAAACACTGAGCAAGACTCTATAGTCCCATGTAAGGATTTCTAGAGTATTTGACCTGGGGCTGTGGCACTGGATTCTTAGTCCATGAGTGATTAGAACCAAGCTGCTGTAGCCTCAAGCTTACCATCACTCTGCAGGAACTGACTCTGTCTTGGGAATGACAAGTTCATCTCCTTCCACATAGGAAACACAGATGGCAACTGCTTGCAATACTGTCTTGAGAATTGTAAGACTGAATCTGCATTCTTTCTGGATTGCCACTGGAGAAGATAGGAGACAGTCACTATAAGCCACAGTGTTCCCATCTGAACAGTAAATGCCAATTGAATTAAACCAAACTGGTGGACTCAGGACTGAATGCCAAGTCATTTGATTCTCTGTTATCTTACACGATGTCCTATAGAGTCACTCTCATCTGTAATACGCTAAACCATGGGTCAATAAGCTACTTACCACAGACCAAAGATGGTCTGTTGCCTATTTCTGTAAATAATATTTGACTAGAACTCAATCATGCAGATTTGTTTACATAGTTTACAGGCATATTCATGCAACAACGACACAGACACAGGAGAGATGTGGTGAAGCACAAAGACTAACATATTTACCATCTGGTCAACCTCACTCATAAACAAACTCAAAGAAGTTCAGAATAACTCAAAAAAGATTAATCTAACCTGAGTTTTCTTTTTCAGCGGGGAGAACCAAGGACCATGTATGGATATAATCTAGAACCCCTGCTCAGATGTAGCCCATGGCAGCTCAGTATCCAAGTGGGTTCCATAGTAAGGGGAACAGGGACTGTTCCCCTTGAGTTTTAGTGCCAAGATGTAAATTCCCCTCCTGTCACTAAGCACTCCACCCTCAGATAAAGCACAGAGGTGTGCTTATCCAGATGGCCAGGGACTGATATTTAGCAAAGAATCAACTCAAGCATGAATTAAGGACTTTAGTCACTGTGCCTAAGGTGATGAATTCATTGAATGGTAAAAGAAATACAATGTAAAGGGAGTAATAAAAGAATTAAAGTCTACTAAACTCCTGTTTACCCAGAGTGCAATCAACCAGAGAGACATAGCTTTCATTTTCCTTCTAGAGGAAAAAACTCTATACAAAGACTGGTTAATTAGTATAGCTATTAATGAGAGAAACTGCATTCTGTATATCCTCTCAAAATAAAAGTAATTGGTTGTCCTAGTTAACTTTAATTGTCAACTTGACATATCCTAGAATTATCTGAGAGAAGAGCCTCAATTGAGCAAGTGCCTAGATCAGATTGACTTGTGGGCATGTCTGCAGGTGATTGCCTCAGTTGTGAGCTCATGTAGGAGGGCCCAGACTAGTGTGGGTGGCATCGTTCCCTGAACTGATGTTCTCTGGGCTATACACAAAAACTAGCTAGAGAACTCAGCAAGCTTGAGTTCCTATTCTGGCCTCTCTCAGCGATGGGCTATAACTTAAAAACCAGATGAACTCCTTCCTCCCCTAAGGTTTTGGCTGGAGTGTTTTATCACTGCATCAGGGTGGATATTGAAAGACTAACATTAATAATAACCACATTAAAGTCCCAGGAGTTGTGTAAGAAAGATATTATGATTTTTGTGTGACTTTGAAAGTAATGTTGTAACAAATGTTAATAAGCCAAGCTACTCAAGCCCTGAATGCACAGTACCCCATATCAGTTTATCTTACAGATTTCTCAATTTTTATTGTATATAAGAATTAGGTGCACAAATACAAAGAAAGTATATTCTGGTTATTTTTTTCTCCACCAATAAGTTTTTGAGTATGATACTATGCAATAAAACACTCACACTGATGATCAATAAATGTTGGGGTAGGAAGGGGTAATTTATAGGGAGAAACCTACTTCAGTAGAACGTAGAGGGCAGTTTTGCTCCCATGATGGAAGATATGTCCTGGAAGGATATTATCTGGGTAGTTTAGCCAGTGAAGATAAAATAAATAACAACAAGTGCTTTGAGACAGTGTTAGCTGAGTGTGACACCAGAATTCCAGCTCTATTGTCTTTTCTCAAACATATCTGATGATGTGAATAAATCTCATTCTAAACAAACCATTCTTGGTCACGACTGAAACTATGGATGGCTAAGAGTACCAAGAAATGACTACACCGTTTTAAATATAATAAGCAGAATGGGTGAATTCATTCACACAGTCTTATTCCTTTATGCAATCAATACAGATTTATGAAACCAAACATCTAGAGTTTGGGAAGGGATGTGCCCTGCAGAAGTTTCAAAGTCAGAACCAGAGGAAATTCAAATAAATAAACAGATAGAAATCCAAGCATCTTTTTAGTTAATAAAAGTTAATAATAATAGTTAATAAAACTATTGAGAAAATGTGACTTTATATCTCTATCTAAAGCTTGATGTTTCTCTGAAATAGGCCTAAAGTGACTTGATCTCTGTTCCCTGTGGTCAGCTCAGGATCTACTCACAGTGTCACACTCTTTGCCACACAGCACAATGAAGAAGCCTGACTAGCTCTTCAAGGAGAGTGTCTACAATGAACATGATCAGATTATTTTATCAGAACACTGATGAGGAAAGAAGCTGTTTTCATATAGAGATGGGCACCGCTTTCTGAAAAAGCAAGCAGAATGAGTGCCACTCAGCCTTTCACTAAAGGCACGTCAACAATATTTTATATACTAAGGATATAATGGTATGGACACTAGATAAGAACTCCACTCCTGTGATATGCACACTCTAGCAGGGAAGATGTAATAAAACATTGAACATATAAATGTAAAACATAATATCAGTATGACATGCTGAGAAAAAAAAAACACCTGAAAGATCATATTGGATTGACATCAGTTTGTTGACAACTAATTTATCACATGCCTGTGTATGTGTGTCTTGCTCCTCTGAGTAGGTAGCACTGTCTCCTTGCCTTTGGCTCCACAAAGACTTGTGGTTAACTTTGACCAAATAGGATTCAGCAGAATGACACCTGAGGATCTTCCAACCAGGCCTTCAGAGAGACATCTTTATGCTGAAACTCTGAAACTCAGTCACACTGCGCAAAAACGCAAGCCAAAATCTTCAGGGAGAGGCCACCCAGATGGACATGCAGCCCAACAAGACACCGACTTAGGAAGTTTTCTACCGGCTTTCAGATGAATGTTGCTGCCTGTGCAAAGAAAAGTAGAATTTTGCAGCGGAGTTCAGTAAACACACAGCAATACCTCGTTTTAAGTTATTGTATTTGGAGCGCTTGGTTCCACAGGAGTGGATACCTAGCGCATACCACTGGTGGTCAGGGATGGTCTTCTACAGGGTATTGAAACTGAGTAAAGGGGCAGAACCAGACAAGAGACTAGCAGTCAACCATCCCAGGAAGAAAGGGTAAGCAAGAAAAGGCTGGTACAAAAAGCATGCTTGGCGTACCAGAGCCTCAGTAAGGAAGCCCCGTGCTACTGCAGTGCAATGAGAGAGAAGAGCTCCTAGAGAAATAGTGATCCGGATCCCAGCTGTCCTTGCAAGCCATGGTGAAGACTTTGGATGTTCTTTGGGGCCAATGACAATGAAAACCAATGACAAGGTTTTAAGCATGACGAAGTGACTTGGGTTGTTTTTAAATATTGTCGTCGCTGCTATGAAATGAACAGGTTAGAGCTGTATAATAGTCCAGTTAATGAGGACGATCCAGGCACCCCGAAGAAGGAAGGACAACACCTTGGGAGTTTAGAAGTGGTTAGATCAGGTACGTTGAACTTTCAAAGACTGGCCAATAGTTTTCTAAAGCAGGTAAACAAAAGTATCTCTTACAAACAATAAATAATTCAGTGTCTACACTCCTATCAGTACTTACTTTGGCCCCACTTTTTAGTTCTAGCCATGGTGTTCCATTATGGATATAAATCACGTTTTCTATTTGGGGGTTGGAGATCCAGGCATAAAATCCCAGTGCTTCAAGAGGCTGAGGAGGAGGATCCTAAATTCAAGGTCAGCCAGAGCTACACAGTAAGATCATCTTCTTTGTAACGCACATGGGTTCAGTGGTAGATAGCATAATCATATGCACAAAACCCTGGATTCTGTCCTTAGAACCACAAGGACAAGAAAGAGGAAGGAAGGAGAGGGCAAGGGAGGGAAGAAAACTACATTTTCCTACTAACCAACACCGGCATTCTTATTTGTACTATTGTACTTGTATGGTGAATGATCAAAATCTTTTGTTCACCATTTTAAATTAGTTATGAAGACTTGTGGGCTGGGTGTGGTGATACATACATTCTCATCCAAACATTTGGGAGGTAGATGGACAGGTGGATCTCTGTGAGTTCAAGGTCAACCTGGTCTACATAGTGAAACACTGTTTCAGAAAATAAAACAAAACAAAATATTATAGGAATTTTACATTGTCTTTTGAGACTTTTATACATGAATACCATATTTACATCATTTCCACTACACCTTCTCTCATTTCCAGCTCCTCCTGTATCACATCCCTAGCCCCGACCCCAGATCCAACAAAGCAAAAAGGTACCATGGGGAATAGATGTATCTCTGTAAAGATTCTTTATTTTCAATGTATGCATTTTATCAGATACACTGTTGTGTTTTTAATAAGAATGGCCCTCATAGGCTCATACTTTTGAATACTTGATCCTCTGTTGGTGGAATTGTTTGGGAAGAATTAGGAGCTGGGGCTTTGTTGGAAGAATTGTGTTACTGGGATAGAATTTGAAGTTTCCAAAGTCTATGCTATTCCCAGTTAACTCTACCTCCAGTTTTCAGATAAGATTATATAACTTGCAACTGCTGCTCCAACAACTTACTGCTTACTGCCATGCTCCCTGAAAGATAGTCCTGGACTCTACCCTTTTGAAACTATAAGCCCAAATAAATCCTTTCCTCTATAAGTTGTCTTGGTCATGGTGTTTTGTCACATTGATTGAAAAGTAGTAAGACATATGCAGTATTCTATATTTTCTTATGGAATGTTTAAAATGAGAACAAGTTTAGTTTTAATGAGATCCAGTGTTCTTTCTTTTGTTGTTGTTTGGGGCTGTGCTTTTTCATCCCATTTGTAACATCTTTGCCTAACTCAAGATCACACACACAAAAAAATTCCACTTTATTTTCTTGTAAAAAAATTACAGCTTATGTTATAATGTTTGGGCCTATTGTCTGCTCCTTTGGCACCATTTTATGCACTAGATCACTTGACCATATTTTAAGGACAACATTCTTTATTTTAAGGAGTCTAAATGCCTATAACATTACTCAAAAAATCATAAGTAATATTTTTAAAAGGAGAGACCTCTGCATTTTCCAAGTGGTAGCCAGATCACGGCATCCTTTACTCTGTAAAATGTTTCTGAAGGACAGTTACACCCTGCATCCAAAGTCTTGATTCAGAATGAAGGTACAGGCAGAAAAGGAGGATTTTTTTTCTTCTGACATTTGATGTTCAGTGCCAGCTATATTTATTATTATTATTAGCTTGATCCAAGCCAGGGTCATCTGGGATGATAGGACCATAATTGAGAATATGCCTGCATGAGATTTTTCTGTAGTCAGTTCTGAGGGGATATTGTCAATTAATCCTGGGTGTGGGAGGAGCCGCTCCTGGGCACATGGTCCTGGGTCATGTGAGAAAGCAGGCTGAGCAAGTCTCAGAGAGAAGGGCAGCAAGCAGCATCCTTCCATGAACTCTGCTTCTGTTCCTGCCTCTAGTTCGTACCTTGAGCTCCTGAACTGCTTCTCCCAATGATGGACTATAAAGTGCAAGCTGAAATAAACCCTTTTGTCCCCAAGTTGGTTTTGGTCATGTGTTTATTATGTCTATAGAAAACTAAGACAAGCTTGTTTGTTGTGAAAATTGAGTAGCAAAATCTCTTCCAACCCTTTTGACCACCTTTTATCCATGAAGGAAGAAAACTTAAGATCTTTCTTCCCATCCATTACCCTTGCCCTTGGTGCCTCCATTTGCTGTTTGCTCCACATGAGAGAATATACATTCTCCCCTGTCATCAGCCAAGACCCGGTGGTTCTCAGCCTTCCCAATCCTGTGACCCTTTGATATAGTTCTCTACATTGTGGCAACCCCCAACCATAGAATTCTTTTTATTGCTATTTCATAACTATAATTTTGCTACTGTTATGCTCATAGTGCAAATATCTGTTTTCTGATTATCTTAGGCAACCCCTGTGAAAGGGTCATTTGACTGTCAAAGAGGTCAGGACCCACAGGATGAGAACCATTGAGGAAGTCAACACAACTATAAATGCCTCCTTCTTAGAAGTTGTACCTTCAGGACCAAGGCTGTCTGTCACTGTGGGGTAACTCTCCTTACACAGATGTGTCTTAAGTCCCCAAACACAGAGATGCAAACTACATACATTCAAATATAAGCTTTATCCATAGTGAAAATATTATTTTGTCTCCATTTGTTTAATCTTTCCTGTTTTTTATTACTATTATTACTATTATTTTCAGAACCCAGATGAGAACAAAAGCCTGGTTTCTTCCTATTTTTATGTGTTTGTTTGTGAATATCCCTCAATATTCCCCCATGCTTCTGTCATTATAGTTTACGGACTCTGAGCATCTGATTTTGTAAATTTTCTCTTCCTGTCTTCATCAGAAAATTTATTTTGATAGACTAGAATTTTTATGTTTAAAACTTACTTCAAATTTTCAGACTTTTTAGAAAATACAATTGCACAGAAATATTAATAGTGTCCATTCTTCCATCCTTTGGAGCTGTGCAGACCAATTGGATAGCTTTTCATACTACACAGCTATGTAATATTAATTAACTAATGCAATTAAATTAAAAATCCAATGCTTTAATTATACCAACCACATTTTAAGTTTTTAATAGCCACATGTCAACAGAGAGGGCTGTCTCAGCAATAAATGTCAAGAGCATTTCTATTACCATGTGAAGCTCTATTGTAGAATACTCCTCCAGAAACATTGGTATTGAGTATGGGATTCAATATTAAATCATATACATTACCTATGTTCTTCCCTGCCCAGTACACATGAGAGATTGTGTTCTAGTTTTCTTTCTGTTACTGTGATGAAAACCATGAACAAAAGCAGTTTGAGGGAGGAGAGTTTATTTCATCTTCCAGTTTACAGTCTAACTTTGAGAAATGTCAAGACAGGAACTCAAGGCAAAAGCTTAAGCCACGTACTGGTGGAGGAATGCTGCTTACTGGCTTCTTCCTTCTGGCTTGTTTTCTTACAAACAATCGAAGGCCTATCCTCCTAGGAATGACACTGATCACAATGGTCTGGAACCTCCTACATCAATTAACAATTAAGAAAATGCCTCACAAAAGCCATCAGAGCCTATTGGTCTGGACAATGTTTGGCTGAGGCTTTAAGTCCAGGTGATAGCTGAAGCTAATGATAAAAAATAACTGATTTCAGGAGTCCCTGCAACTGTCAAAGTTTTGGATGCTCAAATCCCTTATGGTGTAATGTTTTTAAGTGGACTAAATACATCCTCCCATGTATTTAAATTACCTCTAAATTCTCCATAATGCCTACTCAGACATAAATGCTCCTTAAATAGCTGTTATATTTTGTTGTTTCGGGAATGACAAGAGAAAAATTACACGTGTTCAATGCAGTTGCAATTTGTTCCTAAATGTTTTTGATACTCAGTTGCATTTCTAGAATCTTGTGTGTGTGTTCTATATATAAAACACATAATAAAAATGGACTAACTTTCTCCTGAACATGCAACACATGTATCCTTCTAGACTATTATTTCTGGTAACTTAAAAGTATTTTTGTCTATCAAGAAACTCTAATACTTTGGCTCTTACTCCAAAACATTTTTAATTATATCCCAAAGCACACTGAGAACTCTTGCATCCTCATAACTATCGCAAACTCTTCGAACGGTTTACAGAGTCAATAGACACTCTTAATGGGGGGGGGGGGTGAGCAGGTGATGCCAATAAGAAGAGGAACCATGTCTTGAAGAGCACAACCTGACTTCCTGCAGTGGGTGGGGGCGTGAACAGACTATAACTCAGGATGATGTTTCCTCTCTACAGAAAGCAGTATAAGCAAAAGGCCAAATGTTAGCTGTTAGTTAATATGCTAAAGATTCCTGCAGTCTCGGGAACATGCCTCTTGGAAGCTGCTGCTGTTTTGGTTCACACTCCAGTAATATTTGTTGCATTCTTTCCCACACCTTGAATAGCAGTACTTTTACAGATGCCTGAAGCCTTTCCCTCTGTGGTCTGAGAGTGAACTGAAGACTAGCCACAGGTCGCATTACCGTTCATCCTGCCCTCATCATCTGATGGGTCTGTTTCTACAATCATATGGAGACCCTGGGTCGCACTACTGTTCATCTGCCCTCATCATCTGATGGGCCTCTTTCTACAATCATATGGAGACCCTGGGTCTCATTACCATTCATCTGCTCTCATTATCTGATGAGCATCTCTCTACAGTCGTGTGGGGTACTTTTACTGCTTTGATTTCTCTAGGGTGGCTGAATGCAGCAGCCGTCATGAAAAACACTTGTTCAGATGTGGTAGGGGAAGATATGACCTTAGCCAGAGGGCACACGTGTTTGGATCCTATTCCTGCCATGTGTATCTGTGCGAGTTTTGTTATATTAAAATGCTGTCCTTGGAGAGGTTTCCTCCTTGATAAAATAGGGTAATTAAAATCACTATAATGGCATGCCTAGAACATAGAACATAGATGCCTAGAACATCATGTGTTTGGAAAATATATAGCCTAATCAATATAAAATGCATGGGACCATGTCTTGTGTTTGTTGACGCATTATACTTTGTGGGGGGGGGGAGATCTAAGCAAGCACAAGCTAGCATACAAATCTATATATTGATTAAATTTGGACTCAAGTCAGCTCGAACATCTAGATGAGGATTTCCAATAATTTGTCAAGAGAGTGGCCATTTTAAAAGTAATTTCGTTACATTTGTGTTTGACTATTTTATATGCTTTTATGATGAATTCTCTTTCTTCTCATCCCCCTCCTTTTCTATATCTCTCCCACCCTTATCAGTTCCTTGCTCTTCCTGAAAAGGTCCTCTCTCACATTCACATGAAACAGAAAAGGACAGCAAGAGACTATATTGTCTGAAGCCTCTGAGGTTTCCCTGACCAACAGCTCAAGGAGGTATCATACACCCAGCACTGGAACAGTTGTTTTGTTTGGGCTTCAAGGACAGAATTCACCCATGCAGGATTTATCCCTTAGAAAAATAAATAAATAATTTACTAAGTATTAAGTTTACATTTGGGCTTTTTTATTCAACCTTCATTCTGGCTAACCTTTCTCTTCTTGCCCCTTCATATCCTCATCTCCTACAGCATCCCTGCTTAACACGTTTACGTCCACTGTTCTCCTTATCTATTTTCATAGTAGAGTATCACATAGTATAATATACGATAGTATACGATAAAGTACAGATATATTATAAATATAGTATAGTACCATATTATTTAATATCCCCCCGTCCCTCACAGTATCCCCAAACCTTTGTAGTCTTCTGGTATCCAAAGATGCTCCATGTTCAACACATACCTCTAAAGATCTAAGCAAGAATCCACATATGAGAGAAAACATGAGATGTCTGTCTTTCTGAATCTGAGTTATCATACTTGACAACAGTTCTCACTTCCACCTAGTTACCTGCGAGTTTTATGATTTCTTTGTTTTTGGTTTTGTTCTGTTTTCTACAGCTGAACGAAACTGGAGTGTGTATAAGAACCAAACCTTCTTCATTCATTCATCAGCTGATAGGCACCTCAGCGTGGTTCCATTTCCTCTGAAGGAAGAATCGGTTGCATCTAAGTTAGGAATGTACTCTTCCACTTACAGTGCTGCAACTTCTATCGGCTTATTCCAGGGTTCTCTAGTAAAGGAACTTGTTTGAGGCTGGAGAGATGGCTCAGAGGTTAATAACACTGGCTTTTCTTCTAAAGGTAATGAGTTCAATTCCCAGCAACCACCTATAGTGAGATCTCGTGCCCCCTTCTGGTGTGCAGGCACACATGTAGGCAGAATGCTATATAAATAATAAATAAATAAATCTTTTTTTTAAAAAAAACTTCTCATTTAAAAAAAAAAGAAACATGTTTACTTCTATTCGGGTATTTCCAAAAATTGGGAATTAAGGGTTACTCTTATTCAAAACTGAATTTAGGCAGTGATGTCACCTACTATGTGTCTTGATGTTGTTGTTGTTATTGAGATAAAGTATTGTGTTTCCTGATCAGACTCCAAACTTGCTATTTTTTACTAAAAATGACATGAATTTTACAATATTCATGTTGTTATTGTTATTGCTGCTGTATTTATTATTGTTGTGTTGTTGTTTATTTATTATTGTTGTTGTTGTTGTTACTATTCTAAGGATAAAACCTAGGACTTCATGGAAGCCAGAAAAGCCCTTATCCAAGTGAACTGCATTGCTTGCTAGCTAGCTGTGTCTCTAAAGATATCAGTTTGTGAAGCCAACAAGTAACACATGTCATGTCTCCTATTGATGTGTTGAAAATCTTTGGCATAATGCTTCTTTTTTGCCTCATCATTTTAATCTTATCTTAAAATTGTTAGTTTTATTCTAACAAGATTTGGCAGGAATCTTATGATTCTCTATGTGCTTCAATATCACCTTCAAGAAAAGTGATTGACCTGGTTTTATTGTGTTTGCCTCCCAAGCGTTTGGAGAAGATATCAAAGGAAATTAGATCAAGGATAGAACAAGCACCGCTATGTATTGGCTATACCATTGTCCTGTGGCAATCGTGACAATGAGCGTCGCTCGCGTGGAGAAGGATGAATGTTAAATAAAATGATCTTCCAAGTACTTTGATACAAAGCTTTCAAAGACATTACCTTTGAATGGCTTTGTGAGCTGGAATGTTGGTTTTATTGTAAGTATGAGGAGTTCCCTGTTATGATGAGCTATTCATACCCTTCAACTGTGAGTGAAAAGAAACTTTCTCCCTTAAAGTGCATTTATCTTAGTTTTTTATCACAGCAAGAGGTAAAGTAAATAAGACAGTCAGACAGTGGTAATAAATAGACAAAGAGATAGATGATGATGAGATAGATAGATATGATGACAAATGGTAGAAAGATGCTAGATAGATATGATAAATGGTAGAAAGATGATAGATAGACAGATAGATAGATAGATAGATAGATAGATAGATAGATAGATAGATAGATAGATAGAAAATAGATGGTGGATGGATGGATATAGTAATGGAAGATAGATTCTCTTTTCAGCCTTTGAGGACTGAGAAGCAGTAAGGGAAATGAGACAACTGTCCTTAAATACTTGTTCCATGAGATTAGCCTTACTACAATTGCCATTGGTAATCAGTATTGATCACCACTTGAGTCACTTTCCTCCTGTGCTCCAGATACACATATCCAATAAATAACAGAAATCATTTGCTAGAAAATTGCAGAGATACTTAAAAGCCTACATGCCCCACACTGAACTCATCACATATCTCCTCTGGCTAGCATTTATTGCCTGTGGTGGAAAATAGCCTGATTGTTGCTAGTCCCCAAATCCAAATTATGTTGTCCTCTCAGATGCCCTGTTCCACATCTTTACAACAGTGACTCCAAAACTCCAGTCTTTATAACACAGCACAGAACATAAAGCTGTAGTTCACACTCTGAGTGCAACTAGGTTCCAGGAATTCATGCAGGCTCTCAACCATTAATTCCATCTGTTCCTTCAACCCCAATCCTACTGCCCTGACTTTAGAACGTGTCCTCTCTCCTCTGAGTTGTGACTGTTACTTCTAAAAGACTTTCTCTCTCTCTACCTCTGCAGCCAATGGTATCACCTCCATGCTGTGGGAGAGGACCTTTCTAAAGCCAAAGCCAGATCTTGCCAATTTGCTACTCAAAATGTTTACATGGATCTCTATGGGTTATGGGATAGAATTCAAGTTCCTTAATGGGATGCCAGACCAGAGGTCTTTAGTCCCCATTCTGTTGCTGGACACGTATCTGTTAACTCACACATCAATCCATTACTTGAGTTCCCCAAACCACAGCATACCTATTCACTCCACACCCATCTTCCCACAGAATGGATGCCTTTTCCAGCTCCATTCTAGCTCTTGAAATCTTTTGCACTTTAAAACCCCAGTCCACACTTCACCACATGTCTGAAATCTTCTTTGCCTAATTCCAAGGTGTGCTGCCTTCCTGTTTGTGCTTATTCCTTCCTGACAACTTTGTCTACCCTTGATGGGCTATGAGCTCCTTAAAAAGAACTT
Organism: Pachyuromys duprasi; assembly: GCA_028658305.1. Lineage (NCBI taxonomy): Eukaryota > Metazoa > Chordata > Mammalia > Rodentia > Muridae > Pachyuromys > Pachyuromys duprasi. Next base: position 26,393,837 of record CM053748.1, read on the forward strand.
AAGAATTTTATAAGTTCCAGCATCCTCACTGGCCAGCTACATCCCCTCATTTCAGAAATGGAAGCAGTACTTTTTGGCTAGAAGAAACACGTAACCTGCCTCCTGGCTCTGACATTTCACAGGGTAATAAACCTCAAGGATGTAACTACATGCAGGCAAAATCTGATTTTACAGACATGTGAATCTCAGCTATCCCTCCATTTGATCATCAATATCTTTCTTAAGACAAAGCCTTGATTCACGGAGCAGAATGAAAATTTCTAAACATGGTCACAACAGCCCCCACCAACACCATCTTCTCACAGAGGGACGTTGGCCACTTGTTGTTTCACCATGCTTCTGTGAATCCAGATGGAGTTGTGGCTAAAAGAGAAAACTGAGGTACCATCCAAGGTAAGACTTTCTGCCTGGGGTTTCTCAAGGTGCTCGCTCTTAGAACCCAGGCAGTGTGTTGTGTAGATGCTCCTCTTAGTTTCTTGTCTTGTCACAATGGTAAAAACGCCGAAAAAAAGGCAAGCGAAAGAAGGAAGGACAGTCTGGGGTACAGCCATCACAGTGGGTAAGTCAAAGATGCAAGAGCTTGAAACAGATGGTGAAATCACTTTCACTATCAAAAGCAGGGAATGATGAATGCATGTTAGTGCTCAGGGCACTATCCCTGTTTATATAGTCCAGGACCCCTGCCCAGGGAGGAATAAGAAGACCCACAAATAAGATGGGTTTTCCCATATCAATTAATGCAATCAAGATAACTCCCCAAAGGCATGATTAAAGACCTATCTGCCAGCTTTTTCTAGATTCTGTCAAGGTTATTAACAACTTAATAATTAAAAGTAACCATCACAATGCCTGAGAGTTCCATGAAAGCACCACTTAACTGGTAACCTGCTAACAGCCCCAGCTGAGGCACCAGCCCTTCTTGAAAAGAAGATTTTAGCCAGGAAGTCACCAAGAGCGAGAGTGTTTTCCTTCTGAGCACTGAGACTCCTGGAGCAGAGACAGCCTGCTCCTGCTGTGCCCTTCACAAATTCCTGGCTGGAGTGTCTTCTTAGTAATACAATAACTGTTCTCTTAGGACCACACTTGGAGGTGGTTCATTCCCTAGCAACACAAAGACAGACAAAGACAGAACAAGTGATCAGTGAGGCCATGATTCCTTACACTGCTTTCAGAAGGACCTTGGTGTCCTAGGAAATGAGACTACATTTTCTCCGAACAAGGATGTGAACATGCCTGTTTGATGATGGCTCACACCGTAGCTCTTTCTTAAAGAACGTTCCTGTCTAAAGAGCAAGCTAAGGGTTTTGAGACATCAGGAACAGCAACTACCTGCTGATATCACCAGCAATTCCCCATATGTATTTGATAACAGATTCCTCTTGGCATCCCACACAAAACATCCCCAAAGAAACTCCGGTTTCTTTAACAGTCTGATGCCCTGGGCTACAATAACTTAGACTCACTAAGCTAAACATTCAAGCTAAACTGCTGATCAGTTATTTTGTTGCTAAAGCCTTGCGCTCAGCAAGAAAGCCTTAGAAGAGAAGCAGAAGGCAGCCAGGTTGTAATGAGAAAGCTCTGCCTCCCTGCAGAGCTTATAACAGAAAAGCTGTCCTTTCTGCTGAAGAGAGGAATGGTGAGCATTTGACAGGACCCTGCACATCCACATCCCAGCATGAAGTGTGCAGACCTCACTTTCAGCTCTTCTAACAGGATGCTGGCAAGGAATGGTAGGTCTGAAAACGAAAAACAGAGGAACACCTGCACAGACACTACATTTCCATACGATTAAACCTTTGTTCCTCTGTATGGCTCCTTTTTTATTTCCTGAACACAGCTGTGCAGAAACATGATCCTGGTGTGATCCCGAGTAGCCAGTTCTCCGGTTTTCCATCCGCTTATATGATTAGGATTCTGCATCAAAACACCAGATCCTTGCTCTTTCGGTGCGATTGGATGCTGACAGGAGACAAGCTTAGGCACAATGTTATCCACTGTTGATAGCCCAGGGGAACTGGCTTGGGGAGTTCCTCAGCGCTAGGTTGCGACACTGCCACCTAGTGGCCACCCGGAGGAAGCTCACTCTCCTTCATCAACTTTTTTCACTACAGTTCTGAGCATTGACATTGATGCAGCCAATTGGCAGCTCAGTCTCCATGTGGGTTCCCGGGTAAGAGGAGAAGAGAATGCCTCTCTCATAAAAACAATTGCCTATTCTTTAATTACTTGCCCCCGGCGATATGACCTTACCAGGACACAGAGGAAGAGGATCCAGGCAGTCCTGATGAGACTTGATAAGCTATGGGCAGGTAGCAGAGGAGGAAAACGCCCCCATTCAGTGGACTAGGGGAGGGGACAGGGGGAAAAGGAAGGGAGGGTGGGGCTGGGAGGAGTTGAGAGAGGGGGCTACAATAGGAATATATAATGAATAAATTATAAAAATGAGAAATAATAGAAAATTGAGGAGGTAGGTGTGAAAGTAGATAGATGAAAATAGAAAAATTATAGATAGATAGATAGATAGATAGATAGATAGATAGATAGATAGATAGATAGATAGATAGATAGATTGACTGATAGGTAGATGATAGAAATAGACAGGTGATAGATAAAAAGATACATGCATACATAAATAGATGATAGGTAGAAGACAGATGATAAATAGATAGATAGATAGGCTGACAGATGTGTTTAACTAGATTCAAATATCACAAAGAAATATTATATTAAAATATCATATGACATTTTACCAATAAGTGTGATTTGAATGATTTATGTATTGGTTAAATCTTAATATGATTTAAAACTTAAAAGTAAAAGTATTAATAATTGAAATAAAAAAGTTAAAAGTCACCATTATCATGTAATAAACAAGGAAATTATCTCCCATGGTGAGAGAGTTTATAAGATCCCAAGTCCTTTATACTGAGCAAAGATATAGTGGCTGTTTGCCTCAGTTTCCCTTGTTGCAGAGTAAGTGGTCTAATTGATGCTTGCCAGAGAGATGCTCAAGGCTGAAATTTTCTCAGCTCTGGTAAGGAATGGAATCTGAAGGAGGGCAGCCAGGTTGGCATTACCATGGCCACAAATCAAGCCTCCTATAGCAGGGAGGAAAGAACATAGACTTTTTGCATGGGTACTTTTGGAACTCTTTATTTACAATAGGCTTGCTTTTTCTTTCAAGAAATTTCGCTCATATGATTGTAAATTTCCAGAAGTCCTGGTCTACACATATTTTCTTTGAAAAACATTACTGTCTTTCTCTGGTGCGATGGCTAATTGTATGTGTCAACTTGACGGGGTTAAAGGATGCACAGATCAAATGGTAAAAGCATTTCTATGGGGTTAACTGTGAGGCTGGCTCCAGAAAAGATCAACACATAAGTATGCTGACCTCCCCTGACCAGTGCAGGCTGGTGCCATCCAATTCTTTGAGGACCTCTGCAGTAAAAAGGTTGACGGAGATCAGTGAACTCACTCTCTCATCCTCAGCTGGAACATCTGCCTTCTGTCCTTGGATATTGGAGCTCCTGATCCCAGGGTATCACATATTAATATTTTCAGTTGTAGTTTCACTACTTCTCTGGCCTTCACGCTTGGGTTGAGTTAGCTTCTGGTTCTCCTACCCACAGGCAAAGGATTCTCAGACTTTTCAGCTTTCACAACCCTGTGAGCCAACTTTCAAAATAAACCCATATGACTTTTATTTTTTAATACTTTAGTTTTTTACTTTCTTTTATGTTTTTAATTTTCTGTATTTATTTTTATGTATCTGGGAATTTTGTCTCCATGTGTGTCTGTGCACTATGAGCATGTAGTACCTTCAGTGGCCAGAAGAGGGTAGCAGAGCCCTTGAGGCTAGAGTCATTGTGATTGAGAGCAGCCAGGTAGGTGCTGGAAATTGAACCCAGGTCCTCTGGAAAAGCAGCCAGTGCTCTTCAATATGGAGCTATCTATCTTCCCCTCCACTTGCCACACTCACACACCTATTCTTAGTGGTTACTTCTGAGAATGCTTACATTTTTTAGATAAATCAAAGATCTGAGTCAAAACAAAACTATTATGATATGAAAAAATACAAGCTACTTTATGGGAATCAACACATTGTTATATAGTCTTTTCTATCAATGTATTGAAATCTTTTTTTCTAATAAGACATATTTCAAAATGACAAGGAATCCTAATCCTCAATTAAGAATGGTTTTTCCCTATCCATTGCCTGTACATGAGTGTTAGCTGTGAAGATGTGATTGACGCCAGAGTCACTGTTGTCGTGAAGATTAAGTGCTCATCCAGGTAGTCAAGACTTCAAAGGTCATTTGTGAGTGCTAAATGCTCTTATGTAATAAAACAGAGGAACATGACAGCAAATAACCAAGGCATTTTGCTTAGCATGAGGTGAACGACATGTTGCGGTATTGATTTGACACGCTCTCTCAGTTTCCTCACGCTGTGACAAAGCACCATTACAAAAGCAACTTAAAGGGGAAAGCATTTATTTATTTATTTTCCCCAATTACTGGGGAAAATCTAGGTAGCTGAAACTTGAAGCAGTCAGTCACATTACATCTGCTCAGGAGCAAAGAACAGTGAATTAAGGCATGCGTACTGATGTTCAGTTTGCTTTCCCCATTTTTTCTTCTTCTTCTTTTTTTTAAATTTATTTATTTTTATCTCAATCACAGGTTAGGTACTTTGAATCCCAGGCGTAGCCCCCTCCCCCATTCCCTCCTACCCTCCCACTCCCTCCCTCATCTCCCTCTTCCCCGCCCCCTCCAAGTCCACCATCAGGGGAGGACCTCCTTCCCTTCCATCCCACCCCAGCTTATCCTGTCTCCTCAGGGCTGGCTGCAATG
>CM053748.1:26399192-26416442 GCA_028658305.1 Pachyuromys duprasi
AGGTACTTTGAATCCCAGGCGTAGCCCCCTCCCCCATTCCCTCCTACCCTCCCACTCCCTCCCTCATCTCCCTCTTCCCCGCCCCCTCCAAGTCCACCATCAGGGGAGGACCTCCTTCCCTTCCATCCCACCCCAGCTTATCCTGTCTCCTCAGGGCTGGCTGCAATGTCCTCCCCTGGGATCTAGCCAGTCTGTCACTATGAGTGGCAGTATCTTATGATTCTGACATCAATTATAAGATACCCGGAGAGAGTCTTTCCCACAGGCCAGCCCCATTTGTACTGTCCCTCATCAAGACTCACTTCAGAGGTAATTCTAGATTCTCTCAAGTTGAAAGTTGAAACTAACACACATACATGGCACAGAAACAAGGTATTCATAAAGAAAAAAAAAGGAGTTCCCCATAAAGAGCAATGGCAAATGGCAAATTCTGAGACTTCACGATTTTCTGAGAACTAAGAGCAGACGAAAAGTGTCAACCACAGCAAGCAAGGTGGAGAAAGGTCTTTCAGTGAGTCCAGAGGTTCTGGAGAATGACAAGTATTTTATTTGAAATGCAATGGAGAATGTCTTAGGAAGGGGAGTAGATAATGTAGTTTATTATTATAACTGTCATCATATACATATATACACACGTATGTGTACACATACATGTATAAAATAAGTTCTTAGTGAAGTGACAAGTGTAAAGGATAGATTTTGAAAAAACAATAGCAATATGTTGTCTGTCAAAGCATGTAAACTGACTACACATCAGAAATCTGAGAAGTGCCAATGTGAACAATTGTACAGGAAACTGGAGGCAACTGTAATGCTTTCTAGATGTTTATCTATATATTCTTGCTTTTTATTGACTCCTGACTTCCAAGACAGTACTCTTTCTAGTGAATAATAGTGCCCTTCCCATTTCTGACCGTCCCGATAAATTTTTTAGAAAGATGTCTGCTGGCCTTCAGAACCCAGTTTTAGACTTGGTTCTCTACAAATGTCTGACTTTCAGTACTTCATAGTCACATGGTAGAATTTCTTTTTAGACTGTTAAGTGTGGGCTGTGTTAGTCTGCTAGGGATGATAAAACAAGATACCACAGACTGAGTGGCCAGAGCAGCAGGAACCAACTACCTCACTTGTCTGAATGCTGTAAGTACAAGGTCAAAGTATCAGTAGGGTTCATTCATTCTACTGACATGTTCCTCCCTGGTTTACAGATAGCCATCATGTTCGTATGCCTCCCCTGGGTCTCACCTCAAGCTGTGTCTGATTTCTCATTTCTTCTTCCTTGTAGAACCCTAGGCATCTTAGATTTCAACTAAGTCCAGCTTGGTAAACCAATGAGTTTATGAAGGTCATTTACATTCAGCATAGGTGATGGATTACTTGCAGTAGGATGGGAGAAGGATTGGTTACAGAATCATAGGAGAGGTGACTGGAGGCAGCTGCAACATTGTACAACTTAAAGGCGGTTTTACTGTAGAGCAGTGGTTCTCAATCCGGGAGTTGCAACCCCTTTGGCAAACCTCTATCTCCAAAAATATTTACATTATGATTCATAACAGTCGCAAAATTACAATTTTCTCTTCTTGTTGTTGTTTGGTGTGGGATGTTACCCCATGGTGGTTCATAATCTTTATTTTTTTTTACAATTTATTTATCTTATATCCTGATTGAAGCCCCCTCCTTCATCTCCTCCCCACCCCTCCCTCTCTCATGCCCTTATCCCCTTCCCCTAGTCCACTGAAAGGGGATTGTCTTCCCCTGCCACCTGACCCTAGCTTATCAAGTCTCATCAGGACTGTCTGGATCCTCTTCCTCTGTGGCCTGGCAAGGCTACATCACCATGGGGAAGTGATTAAAGAGCAGGCAACCTGGTTCATGACAGAAAGCCTCCACCCAACAGGGGAAGCAGATGCTGAGATTCACAGCCAAACTTTGGACAGAGTGCAGGGGGTCTTATAAAAGAAGTGGGAATAGAAAGACCCAGAGGGGACAGGAACTCCACAAGGAGACCAACAAAGCTAAAAATTCTGAACCCAGGAGACCCTGCAGAGACTGATACATCAACCAAGGACCATGCATAGAGAGGGCCTAGACCCCCTGCTCAGATGTAGTCCATGTCTCCATGTGGGTTCCTGAGTAAGGCAAAATTACAGTTATGGGGTAGCAATGAAAACAATTTTACGGCTGAGGGTCACCACAACATGAGGAATTTATTAAAGGGTCACAGTGTTAAAACAGTTGAGAATCACTGATGCCCTTCAAAACTCCTTAGCCTCTGACACAATGCACCCATATATCTCAAAACTGAGGGGACTCTTCAATTTTCACATCCCCTCCACCAGCACTGTCTCCTCGTTCATCCTGTGTGCCCATATCCACATCCTTCAATGATGAAGTTGACATCTGTTACAAAGAGCATGTGGACTCTTTAACGAAAGTCTGGTCTAGTATTCATCTTCAAGCCCGCCATGGCACCTGATGTCTAGCAGGTACTCAAAGAAATGGCTTTTTGAATAAATAAACTAGTGCTGTTTTGTGGCTACTATCTAAAGAAGAATCCAGTAGCCGGCATTTGAAAATGTTGACGGCACTGACTCACCTGCTGGAGGACAGGCAGGCGAGTGTTCTCTGATAACATGGTGGCTTTCCCATCTGTCAGACACACCTTATCCACGGTGACGTGTTTGCTCGGTGCAAGGAGAGACAGTTACTCAGGACTTGGGTATTTTTGTACAGTGGGATTATTATGTCTGGAATTTAATATTGTTCTGTCCTGTGATATTTATTTCAGGGTTAGTAGAAATATAACTACTGTCTATTTATGAGGTAGATTAGATTCACTGTGCTGGTTTTGATGCCTGAGCAATAACCCAACTATAACACATATGGATTTTGAAACAATATAAATATTACATAATTATCATTTGATAGTTTACTCTTTTAAACATTTTGCCACCCCACTTAGCATGGTTAGCCTTCCTCATGTTTCTGATGATGATGTATGGCTGAGCCTATAGATATAGGTACAATATTTGGTGTGCTAATTTTCACTGTATTTATGTGTACAAATAAGATCTTTATCCAACTCAAAATGTGTCATAATATTTATTGCTGCAATGCCTTATATAGGATGCTCTGTAAAACTTTGTACACCGATCAACTGAGGAGACAATGTAGGGAGGCTGTTTAGTAAATAGTATTGTCTCTTACTTGTACAAACTAAGAAGTGAAGAGATCATTTACAGGGAGATTGCAAGTTATCAGATTCTACTTAAGATTTCTTTGCTTCAATTCCTGGCCCTTGGCAAAAGAATTTAGCTGAATAAACCCTGATCCACAAATAATTAATGATGACCTCATGTAAACCTCAAGATTGAGACTCAGGTAATCCCTGTGAGTGCAATAGGGTCTGGTCAACAGACTTAGTAGGGCTTGCTGTTGGTGCACAAGTACCTGACAATCACCAGTCATCAGAGTAGTCAACATCAGAGGCCAAGCCTGGCTTCCTGTCTCACAAATATCATGAATGGAACCCACATACAATAGGTTAGTATGAAAGCCAAAGCAGTTTGTTAAATAACAGGGGAAGAGGAACCCTTGGGATAGATGCAAAAGCATCAGAGTGTTTCCTAGGATGTGTTACTATTGTCCCACTCTTTATTTGGAGTTTTAAAAAGAGCTTTGCGAAGGGGAAGGATACAAGACTCTAGTAGTGGTTCTCAACCTGTAGGGCAGTACCTCCTGGGGTTACATATCAGACATCCTTCATATCACGTGTTTACATTGTGAACAACAGTACCAAAATTACAATTATAAAGCATCAGCAAAAAGAATTTTATGGTTGGAGGTTACCACAACATGAAGAACTGTATTGAGCCAGACGTGATGGCGCACGCCTTTAATCCCAGAACTCAGGGAGGCAGAGGCAGCAGGGCTGCTGTGAGTTGAAGGCCAGCCTGGTCGACAGCAAGGATACAGGGAGGGACCCTGTCTTGGAAAAAAATAAGACACATCATTAGGAAGGTTCAGAATCACGGCTCTTGAGGAAAAAGCCATGAGCTGCTGCCAATAAGTTCACCCTTGATTGACTGCCTCTGTTGTTTTGCTAGCAACCAGGAGGTCTTTAGTTGAGATCAGGAAGTAGTTGTCCATGAGTAGCAACCAGTGGGCTATGGTGTCCTTCAGGATCCAAGCCCATTCTCAGAGCCTGGTTAGAGGTCCAACTAACTCTTGTGCTGAAGACCATTTCCAATTCTCATGTTTTATGAATCTGTAGAAAAAATATATTTCTCAGAGACATCTTTATACACCAATCCCATTTGATTCACTATCACAGTTAAGAGCTTATGATCTGAATGGAATCAGAGTCATAGCATTCTAGCTTCGCCAGTTAGTACATAGCGGTTATAGTGATCATCATTATCATCTTCCAGGGCACATTTCTACATCTAGAACAATGTTCTGAGGATATCAAAATATACTAACCAAATGCCTTTCCTATACGAACTTTGTATAAAGTGGATCATGAAATGTTTTTAATTACTTGAACATTTACGTTTCTATACATAGAGATTTTGATGCCATGAAACTCTATTTAAACCGAATTAAATGATTTAGCCTTCATACTGTAATGAGGACAAATTAAGTGTTCAACCACAGTTGTATTACAATTCTCCTTAGAAGAAAAACATTCAGAGGATTCTGTAAATAGGAAACAGGTGGAATGTGAACTTCAATTTGAGGGCCACTATCTTTCCTTATCAAGTTCAGAAACCCTTTCAAGATGTGTAGACCGTACAAATATTCACCAACCCTCCCTTGAAGCTGAAATGGCTGCCAAATCTCAGGTTAGCAAGCCTCTCTAAATTTAGCTCAATACGGGATGACTTCATTGCACTATTTCCTGCTAGCCACAGAGACAAGAGTTTTAGCACAGAAAGTTCTACTCTTAGTGTGGAACATCAGCAAAAACAGCCAAAGATGCAGTAGCTGTTTTGTGTTCCCTTGAAATAGGAATACCTTTCAGTGGTTATTAGGAATATTATTAAATAAAGCTTTACAGATATATGCATGTGAAAGATCTAAGGAATTAATACTAACTATTCTGAACCAAATTATATACATATATATATATATAACTTATTAATTGATAATATACATTATCAACCTTTACAAAGCTTTATTTAAAAAGACTATTCCTTATCAACCTGAACTAATACAGAGACTTCAAAGTGAGGTGTCTGTGGCCACATAAATTCAAGCTACCTCAGGCTGTCACTTTCATTTATTCAAAAATGTTTACAGAGATGCCTTTTTTTTTTACATTGATTAGAAATCAGCTAGAGAAACAGCCGTGAGTGGAATATGGTTCCGTCTTTCTGAACAGCGAGAGTCCTAAAAGCAGAGCAACAAAACTACTAAGGGTGAGTAAAGAGCAGAGATGCAAATCAGGAGGAGCCACTAATGCAGATTTGCTTTCTCATTCCAGCTTTCAAAGTGGGTTTCATTTTCAAAGCCACATCTCTGACACCACACTGATTTAAAAGTCTGAAACTGAGAGTGCTTTAAAGTATGCTTTCACCAGCAGGACCTCTGAGGAGCTGTCTCTAAGAAGACAGCAGGGTTGATCTCTAGGGATGCTTGTAAATGCTAGCTGGTATTTCCAGATGGGGCAAGGTAGTATGGATCTGAGAAGGAAGGTGGGAATGAAGGGAAGTAGATGGTTACTGTCTGCATTTTAAAACACCAGGTTGAAACCTTTGGCAGAGTGCAGGGAATCATATGAAAGAAGGGGAGTTAATATGACATGGAGAGGATAGGAGATCCACAAGGACCAAATATATCTGGGCACAGGGGTCTTTTATGAGACTGTTTCTCCAATCAAGGACCATGTATGGATATAACCTAGAACTTCTGTTCACATGTAGCCCATGGTAGCTCAGTAACTAAGTGGGTTTCCCTAGTAAGGGAAACAGGGACTATTTTTGAGATGAACTCAATGGAGGGCTCTTTGACCTCCCCACCCCCCAAGGGAGGAGCAGCCCTGCTAGGCCACAGAGGAGAACTTTGCAGCCAGTCTTAAAGGTACCTGATAAAACAGGGTCAGATAAAAGGGAAGGAGGTCTTCCCCCATCAGTGGACTTGGAAAGAGGCAGAGAGGAGATGAGGAAGGGAGGGTGGGGTTGGGAGGGAATGAGGGAGCGGAATACAGCTGGGATACAGAGTTAATATAATGTAACTAATAATAAAAAGAAAAAGAAAATAAAACACCAGATTGGCTTCCTTCTTAAAATCACACACTCTCAACATCCCAGATGAGTTTTAAAGGGCACTATTCTATGACACTTGAAAGAGAACATGGAGGCACAGAACATGGTCTTAGGGGCAGACAGGTTAGAATTAATTGCTCCATATGCTTTTCCTCACTAGCGCAAGAGGTAGAGAACTGAGGAGAGGAGCTATAGTAAAACTAGAGCAAGCTCAAATTTATAATATCCCACACAGCATTTATAATCGACAGACTCTCTCTTTTCACATCACATCAGCCCTTCTCACAGGCACAGAATAACCTATCATTTTTCTACCATGCTTCATTGCCTCAGATGGAGCGCTAGGATGAAGGCTCAGCAAAATTGTATTCTGTTTTTATTTTGTGTCCAGCAACACAATATGGCTTAGAAATATACAATAAAAATAAAGAAACCCGACTTCTCCCATACAAGCACTAAGAGTCTGCCATTTGGGCATAGCTCCTCTTTTATATGAGATAAGTAAGGTAGTCATGCCTGCCCTTTCCCATAGCCCTGCTCAGGCACTGAAAGGTGCCATACGGACCTAAGGCAGACCCTGAAGGAACTAGTAGCTAAAGCAGATAGCATTCCGTTTGTACTGAATGCCCTTTCTCAAAGGAAGTCTCCGTCGTTCCTAACAGCAGTCACTGTCTGGTGTGCTGAGTCAGAGGATTCTCACGGATAGAGTCAAGTAAACACCATCATGCATGAGGCTGTGAGGAGTGTTTTGTCTTTGAGCAAAAAGTAGAGTCTGTCCTTCTGTTAATGGGAAATCTTCAAAGTCCCCTGCCTTTGACATACCCATCCCCTTACTGTGTCTTCAACTGTCTCTTTCAGTTCTCAACACTGGCAGGAAAGCCATAGCCTCAGGACTATGCTGCTCTCCAAACAAGGTTCTTTTCCATACGATAGAAAAGCTGCCAGTTATCCAGAACCTCAGAGTCTCAGAGTCAGGACAATGATCACGATCACCTCAGCCTGGCCCTCCCCTTTGCCAAACCCTCTATCACCCATGGACGGGAGTTTCTGGGGTGATTCAGGGTGTCAGTCCAGGCCTAGGGGTGTAATGGTTTGATCCAAAGAGACCATCAAAATGGATTCCTTCAACAGCAGTGTAAAAAGACTACTGTTTCTAATAAGAGATTTTTATCTGAACTAAAAAGATGCCAGTGAGGAAAACTGACTAACACGGAAAGTACAGCTCTGAAGGAAGTTTCTGCACAAACCAGCCTTGGCTACGAGTAAAATGTCATCACAGAACAAAATGAGAGTTATCATCTCTAATGGGTAATGCATCATTTAGCACTCAGGTCTTTTCTTGTTGTTTTGCAACAGTGCTCTCAGCAGTAGGAACCTGTGATTTAGTAATAGAGCTCATTTCTGCCGTCCATGCATTTCACTTCTGGGTAAGCACAGTGAGAATCCAGGCTACAGAGGCTGTGTGCTTAGCTGCACCTGCCAGTGGGAAGGAAAGCTGAGCAGCTGTTGGCAATGTCTAGTGTCATCTCTCACCTGGAGACAGCCACATGGCAGAAGGCAAATCTCCTAGGAACAAAATAAAAGCCTCAGCTGCTATTTGAAAACCCTAACTTCAAACTCCAAAAACCCAGGAAATGAAGCACCGTGTGAGGCCAATTCCTCAGTTTTTGACTCGAACATCAGTTTATATTTTAAGAGAATATTTTCATGAAGCAGACTCCTTTGGGGGCAGAGTATGTGGACAGTGGAGCTGGTTTGTGACTTTTCGTAAGTGCTTATTGATGATTCAAGATATAGCAAACCAGTGCTGTCTTCCAGCCTTGGATGTCTTTCTGTCAAGTTTTAGAACAGCATAAGGCACCAACATTGCCCTAATAAACTCTTCTTGAAAAATCTGAACCCTGGCTACTTCTTGCTTTCTCCTCCATCTCCACCTCTCTAACTACCACTGACCTCCCTTCTGCTCTTAAGCCCTGAGGATAACCGCCTGTGGTCCTTCTTTCCAACAGCCTGTACTAACAGCCTAACTCAGTCAAAACAGAAATGCCCACTAGGGCCTCAAGCTTCCCATCCTCTCTTACCTTGACAATTTAGACTCCAACACATTTTAAAGATCAAGAATATAAGTGACCTGGAGGGAAGGCTTAGGACAATTCCAACTGCGCTGCTAAATGGATTGCTCCAAAATGCCACAGCCATGTCCAAGGACTCCTTTCACATACATATTCTCTTCCCCTGTGGCCAGGGAATGCTCAATGACTCATGTGTCTGGAGCAGCTGGCTCAAGGACACCTGAGCTCTGCAGGCTCAGCAAGCGGTGTCTGACTCCTCTAATTTACTTCATGGAGGAGGGATAAAAGACCCTCTTAGCTCCTAAGAACTTTCCAGAGAAACCCAGGGTTGGCCTCAGACAAACTGTTGATCGGGAAATTGGGCTTTTCAAGCTCTCTAGCTTCATTTTCCTGCAGAATCCTGATTTGTTTCACAATATACCTTGATGACCTTGTCACAACCCTAAAAGCAGACCAAAGAACAAACATGCTCATCACTGCTAATTATAATTTAGTAAGATATTTTTTCATTCATTTCTGCTACATTGATATGTAGTTGGCAAACTATACAATTTTAAAATATCCAACTCAATGTTTGATTATGCTTCATCTCTAAAATAAGTAACCAAATCAGACAATTAGCATATCCATCAACACACACCCCTTCTGTTCTGTAGTGGTAAAGAGTACTTAAGCCCCATTCACCTGGCAAATTCCAAGTACTATATGCATTCTTTTTTTCCATTTATATTTTAAGTAGTTTATTTATTTATTCACTTTATATCCTGATTGTAGCACCATCCCTCCTCTCTTCCCAGCTCTACCCTCCCTCCTTATTTGCTCATTCCCCCACCCCTACAGACACACACACACACTATTCTTCAGAAAAATGGAGCCCCACTCACCCACCCCAGCTCTTTAAGTCACATCAGGACTGATTGAATTCTCTTCCCCTGTGGCCTGGTGAGGCAGTCCCACCAAGGGGAAGTGATCAGAAAACAGGCAGCAGAGTCCATGTCAGAGGCAGCCCCTGCTTCCCACACTAGTGGACTCTCATGAAACCTAAGCCACCCATCGGCTACTTATGTGTAGAGGGCCTAGGTCCAGTCTATGCATGGTCCTTGGTTAGTGCTTCAGTCTCTGCAAGCCAGTTTGTTGGTCTTCTTATGGAGCTCCTGTCATCTCCAGGTCCTTCTGTCCTTCCCCCCACTTTTCCACAAGACTCCCTACTCTTCGCCCAATGTTTAACTGTGAGTCTCCACATCTGTTTAGATCTGCTGCTGGGTGGAGCCTCTCAGAGGACAGCTATGCTAGGCTCCTGTCTGTGAGCATAGCAGAGTGTTGTTAATAGTGTGAGGGTTGGCTCTCTCCTGTGGGGTGGATCTCAGGTTAGGCCAGGTTGGTTGGGCATTCCCTCAATCTCTGCTCTATCTTTATCCCTGCACCTCTTACAGGCAGGGTCGAAGTTCTTGTGGGTGGATTGGTATTCCCTTCCCTCCATTAGGACTCCTGTCTAGTTAGAATGTGTCCTCATCATTCTCCATGACCCCTGCTACTAGAAGTCACTCCCATATCTTTGTTGCCCTAGTTCTCCAGCTTGTCACAGAAATGCCCCTGCCCAAGGTTTCTTTTCTCTCTGTAGGCCCTCTGTCCTCCCAACCCTTCTCTCCCCAGGTCTAGTCTCTGCCCTCATTTCTCCGGAACCCTCTCTCCTACCTTGTTTCCTCTCTACAAACACTTCTACTGTCTATTCTATTTCCCCTTCTGAGTGAGATTACTGTACACATTCTTATATCATGGTCCCAAAATGTACAACTGAAAAACTGAAAGCCCATGACTTTTAACCAACATCTGTCCATGATTCTTGCTAACCTTTTCACTGTTTCTGAGTTTGGCTTTTTGAGGATCTACTTATAAAGTGATTTGCTTTTCTGTGTTTAACTTATTTGACTCAGCTGTCATGATATATGACAGGCTGTTCTATTTTTTGAGTTTTTTTTAAATTACATTTTTATTTTTATATGAATTACAGTTTATTAACTTTGTATCCCAGCTGTAGTCTTCTCCCTCATTCCCTCCCAATCTTACCCTCCCTCCCTCATCTCCTCCCATTCCCTTCTCCAAGTCCACTGATAGGGGAAGTCCTCCTCCCCTTCCATCTGACCCTAGCTTATCAGGTCTCATCAGAACTGGCTGCATTGTCCTCCTCTGCAGCCTAGCAAAGCTGTTCTCTACTCAGGGTGAGGGGGAGTGTTCAAAGAGCCAGCCACTGAATTCATGTCAGAGACAGTCCCTGTTCCCCATACTAGGGAACCCACTTGGATACTGAGCTGCCATGGGCTACATCTGAGCAGGGGTTCTAGGTTATCTCCATGAATGGCAGGCTGATCTATTCTGTGTCATCACAAATAGCCGCAGTTCCCTCTTCTTAAGGGCTGTAGAAAGATAGAGAGGCCATGTCCATATCTCATTTCCCTTATGGTAAAGAGACATTTAGACATTCCACGGTGTCTCCATATCTTGCTTTTTGTAAATAGTGTTACAGCAAGTATGGGAGTGCAGATATCTTTTCAAAAGAGTGATCACTATTTTGGTCTGTGTGTTATTAACTACAATGCTTTCCACATACAAAACTGGAAAGAGTCTCAGGAGACAGAAAACATGTCCAGACAACTGTTTTGGGCATAAGTATGGGGTGTTTCATATGTATGGAAATATGGCAAGGCCACAGAAGAATTACAGGAACAAAAGCCAGGTAGTTACTGATGCCGCACACTGTGCATTTGCTCCCAACCCACCTGCTCAATTTACAGGTTGAAATGGGATACTACATCTTTGATCATTCTAGGATCAACTGAGTTTATTAAAATTAAGCTGCTTGTCATCTTACAGAATGCTCCACATCACTATAAGACACCTACTTCTGACACCAACTTCAAAAGCCCTATGACCTACTTTTGATCCTTAAATGTGCCAACCCACACAAAAGAACCGTGTTTTTTATTTAACGATTCTTTCAGGCTCGTGTCTTTTAAAATAGTAGGGGCTAGAGAGATGTTACATCAAAAGCAATTGCTCAAAGGAAGAAGTTTAAACTTAACTGAAAGTGATTTCATTAGCGTATTAGAGGACATTTACTGATCTGAGGATGGATGACAGTAACGAGAACACTGTAGCACCTAAACAGAAATGGGTGTTTAATAGTGGATTTGGGCTCTAAAATTCCTCCCATATATTTTAAAATCTAAGTAAGAAGAATGACCATTTGCTGAAACTGGATTCTTCTGTTTTTGAAACTGTTAATCATTTCGGTTTCTTCAGAGTTCTGATCCCATGAAGGATTCTAACAGCTGACTCCTTGAGCTAGTTAACTGGCCGAAAAGGCTCAGTTCTCAACTGTGTCGCTTTAGCGCTCCTTACATGCTAAGCTCTTGAAGACAGTATGTCTCGGTCCTTTAAGGCCTTTCTCACTCCTCCTGAGTCTTAATTAATGTTTTATTTAATATCTAAGCATGCATCTGATGCATTTGTATCAAATCCCCCCCACTCCCTCCCTTCTAGTTCTTCTCTGATCCCCCACTCCACAAACAACTTTTTCTTGACTCTCCCTCCCCAAGCAGCCATCAATAGCACCTTGTCAACATCCCCTTAAATAGGGATGGTAGTTCTTGAGGCCCTCCCCATTCATGCTGGGATTTCGGCTGGCTTGACCTTGCGCAAGTCTTGTACACTCACTCTATTTTGCCTGAAAATACACACTTTTATGGATCTTCATTGTTCTTCTCCTACTGTTTGACAAGACTCTGGTGGTTTTGACACGCTCCTTTTCCTAAAACCTCAGTGAGAACCCTAGTGCCCTCTCTTTAGGTCCTGAACTCCTCAGAAGGTCTACATAGATGCTACCAATGACAGAGATTCTAGCTCACCCATGGTGTCTGCTCCTCTGGCTCCCTATTTCAATGTAATCCCTACGGCAGATAAAGTCAGCCATGTAAGTGTCAAAAACCTTATTAAGAACGTTAGAACTGAAACAGAGGAGAGGAGAAAGGGAGATATTGACTTCCCTGGTAGGAGAGAAGAATATTCTTCTTTAACTTTGAACCATACAATGTCACATGCCCTTAAAGAAAACAGTACTTCCTTTTTCCTGAAAATAGTCCCCAAAACAGCAGCCACATATCTTTCACTTATAAGCTTCAGTTATCTCCCAAGATGGTTTAATCTACTCATCTTTTTAAAAAAGTGAATTGAGGATGTGACTTCGGGCCTGCTCACGAAGGGTGCACACACCTTCAGCTAGAGCACTTCCAGAACCCTCACATCATCTATGAACGTCCCCGTAACCACAGCTGTTTTGTTCTCCCAGCCAGAAAGCTTCATCTTTTGGATCATACCCAACAGGAACAGAGGTGGCCGGTTAGTGAGGCTCATAAATAACCTTTTCAGCACAACCTGATAGAAGGTAGAGATGGTTCCTCTGGCCAGAAACCTGTACACCATGACTAGCAGCCACAGATAGATGTCCTGGCTCTTGGACTCCTGGCACCAAATTTTCACAAATGTCAACCTTGTAGCAAATGTCAACACCCAGGTTGGTACCTCCTACTAGGCCCGTTGTTAATTTGTTTGTATTTATGACCGAGTCTCATGTAGCCCAGGCTGGCCGCAAACTCGCTAAGCATGTAAAGATGACTTTGAATATCTGATCCTTTTCTTTCACTTCCCAGCTGTTGGAATTAGAGGTGAGTACCATGCTCAGATTATGTGGTGCTAAGGCTCAGACCCAGAGCTTTATGCGTTGTCAGGCAAGCACTCTGTTAATTGTGCTGCAATTCCAGTTCCAAATACAGTTTTTAAAATAGGATATAAGTAATTCCTTGTGCAAAATAGAGTTTAATCAATAAGTTACCTTGTATCTCCTATGACTCTTCAACAGGTCTCAAGTCTCAGTAGATGAATTGTGGCAGCTAAACAGCCAATAAACAAGAAAAACAGGTAGGCAAGTGACTCAGGGTCATAGGCTTGCAGAGAGAATAGAAAATTACCCAGAAAGTACCAATATTTATGGTGTTATCATCAACCTGATGTCTCAACGTTCTCTAATATGTAAAGATTAGTAGTAGATATGAGATTCTAATAGTTCTGCATTTTAACTAAAAATAGATTCTTCTCATATACAATCCATTCCCTCCCTCCATTACTTCCAGCTTCTCCCACCTCCTGTCTCCCCCAGATTCACTCCTCTTCCATTTCCCTTCAGAAAAGATTAAGTCTCCAAGAAACAACAACCAAACACAACAAAACAAGATACAACAAGAAAGGCAAAAGCTTTTGTATCAAGGATGGACAAGGCAACCCAATCCGGGGAAGGGTCCTAAAAATATGCAAAAGTCAGACAAACCTATTCTCTCTCTTAGGAGTCCCACAAAAACACCAAATTAGCAGCCATAACATATACACAGAGACCCACAGCCAGATATTATCTTGAGAGAGTCTAAACTGGAGTTCTTCACAAGATCCCTCCCTTCAGAGTTTGGGATCCCCACAGAAACGGGAGAGGGGATGTAGTAGTAAGAGGGAATGGAGGCCATGACCCCTCAAATCAACTAAGCAGGGCCCACATGGGCTCACAGAGACTAAAGCAGCAAGCAAGGGGCCCACATGGGTCTGTTCCAGGTCCTCTGCATAATTCTGTATTTCAAAGGTAGTGATCCCAACCTTTTAGGATAAGTCAAACAACCATCAGATTAGCTGCCAGTCTTGTTGGTTTGATTGATTGATTGGTTGATTGATTGATTGATTGATTTGTTGTCATTTCTGGAATGTTCCATTCTGTCAAAGCACTGCTATTGCTTCTGGCCCTGTTGAAAAGCACTGGAAAGATAGAATGTCTGGAAAGCCCCTCCAAGAACTGCACTCCCATGAACTAAAATGTCTCCTTGGTAAATTAGTGGAACCACCTAAATGTTCCAGCATCTTTCACACCAGTACAATAAGGACCAAGTTTCTGACACATGAGCGACACACTATAAAGTTACCCAAGCCATAGCAATACTGCTCACAAGTATGTGAATTCTAATGTATGCACAGTGAAGCTAGAATTCATTCAAAGGGGGCTGTGAAATGGTCCACAATGGTATTAGTACCTGACTTTAGATATGTAACATGTGCCTAAAATCCAGGTTTGGGTGTGTGTGTGCGTGCGTGCGTGCGTGCGTGCATGCGTGTGTGTGGCCTCAGGACTAGGAAAGGAAGACACAGGCAGATCTCAGGAGCCTCAGGCCAACCAAATGTTTAACCTCCAGATTCAGTGAGAGACCCAGTCTCAAATAATAAAGGCAGAGCTGAACTGAACATCTGACATTGGTGTCAGGCTGCTGCATGTACACAAACTCGTAAATGCAAACATGCATTAAACATAGTATAACACACATAGCATAACACACACACCGACATATATACACACACACTCCATCTTAAAGGGCATGGAAGGGTGAAGGTTTTAATTCTAAATGAGCTAAACATTATTCTGACGAGAGTAGAACATGGCAGGTAACATTGAGACTCTGGACCCTTACAGACAGTTCCTTTGTGTGCCTGCAACATAAAAACTGTAAAGATATCAGAACTGTCCACGCCCTGGACAGTTCACTCATCCCTAAAATGGTGGTGGCTGCAGTACTTCTTTCACCATGGTAAAGACTGAATTGACTTTTAAAAGACCTCATCACTTGTGTATTCAATGGGAGTCGATTGTTGAATGTCTAGCTATCTATCAAGCCCTCCTGAATTGACTGTTCACAACACACTTGCCTTACACTTTTACTTCTGTCGTCTTCCTGAGATTTGTTTCTTCCCTCTCCACAACAGGTTCTCTCTTATCTGCTGAATTTATCCATGATGTGTGAAGCCCAACAAAGTTTGAAGTTGGGTAGTGAGGATGATATCTCCCAGGTACTGGGTGCTTCTTATCTAGTGACTCCCTCTACCTAGTAAACACACAATGGAAGTAACAGCAGTAATAACAGGTGCTTCTGTACTTACTATGGCAGTGGGGACCTTAACACCAATTTCTGACAGTTCGCTATTTACAATGTGAGATGTTTCAATGTCTACTTCCTAAGGTGGCTGAAAACATTCAGGAGTATAATACAGGGAAACATTTAGCATGGTGACAGCTCAAACTTTTGTACCTTGTAAAGTGAAGACAATAACTCTTTCCACAGTGGACACACATGATATTAAAGGAGTGGGAGCATGATAAGCTATTATCTTAGTGTTATATATATATATATATATATATATATATGCTTGCATATAAATAAGATGCTACTTCCAAAAGGAATAAGCAGCTAGCAGGCACTTGCATTGTGTACTGAGAAGAACTATCAATATATGGCCACCCTTCCAGCATGGCCCTTATCCATCATCAATATATCGTTCGTTACTTGAACAGACAATGCGTTCTCAGAACCTTGTTTTTTTACTTTCTAAAAAACTGCCAGCCAGCATGAAAATGAAAATGAATCCATATGTATTTGCAGAATGCTTACTCTATGCGTGTTCTAATTGATGTAAGCCTAGAAAATATTTTTAGCTTTGTAGCCAATAGCAAACAGACTGACTTCTTACAGGAATACCTTGTGAGATAGTCATAGTGCTATTATTGCTTTTGAAGGTATTCTATCAGGAGAATTCTATGCCAGAATGGTCTATTTTGCTCTGAGGAGAGAATATACAACCGAGATAAGGATTTCATTTTATCTTATTGTTCAGTTGTCTCTTCTGATGAAATACATTAAATCCTCATCAGGCAGCACCTGTGGAGAACAAGAAGTTTAATACAAAGACTGACTTTCCTTACCTCTTCCCAGAAAAGCACCAAGCAAATTCTGTCTTCAAACTGACAAGCATTGCGAACATTGACCTCTTTGTTTTCTTATAGCTGTATCGGTTGACCTAGCCTAGCAGTGCACAATGCTCGTGGACCAGGCTTTAGACCAGTAAGCAGATCTGGTAAACTCAGCAACTTACTTACCCACCAAATCAAATGCTGAAATTACCCAACAGAAATAAAATTTGAGCCATTGTAGGATTCTACTGTTTTATATTACTACATTTGAAAGCAAGGCTAAAGTTCAAAGAGAATAGGTTAAGTTTTCCATTCCATATTTTAGTTAGGTTCAAATATCTAAATGAATGTCATTTATAACATGACTGAGAGAAAAATCACTAACAAGAACATTTATGTGCTTTTTTTTATTTGTTTTGAGATCCAGCATCTATTTTACACTAAACATAAAACTTGAATTTATTATTAACCAAATTACAAACCTGAAATAACTAGAGGTAATTGGTATCTGCTATATTGGACAGCAAAGATTTATGCTATTCTTGATCGTTCAATGGGGATAAACAACTAAAAACTAGGCAGTTTCTGTGGGGGCATTAGATCACGTATGTTATTTATTACTTTGTGGCCAAAATGAAGTAAGTGAACTTAAATAAATAAAATAATTTCAGGACAGAGATGTACCCCTGAGCACATGTGTGAAGATGAACCACTGAGCACATGTGTGAAGGAGTACACTACTGAGCATATGTGTGAAGGAATGAACCACTAAGCACACATGTGAACAAGATGTGCCACCAAGAACATGTGTCCGGAAGCTCTGACATCTTACAAGTGTTTGGGAAGCTGGCTTATTAGGGTTCTCAGAAGCCTGCTGTTTATATAAAAAAAAGAGTAAGGTGTATTAAAAAAAAACACTGGGAAGATATACAAGAAGGAGGACCCCAGGTTGGTATGATCAATGCTTGTTTAGATGAACCAATGGGATGGACATTGAATGGAGGATAAAACAAGCAACAGGACAGGAGCATACCAAAGAGGGCCTCTGAAAGCATCAATATAGCAATATATCAAAGCAGAT
>CM053748.1:26416542-26475651 GCA_028658305.1 Pachyuromys duprasi
AAACAGAAAACAGTAGGCTGAGAATAAACCCTGGGGACTGGAAAGTGTGGATGTGGTTCAGTCCGATAGAGAAAGATGTGAGCA
This sequence comes from Pachyuromys duprasi, assembly GCA_028658305.1. Lineage (NCBI taxonomy): Eukaryota > Metazoa > Chordata > Mammalia > Rodentia > Muridae > Pachyuromys > Pachyuromys duprasi. The sequence continues at coordinate 26,416,627 of CM053748.1, forward strand.
GTTTCCCTTATTTCAATATTGCAGTGAACAGTGAGCTGATATTACTGCACTCCTCCTCAAGGACTGAAGTACGTTGGCAGGTCTATTAGCCAGCGACCCATCCAGATAGCAGAAAGCTCACCTGAAAAAATATAGGAGACCCGAGAAATTGCTGAGTGGCCACATCAGAAAATGAGACGCTGCAGAGAAGCCCTCCTTACCCATGGGACAGATGAGGATGCAGAAGGAGCCGCCAGAGGCCAGGAGAAAACCTCAGCAGAGGCCGAGAGCACGCTAGGAATTTCCTCAGAAAAGCTCGGGCTGGCCACAGAGAGGAACTGTTCCTTGCAACCTGTGGATACAAGGAGGACACAGGTACACCAGTAAATACAGTCAATAATTGATATTTACATAATAATGAAGGAAACAGAACACAGGGAGAGAACAGCCCACACTTCTCCTTTCTGCTAACCATTCATTTCACTTGGAAAGTTAAAAGCCTATTCACACAGCACCGTGAGAGGTGAACCTTGCAGGAGTCCTTCTTCCCCAAAACAACAGAACTGTACACCCCACACCCCAAAATCTGCAGGCTCAATGAGGATGTAGAGGCAAAGAGACCTGAATGCAAACACCAGCTTTGCCCCAACAAGGGTGTGGCCTTGCATAGTTTTACTTTCCACATCTTCTGAAAGGGAATAATAACTCTTTCAAAAGGTTATTGTCAAGATTATGTATGAGCACATATTTATATGTTTGGGGAGCAGTAGGCACTAATGTAAAGAAGTTGCTAATATTTTAAGGAATTACTGAAACTGCGCACATACATGAATTATTAAAATACAGAAATTGATCTGAAGCCACATAAATACACTTTGTAGATGTACATTAAATACATATAAAGAATTTACTTCAAAATATAAGGTATTACCAAGAGCTATACTGATGTTAAGACTCCTTTAGAAAGATGTTCACAGTTCTCAGACAACCCCTTGTTCTTACCATCAAATATTGTTTGTGGTTGTTGTTTTATGTTCCCAGTTTTAAGGGGAAAAGAAAATTAATTAGAGGCCAGCTTAGAGCCTGTCACCATGACTCTTGCCCATAAGGACCTACCACAACTGCTCTCCCACGCCACCTGTCCTCCCATGATACCTACCCTCCCATCACACCCACCCACCTACCACACCTGCCCTCCCTGCCCTCCTTCTGCCACACCTGCCCACTTACCACACCTACCCTTCCATCACACCTGCCCAGCTGGGACACCTGTACATTCACCACTGGCCTCTACCTTTCTGCTGGATTGGAGATTGAGCTCCCCATGTTTCTGCCTAATGCCAGAACTTCCATATGTGCTCTAAAACCCATCTGTTTTCCTGTTTTTAGGGACTCTCCAGCTTACTGGTTTTCACTTTATCTAAGCATTCCCATCTCCATATGAACATGCATTTATTTTATACATACACGCCCCAGAGAGGAAGCACATAGGCTACTTGGTTTCCAAATGGGTTTCCTAGTAAGGGGAACAGGGACTGTCTCTGACATGAACCCAGTGGCTGGCTCTTTGATCACCTCCCCCTGTGGGGTGCAGCCTTGTCAGGCCACAGAGGAAGACAATGAAAGACAGTCCTGATGAGACCTGATAGGCTGGGGTCAGATGGAAGGGGAAGAGGTCCTCCCCTATCGGTGGATTAGGGAAAGGGCATAGGGGGAGAAGAGGGAGGGAGGGTGGAACTGCGAGGAGACTAGGGAGGGGCTACAGCAGGGATACAAAGTGAATAAATTGTAATAAATATATAAATTAAAAATTTTAAAATAAGATAAATAAATAAAGTCAATCTGTTAGTGTCTCTCCAAAAAAAAAAGTAAAAATAAAAATAAATTCTCTTTACTATACTTCTATACTGCCCAATTACCCAGTTTTCTTCCTGATTCTTATAAGAAAATTTTTAAAGGAACTGTCTATGTTGACAACATGTTGTCTCTTCTCAACCTCTTAAACCAGGGTATAGTTTCCATCCACTCAGTTTTCCTGGCTAAGGATTAGATCTTTACCTGGTGAGATATGTTATTCAATTCTGAGCCGACCTCTCATGCAACATTTGGCTTGTTTGTCACTTCCTCTACCCTGATATGCTTTCTTTACCTGGATCCTAGGACACCACATTCTCTTTGCTTCATACCTTCCTCAAAGACCCTTCTCGACTTCATTTGGTAGAAGCAAAGAAGAGGAGGAAAGAAGAAAACAAAGAGGATGAGGAAGAAGATTCATTGAATCCTTGACTCTGTAGTATTAGAGTTTAACAGGCTTCAACTCTTCTATCCCCATCAAATCCACTATCCTGGGAACCTCATCAGCCCTGTGCCATTAACTTCCAAATTTACAACTTCAGTCAAGACATTTCCCTAATATCCAGATTCACCAGTCCTATTCCAGTTTCTTAGAGACGCCTTGGGGTTATTATGTCTATACAGACCCCTTAGGGTTTTTTTTCAAAATTTGCATCTTTAGCCATCCCATTTTCAGAGTTATCCTCACCTCTGTCTCCCATACTCAATATCTATTGAGTTAAAATGTTTTTTTGTAGTTTGAAAATACATCCAAAGTCATAACATGATTCATAATATACACTGCTCCCACATTGGCCCAAAGAAACACCATGTCTCACCTCAGAATAGTTGCAAACTATCTTAATAGTGTTTTCCTGCTTCTACCTGTCTTTCTCTGTACTTTCAGCACAGCAATGTGAAGGATTCATTTAGACCACATTATACAACTCTCTATTTAAAATCCTACAGTGGATCATATCACTCAGAGTGAAAACCGAAATAATTACATTGACTCTAACTTCTGTTACATTTATAACATCCTCCCCTAATATTTTTCACCATTTTTTCATCTTTATTTCCAGTTTCACTATTAATAAATGAACATGACAAATTAATAAATGAGTTAAGCTGTGGAGCTCATAGAATACTGGAGGAAACAGGCCTATGAATAACTACTACTAGAAAGTAAAGATTATAACTCTCATTACCTTTGGCCCTAAACTCTAAGAGGTGAAAACCTCTGTGTGGTAAGGGTTGGAGAAATTTGGTGGGAGGAAGAGATAGGAAGGAAGCCAGAACATTGGTGACAGAAAGAGATCTGCAGGAACCCATTAGTGTTGTATTTAAGGAATTACAAACAGGTAGAATATTCTTCCTAAAGCATCAGAAAATTGCAGGCAAATGGATGGAACTAGAAAAGATCATCCTGAGTTAAGTAACACAGACCCAGAAAGACACACATGGTATATACTCACTAATAAGTGGATTTTAGTCACATAGTACAGGATAGACATACTACAATGCACAGACCCCAAGAAGATAAGTCTGACAGACAGCTTAGGCTTCATGTCAATGCACTAGTTAGGGGAGTGGGGATATCTCTGACATGGACTATGTTGACTGTTTTTTGATCACTTTCCCCTGACAGGACTTCCCTACAAGACCACAGGGGAGAGAGACAAACTCAGTCCTCATGTGAATAGATGAGCTGGGGTGTCTGGGTAGAGGGGGGTCTTACCTATTCTGAAGAATAAGGGAGAGGGAATGTAGGAGGGATGTTGGGGCTGGGAGGAGAAAAAGGAGAGGCCTATGACTGAGATGTACATCGAATTAATCAATTTTTAAGAAGAGTAATAAAGGGAATGAATAGGAAAAAAATCACCAGGAAAGAGGGACTGAAGTTGGGAGAGCTGAATAAGGTTGTAAGGGAAGACACTGCCCATAGGAGTAAGATGCAGAAATAAGGTGCAGAAATGCTTCCTATTTGTTTAAACACTTGCGGCATTCAGTCTGTTCTTAGAACAGTTGATTAGACATATTTTTGGTGCACCCTCCAAATGGAGCCAAAGCAATGCTTGGAAAGGATTCTGAGTTCTCCAAGTTAAAGATCAGAAAGAACAGTCTAGACTCTAGAGTCACATTTAATTTAGCAAGGTAAAGGAGTGGGCGTGCTACCATATCAAATTCAATTTGTACAGAAACCATCACCACAGATAGCATTTTCTGGTCCATGGCGTTTAGACTACTTTGACGAGGCTTGATCTCCCTGTCCGTCTAAACACTGATTCACTTACAGCAGGCTTTGTGTTGGTATTGGTCATGTTAACACCCAGTAAATCCATGGGGTGTTAATTTTGTATAAAAGCTGATGTGTGACTTGACTCACTGTTCGGCTTTCCCTAGAAGGCAGAAGACTACACAGGTGAGTCTCAGCACTTGGTGCAACAAGAACAGCTACTTTGGGAATTGCAGACCTTTAGAATTTAAAGATGGAATGAGAATTCTCTGTCACTGCTATATAGAAACATATTAACTTGGCTTCTTGAATATGTTCAGGGTATTGCCATCAAGAATGTGACTTGTAGACCAGTTTGCCTCTCTTCTGACTCAGGGTTGGCAGATGTAGGCAAACAGAAACAGATGCTTAAATGATGACAAAAAAAGAAGATATAATTTTGTTGTATAAAATTTTCTTCTGTTTAAACAAACTAGCCTTCAAAAACTATTAATGAAGTGGCAACTACAAGAATCACAACCACCTTATTGGAGTAATCACTTTAAGATAGTACTAATTTCATCTGTAAATACTTCCTTGGTTAAATCATCATATTGGAGTTTTGATCTTTATGTGTCTACTTATACCTAACCATAACCCTGTCCCATCCCATCCCCCCAAAAGAGTAGATGGAATACTGGTCAATGAATCAAAAAGTAAAAACTCTTGCTCAAGCAGAATGTTTGAGAAAAACCAGTGGGCTAACTGCTCCTCAGTTGGTCACAGTGATTTTAATAATTTGACTGCCCTATCACTTACAGGACATACCTGTTTGCTTCCCATCCCAAGATGAAGTCCGTCCAGCTTTGCGTCCTCCTCTGGTGCTGGAGAGCAATCTGCTGCCATAGCTGTGAGCTGACCAACATCACCATCGCGGTAGAGAAGGAAGAGTGTCGTTTCTGCGTAAGCATCAACACCACTTGGTGTGCGGGCTACTGCTACACCAGGGTAGGTCCCCCCGGCTCTGCTGGATGAGGCACGCTTGATAGATTGCCACTTTATCAACATTTTAATTTCCTAAGCAATAGCCACAAGATCTCTAACGAATACTGTGTTGGATATGAGGTCAATAATTAGGATGTCAGTTTGAGACTGGGATTTGATTTAGGTGAACTTAGGAAACTTAAAATTGGAGTATTCCCATGCCATATTTTTAGAAAGGGAAAAATAGAGACTATATATACCTAATCATAAGAAAACTATAATGCTTTCTAAAAGGCAATTTTTATAACTAAGGTCTTGACTTTGACATAGAGATAATACCAAAAATGTATGTATCCATGACACAAATGAAACCTTATAAAAATTGTCTTCAGATCTGCTTGTGTATAACTGCCTACAGGTATCCTGAGAATACAATCAATCCTGGCAGATGATTTTTTTTTTAATTCACACACCCACCTTCCACCCCTTATTATATTTTAAGCCTTTGACAGAACGGAGACACAAGGGCATTAAGTCCCCAGCCTGAATTCACACTGCTTCTTTACATTAATAAAAGTAAAGAGACAGTTCTCACTAGTCTCCCTTTTAGCCCATTTCTGCAGAATTTCATATCACAAACATAAAAAATAGAACTTTCTAATGGGATACATTTTATTTAACATCAAAAGAGTTTGATCAAACTACTTCTGTACAATTTCTTGTCCCTTTCTGGGGCTATCAATTAAGTAGCAGGATACGGAAATAAAATGAGCAACAGCCTTATTCTCTTCCCTTAGCAAAAATAAATTTTCTACTGGAAAATGCTAGACTGAATAATTTTTGTTTTTGGAAAAAATTCTTACATGCAAAGTATATGTCCTTTGAAGCTAATAGCTCTACAAAGTAAACATTTTTTAAAAGGAAAATATTGTCTGACAAGTGATGAAATGATTAACGTCTTACAAGGGTTCAGAAACATGATAACCATTTAAATTCGTATCCTATTATTTTGTTTTTATAAATGCAAAAAATATATACCTTCTCTGAAAGTTCAGCTGTGAAATTTGTAGCTTAAATTCTCATTAATATATCTTTCAATTATGTATAAAAGGGCAGCTAAAATTCTAAGGCATTATGTTTCTTTTTACCATTATTCTGTATTGAAATTCAAAGTTCCTTTGCATGTTGACAAATGACTAATATTCTGATATGGCCTTGGGAATTAGGAAAGAAATGACTTGTATTTTCTGTAAGTCCTCCAGAACAATTAGGATTGGGAAATGAAGCACACTGCATAGGTGGTCCATGAGTTTATGTTGGTTTTAATGGGTAGATGTGAAAGCAGGCAGCGTTAAATTACTGCCTCACTTTGATTAAACTGAACAGAAACTTCAAAACATTATGTATTAATCCTCCCTTTTCTGGATTCCTCAGGACTTGGTGTATAAGGACCCAGCCAGACCCAATACACAGAAAGTATGCACCTTCAAGGAGCTGGTGTATGAGACCATAAGACTGCCCGGCTGTGCCCACCACTCAGACTCCCTCTACACATACCCAGTAGCCACTGAATGTCACTGTAGCAAGTGCGACAGCCACAGCACTGACTGCACCGTGCGAGGCCTGGGGCCCAGCTACTGCTCCTTCGGTGAAATGAAAGAATGAAGAACAGTGGACATTTCAGTTCGCCCACCCTTGTCCGGAAGGACCAGGAAATCCAAAATGCCCGTGCCTGCTCTAAGCTGCGGCTGCAAACCGACACCAGCATAGGGACCGCCAGACCCACTGTCTTTTGCTACTGACAGATAGGGAGGAGGAGCTGAGGACTAGGATTCCTGGGGACCAGGACTCCTCCACCACTCATCCCTCTATCCATGCTGTTGGGTACCTAAGTTTTATTCTCTCTCACCTCACAGCTTTGAGGGGTCTTTCCTCTTCAACAATCTTAGGAACCTTCCAAAGCAATCCCTTCCTTTTTGACAGAGGGATGCATGGGTCCAGAAAGGAAGGTGGAAGTCTGTGAAAGAGCTAAATCTAACACAGTGTTCTGCTAGTCTTTTAGAGACTCCAGGGTGATTGTAAACTTAAGGCCCCAACTCTGAATGGAATTAAATGTGAAACTCAGTGGCTTCCCTAAGGAAAAGAAGATGAGATGTGCCAGGTGCAGGGAAATGCTGCTTTAGTCTGCTGAGGAAAGCTGGCCCCAACAAGGTCAAGCTACTCAACTCTTCTGAAGCCTGTGGAGTATTGAGACAAGATAAAACATCTGTGGCTTGTTTTATACAGATGAGGACAGCAGGAAGTGACCAAGTTCAGAATTTCCAAGCTATTGCCACCTAGTTTCTTAGTTTAAAGGAAAGGGAAAAATTTAATTTGAGACCATGGCTATTGGTCTATGTTTATTTGTTATGTTTAAAAAAATGATCAAATGCTAGGATCTTGCAAAACTCCCCTGTGGAATCAAGGAAAACAACAGTGAAAGTGTTTGATAAGTGATCTCACTAGCTTTCCGTAACACCCAGAGAGGGGAGATTTTAAAGTAGGTTTCAAAGTAATTTCAGCAATTGATTAAACACATTTAGCTACAAGTACACCTGCATAAATTAATGGTTATAGAAAATTAACCATGAGGGGAAAACTGATATTTTCTAGAATCTCCTACTTCTCTTTTGTCTATCCATGTTCTCCCTAAGCTTTTGTTCCTTTCAAAGCAGTAGACACTGAAAATACATCATGAGTTGAATTCTTTTAAAGATGCTAACTTTTACTCATGTACTTATTTCACAGTTTTGATGCTTGACTAATTTATTGAAATCTTATTTTTTTAATAAATGTGCTTCTTACAAAAGTCACAGTTTGGTTATTTCATATACAAACAGATAATCTACGTGTTGATATGTTTATAACATTGTTAGAAAAATATTTTAAATATAATTGCTGCCGTTTCCACAAAAATTACCTATTTTCACCTTTAGAAATATTAAATATAATGGGTTTTTTGCATTTCTAAAAGCACTGTCACTTTGTGACATAATTTTTATGTAATGTTGGGGAAAGCACAGAAACAAGAGTGGACAGAGACACTGGAGGCTCTCTGGTTCGTTTCCTCAATGTCAGTGATGGAAGAATTGCAGTTGCTGACGTTGAGCCATCAAGATCATTGTTTTAGCTGAGTTAGTCTTAGGTAAGATAGAAACAATAGCAATTTATTTACTTACAGTTCTAAATGCCTGAGGTTCATGATCAAGATTCCAGCATACTTGATGTCTACCAGCTGCTGTCTCCACATGTCAAAGAAGGTGCCTTTTTTCTGTATATTCATGCACATAATAGAAACAGCAGGAAGGTCTCTCAAGCATGCTTTATAAGGACATTAATGTCATTTCCAGGACTCCTCCGTCATGCTATAATTACCTCCTGAAGGCCCCACTAAGACCACCTGTCTTAGTCAATGTTCTGTTGCCATGAAGAGATCCACAACAATGGAAACTCTTACAAAAGTAAGTATTTATTTGAGGCTTACAGTTTCTGAGGTTTAGTCCATTATTGTAGCAGAGAGCGTGGCGGCATATAGGCAGCCATGTTGCCGGACAAGCAGCTGAGAGTTCTATAGCTGGATCCACAGACAGACGGAACAGAGGGACCCTGGGCTAAGCTTGCACTTTTGAAAACCTCTATGCCCACCTCCAGTGTCACACTCCCTCCAAAAAGGCCACACCTCCTAATCCTTTCAAATAGTATCACTCCCTGGTGACCAAGCAGTCAACTCTGTGAGCCTATGGGGGCCAGTCTTATCCAAAACACCACACGACCTCCATGAGGATTAGATCTAAATTTGGGAGGTGCCTAAGTCTTTAGTCAATCATAGGCTGTTCATTGCAGAATGAGTATTAGAACTTTGGTTTTTGGACTCTTATGACGGCTTTCCTGTTCTACTGCACATCTGTTTTGCAGAGATTGAAATAAAACTACATGAAATAGGAATACAGGCAGGGTTGCTCCTCCCTAGGGGTGGGGGGCAGTCAAAGAGCCTGCTATTGAGTCATGTCAGAGATAGTCCCTGTTTACCATTAAGGCTACCCATTTGGACACTGAGCTACCATGGGCTACGTCGGAGCAGAGGTTCTAGGTTATATCCATACATGGTCCTTGGTTGGAGAAACAGTCTCATAAAAGATCCCTGTGCCCAGATATATTTGGTCCTTGTGGAGCTCCTGTCCTCTCCAGTTCTTACAAACTCCCCCTTCTTTCATATAGGGCAGGGAGGAGACGAGGGAGGGAGGGTGGGATTGGGAGGGAATGAGGGAGCGGGATACAGCTTGGATATAAAGTTAATAAACTGTAACTATTATTTAAAAATTTTAATAAAGAAAAGGAATACAGGCAGTAGAAAGGCTTAGTGGCTAGGAGATAGGGAAGGAGAGAGATGATAAGGAACTGAGGAGGGTTAACTAAAATGAAGGGGATGTTTAAGAATGTGAAAAGTAACTATGTTGAAACCAAAATTTAAAACATGTATTTTTTTTTTCAAATGTTTGACAAGAGATCCCACTGTGGCAGGGAAAAACTTATCCTAGAAGCCTTGGATTACTACTCTAAGACCCTGGTGTCAACAGCACAGTATTTCATTATGAGTTTTTAGTTCTGGGGTCCCCAAAAAATTCCCTCGAAATAATACAAGTTCTTGTCATTCCTCTTGGTTGCACACCAGAACTAGATGCTATAATCTATTTCTGAAGATACCACACACTTGAGTTTCTATTGAAGCTCAGTAGACAGAGAAATCAAGCTGGAACTAAGCTGGAAGTTTCTTCCATGCACAGCCAGCAAACAGCTTTCCTGCACTGGTCTGTGTTTCACACTCCTGCTTTGAATTCCTGTCCTGAATGCTCAAAATGATGGGTTATAACCTGTAAGATGAAACAAGCACTCCCCAAATTGCTCATGAACCCCGGAAAAGAGCCTGGCAAGGGTGAGAGGTGGCTGACAGAGATGGGAAGGAGATAAGAGTGTGTGGGGAGAGAGGAGAATCAGAATACATTGATGCATGTATACATCTTTCAAGTAACAAACATTAGTAATAAAAAAATAAGACAATAAAAAAAAACCTGTAGTTTTGGTGGCTTGAATAAGAATGGCCCCCATAGGGTCATACATTTGAATGCTCGGTCACCAGGGAGTGGCATTACTTAAAAAGATAATAAAAATTAGACAGCGGGGACTTGTTGGAGAAAGTGTGTCACTGAGGGTGGGTTTTAAGGTTTCGAAAGCCAGTGCCAGGTTCAGAGTCTCCTCTCTCTCTCTCTCTCTCTCTCTCTCTCTCTCTCTCTCTCTCTCTCTCTCTCTCTCTCTCTCTCTCTCTCCTGTCTCTCTCTGTCTCTGTCTTTCTGTCTGTCTGTCTGTCTCTCTTTTCTCTCTCTCTGTGCATGTCACCATGCTTCTCACCATGAAGATAATGGACTACAGCTCTGAAAATATAAGCAAGCTCCCAATAAATGTTTTCTCTTAGAATAGTTTCCTTGATCGTGATGTCTGTTCACAGCAGTAGAACACTGACTAAAACAAGAGGTATTGATAATTTGCCATGCTATTCCAATGTAGTATTGTGTGTGGCTTACAGCTGTATTGTCTACAAAGTATTGACACATCAAAAGTAAGATAATATTAATAAACTGTTTAATGAGTAGCTTAAAGAATGAAAAAGCTGTTTCTTTCTGCCTATAGTTTTAGAGATCAAAATCGCAAGTCTTCCCACTGGACGTAGTATGGACAATGGCTCCAGACTTAGTTCCTGGATCATCTTTAGCAAATGTCATTTAAACAACTACTTAGATTCTCTGGCTTTGATTTCTTTGGCAGTAAAATAAATATTATAATATTGCCTACTTCAGAAAGGTTGTGTTGATGAGTAAATAGAAGAAATATATAAGAATCAGGAGTTTCTATTTGCTTCACCTACGTGGGAAAAGTGAAACTATCCTTTCTGAAGCAGCTAGAATGAAAACCAATGAAATCTGAGGTCCATGCCAAGAAAATTCCTGCCCCCATGGAATAACATTCAGTTTAAGACCATACTATCTGTTCTCATCAGGGTCTCTTCTGGCTCTGGGCAGTCTCACAGGGATCAGCTCACAGCTTGGAGCAAGCCTAGTAACAGATTAGATTCTTACCATTTTCAGGACCCTGAGCTAGCACACGCAGGGGGCCATGGTATTGATGCTGACCACCTCTCTAGCTCTTCATCTCTCTCTTCTCCCAGTCCCATGAGGTAGCTGAACCCAGAGACTACTTAAAAGGATGGAACTTCCTACCCACTTTCACCAGAACATCTTGCACCCCACAAAGCTTGCCCTATAGGTTGTCACCATTGCTTTATCCTATAGCCATGGAGTAGACGCTTCTCATGCTTCTTTTGAATGAAGAGAGGACGTACTGTGGCAGTGTGAGTTGTGGTAATAAATCTTCCCTACTTCATTACCGAACACTGTCTACAGAAGGGCAAGGAAGTTAGCCTGTATTTTTAGTTATTAAATTTCCAGACCATAGTCACATCCAGACATTATGGGGTAAACTGCAAGGCATCTGGAGGTCAAAAGCCTGGAAGTGGACTCAGGGAGGGGAAGAAGAGGGTCTAATGAGAGATAAAATGAGCTTAATATTTGTTCTCAGATATTTGGACTTGGATGTAAAGTGTTGTATCTTCAACAAACCCACTTTCTGTTTGTTCCTAGAGCATGGCCAATCCGTGTTTTTCACCTTCACTGCTAGGAAGGTTTGAGTATCTCAGAGTTGTACTGACAGGTAGTTATCAGAAATTGCAGGTGCTTCTTCTGAATCTTGTTCATAAAATCCCTGTCATAGGTAAATCAGGTTCTCTTCCTGCTCAGCCAGTTAAGAACTGGTGTTTAAAGCAACCTGGGGAGACATAGATACAAGGTGGTAGAGCCTCTACAAGCCAAAATAATGGGCCAAAGGACCCACATACACCCACATATCTGTTCCTTCTTGTAGGGCTTTGTGTGAGACAAAAATAAACCTACCATTTGCTAAGCCACTGAGTCACTGAAGGTTTATATGTTATTGCTGATAATTTTACCTTAGCTAATGGAGGAGCCCACGGTGTTCAGGAGCACAAACGCAATGTTTCACATCAACTCCCATGAGTCAAGTATAAAATTAGTTCCCTAATGCTGTTTGTAGACACACCCTGAACCACAAGCTTCTATTAATAAGAAAAATAGATTTGTTAATTAGTACTTTAATTTTAACTGTGGTGTAGTGTGTGTATGCATGTGTGCGTACGTGTGTGTGTCAGAGAGAGAAAGGGGGAAGAGGAAATTTTTTAAAAAGAAAATGAGAGAGGAAACAAACCGAGAGACTATTCTTTTAAGATGTTGGAACCGATGTGCCAATTCTGTGCAGTGTTTCTTCACAGATTTAATCGTGAGGAAATAAGAAGGACAGATATACAGGTAGCCTGTGACATTTATCTGGAAGTTAAATTTTTACTTTCAACTTTAAATAGGTTCGGGAAAAGGAAGGAATACACAAACTACAAAGTGAATAAAGTCTGTTGCAACCACAGGGCTCTATTACAGCCAGACATGATGTGCCCACATTGAAGAGTCAAGATTGGCTGGGCTGGGACTAGGGTGGCAAGCCAAAGAAAATTGTAACTGTTCTTTGCTTGTTATGATGGCATCTGTGTCATTTGCCTCACAAGATTGCCTGTTCCCATCATATACCTGATGCCATCACACATCTAGGACAAAAAAAAAAGGGTGAGAGGAGATTATAAAAAATTAATCTTGGGAAATTCTGACCTGTCCTGGAATCACAAGCCTACCCTGCATTATAAATAATTCTCCTCTGCACCAAAAACTGTATGTGAGATATTATTTGAAATCCCAAGAAGCCAGTACGCTAGAATCTGTACTTTTACTTTGTAAACTTTCTTCCCAGTTCAGTACTTTGTTTTGTCTCTGACCTATTTCTTTGACAGTGACAAGAATCTAGAAGTGCCAGGTAGAGGTCTCAATTTTCTCTTTGCCTTAAACCTCCCAGCTGTCCCATAGGTAAACAGGTTCATAAACTAATGGAATCAGGAACCCACACTGTACTGAGATGAAATATTAGTGTTTCAAGTGAGCATGCTGCAAAACCTCAACCCCTGTGTGGAAAGAGAAGATGCCACCTAATAAGCAGATAGACCTAGTAGCAGATATTAGGTCCTCAGAGGTACAAAGAAATAAGGCAATACTTAGGTCCTATTAGAGGTACAAAGAAATAAGGCAAATTATTAAGCAGCAAGTTTCAAAGACTCTTTTATATGAACACATATACTTCCATCTTAATGTTTTTTTTTTTTCAAAATCTAGAGCAGAATGCCTGTATCCCATTGGCATCTGCCCTCAATCCCATACACTGATGCCAAAAAAGAAAACATCATACAACAACAACAAACTAATTGTTAGGAGAAAGAAGGGGTGAGCTCAAAAGAAAGATGGCAAGATAAATCAGGGTAAGAGATTCTTTCACCTGATGGATGGTTCATGGCAGGGTTCTAAAGCAAAAGAATATTCTCTCTCTCCATTTCTCTCTCTCTCTCTCTCTCTCTCTCTCTCTCTCTCTCTCTCTCTCTCTCTCTCTCTTTCTCTCTCCCTCTCTCTCCTCCAGAACAGAATTCCCATACACATGGAGATAGTATAATAAAGTATGTGTGTGTGTGTGTATGTAAACCCTTCTTTGAAATTTATGCGGAAGAGAAGGTACCCCACACCACATACATGCTAAGTGGTTCATAGTAGGTGTTTGCAGACAAGTTGCCTCTGATGTGAAAATACAAGTATTTAAACAACCAGCTCAGATTAAATAGTGGAATAATAAATGAATATCTAGAACCCACTGAAATAATGGATGGTGCATGTAGAAAACCTGTTGCCCTAAAAAAAATAATTTTTCACACTCCTGGATCAAATTTATAATACCCTTTTGATCAGAATTGTTTTGATGGCAAAGAATATCATAATTCTTTATTGTGGGAATGGAATTAAAATCAGAACACTAAAAAAGATAAAGAAAGGCATTTTTGCTCAAGGCCTGCAAGCATTCCTCTTGGCTTTTCTCTATACACCAGCACCCATTTCTTTGGAACGAATGTAGCTGTCGGTGATGGAATGCTTTTGGTGCCAGAAGTAACCAACATGAATTATAAGCTATTTTTTTATGTCTTGTAGTTTTGCTTTGTAATAGAAAAGATTTGATTGACTGAACTGCTATCATATCTGTTCTGATGGCATTAAAAGCAGTCAACCAGGTGCAGAGATCACCTTCAGAACCAGAATACAAACTTTGTCCATACATGACACTGCATAAGCCAAGAACAGACCAGTTCTGCCTAATTTTGTTTTACTGGTTTAGTGTGTGGCAGAAAGGAAGGTTAAAAAAGGTATGAAAAAGCATTTTAATCTAGAAAGGGAAGTTGAATATGGAAAGCAAAATAATTACAATATTTCAAATAAGTATTTATCAGAGTTATTATAAATATTTGTGTTGCTTGCTCATGTATGTGTACTTGTGTACAGGAACATATATGGGCTATGTGTATAGAAATGTGTATAGTCAGTGTTGGGTGTCTTCTTTGGTCGATCCTCACCTTATTTTTTCAGACAGGTTCTCTTAGTTAAAATGGAGCTCATCCATTCTGCTAGGCTGGCTGGCCAATGAACCCTAGATCTGCTTGTCTCCTACACCATACACCAAAGTCGGAGCTATATTTATAGACCTCCATTCTTGGTTTTGTACCTGAGTGCTAGAGATCCAAACTCATGCTTATACAGCAGGTGGTTTGGTGGTTTACCAACAGATATCTTCTCAGCCAATATGTTCCTATTATCATGTCATCAGAAAGCTCTAAGTTGTTGTTTCACATTTGAAAACAGTAGTCAGGAGAGGGGGAGTTGTAAATAAAAAATGTATGTTGGGCTATATGATTATTATTAGCCCTATGATTATTGTGGCGGTATTATCTAACCCTCTATCACAAATAATGAAGCACAGACACCTGTTAGATATTTTAATTGCCTATTTACATTGGGCTGGGCAGATATTTCACTTATACTGTCTCAATAACCTCACCATCCATCTCCCAGCTCCCATTGCCATCCGCCTTAATCATTCTTATCTAACTATCTTCCATCTATAATCTTTATAAATACTTGCTTTTATTCTTCACCTGGGCCTTTCCACGCCATTATTGGAGTTCTTTCTCTCAGCCCAAGTGGTTTCTTCTCCATGCTAGCCCAACATGGCATCCTCTTTCCTCCTCCCTTCCAGTCTGTCTCTCTCCCATGATTCTCCTGTCCAAAGCCCAGGAACCTTAGCCATGCTTACTCCATTCTGCTCTCACCAGGTATAGGCTGTTTTATAAACCAAACAGGTAAATGACTTAGGCAGGTTTATACAACAAACACAGATTTAACCAGATCTTGAGGGCTAGCATCAGAACAACCTCCCACAAGGAGGTGTGTCCATCCTTTTGAATATAAGTACATTGGTTTGAGATCAACCAATCAACCTGTTTTTAGTACAGTGGCCTTTGTCACTGGCACACTGAATAAGCAGAAGCCTTGGAGTGTGATACTACGGGTAGCTTTAGTTTGTCCTCCCAATGTCCATGTGAATTTGGCTACTGCCCTTCTCCTGTCACTGACTGGAAATTTATCACACTGCATGGAGTTGGTAGCTACTCTTGACAATAAAATTTTCACGGTATCCTAGCAGATAATAAGAACTTCATTCTTGTGCTGATGGTGAAGGTTTACCAGCCTGCAGGACTGGAGACAAGACACAAAGCTCTAACCCTCTCTCCTCATCTCAGCATTCTTTCCCTTGCCTCACTAGAATGGGCACAGAATGAGAAAAGAGGACAACTGAAAAACACTGCATGTTCTCTACATCTAATCACAGAAGCTGACCATCCCCTGTTTTCTACCTCTACTGGGTCATTCCAACCACATTGCCATTGTCATGGCAATTCCATGTCAGCAAGCACTCCCTCTCTTGAACTCCTCTTTAACTTCTTTTTTCCCATCACTTTACCTCAAGCCTTTGTCAAGAACCTTCTTATACTGGATTTTTTATAGAGTAGCTATTTCTCATCTGGGTTTCCCACTAAGACCTCAGAATTCTTGACACGGTGAGCCTATATCAGAAAGAAGAACGGCAGCTCTGCAGGTCTGTTCCTCTGCTTAAAATCAGGAGCTGTTAGCCAGCTTCTTGACTTTCAGCTTGTTTCCTTGAGTGTGAGTCAGTCTCTGTCACTGCGTGCGACAGTTCTAGGAACTATATAGGATGCTCTGAAAGGGCTGGCTGAACTTGTACTTCCAGTGAGGAATGCATCTCTCTCTTGATGAGGAAGAGTTTAGGGTGATATTTCATACAAGCTTATTCAGAATATCACTCCTCACATAGTGTCCGTCTCCTACATGCCTACACATTCTGTAATCTTGGTGGCGGACTCTGGGTCTGGGTTCAGAATTTTCTGATCAGCATCCCTAGAATTTCCAAAGGTTGTTTATCTCAAGGTGTGTTTCAAATCTGAAATCGATTAATATTTTATAACTTGAAACCTCTGTTTTTAACAACCTATAAATTCAGTTGCTCAAACAAGAAAGGAAATAAAACATTATTTGTTTTGATTTATTCATTTTTGGTACCACAATTTTGGAGCAAAGCACAGCTCTTCCCTGATTTATGCATCCTTGATGGTTCCAGAAGAAACTGAAATGGAAATGGCCTCTAGATAGACATGGGCCTTGTGAAATGAGGGCATCTCCACCTGAGTGCAATTTCAGCATCTCCTGAATTACAGCTTCCCCCAGTTCACACAACATCACCTTCAGCATGTTGTCTCAGAATTTAATTTTCCTTTGGACAAAATGTTACATTCTCATCCAGCCTTGAGCATGCTCTGTGCCCCTTTTTATTTCCTTAAATAAAAGCTGAGACAAAGACAAATGAACAGACGCTGTGAGGAAGCACAGGGACCACTGAGTGGAAAAGGAAGAGGACAAGAAAATAGTTTCATGAATTTTCTTGGCTCGGGCTGCCATAATAAAATATCATAGACCACCAGGCTTAAACAGCAGGCACCTGTTTTCTCATAGCTCTGGATCTACAAATACAAAATGAAGGTGTCAGCTGAATAAGTTTCTGGTGAGCATGACTTTCCTGGCTTACTACCTTCTCAAAGTGCCCTTACATGTAACAGGCAGGTCAAAGAGTGGCCACAGGGGATTACAGATACAAGATACAAATGTGGAGAAGGCCACACATATTTATCATCCCACTGGCCAGGTAAACTTTTTTTCACTCTGCTATGTGTACAAAATTTATATCATATATTTTGATATATATGCGATATATATTTTGTAAGACATATAGATATCTTAATATAGGCAGTATAAGGACTCTCAGTGTGCCCTGGCTCTGGACTTTGGAGTCTATGGATATATTACATGTCTTATCAACAAAGATTTTCTGCATGTGATTAACATTAAGGACCTAGAGATGAAATCGTGCTGAGGTTGACACTGAAGATTTACGGTGTGAGAATCTGACACATCATTGCAGCTTTACAGATGGAAAAATCAGGGCTGGAGATATGGCCCAGTAAATAAGAACACTTGGCTGCAAGCATAGCACCCTGAGCTTGTATCTTCAGGACCCATGTACAAAGCTGGGCATGCCTACACATCAAGTTATAAACCCTGTGCTTAGGAAAGGAATGCTGTTGGAAGGATTACCAAAGCTTTCTAGCCACTATATTAGTTCCAATTTCTTTTTTTGTTTGTTTGTTTAGTTAATTACTTAAATTTACATCATAACTCCTCCCTCTTCTCCTTCCAGTCCTATCCTTCCTCCCACATCCCCTCTCCCCTTAGAATAGGGGAGCACCCCTACCCAGACACCCCAACTCATCTATTCACATGAGGACTGAGTTTGTCTTCCTCCCCTGTAGCCTGGTAGGGCAGTCGCATCAGGGGGAAGTGATCAAAAAGCAGGCAGCATAGTCCATGTCAGAGTTAACCCCCACTCCCCTATCTAGTGGGCCCACATAAGCCTAAGATGTCCATCGGACTTATGTTCTTGGGGTCTGTGCATTGCAGCATGTCTATCAATGGAATAGTGTGAGGCTGACAGAGGAAGGCAACCAACCTACTCCTCTGGCCTCTTCCTGCCCACATACATGTAGAGCTTCATATGCACAAACATATGCACCTTTATGTACATGTACAAATGCACCACATTCACATACAGCTCTCTATCTGTTGTTTAGCTATCTATCCACCCATCCATATCTATCTATCTACTTATCTACCTATCTTTGTCTCTGTCACTCACACGTACAAAGAGATATGACCACATACACGCAAGACTAAAGAAGGGAACTATGAATAAATGAGTACCCTCTCTAAAGCTGGGGAAATGATATCAAGTTAATTATCTTCCAAGGTCTCTAGAAAAGAAAGAGTGGACATTTATTTTAGTGCAGTAACTCTGTACTGGCCTTCTAGTCTATACAACAGTAAGAATAAATCTGAGTTGCTTTAACTCACTGAGTTTTTAAACGTGTCTTAAAGTATCGACAGAAAACTAGTACATCTATCAAAGAATTTCATTCTCCTCCCCAAAGAGAGAACCTTGTTATTACAGTCCAGATTTCTCCAGTCCAAACCTCTCCTTTTCATACGTGTTTTCTGCCGTGACCACCAGCTGCACTCTATTTGGGGTTGCTGATGGGCAAACCATTCTATGTAACTTGCAAAAGAAATAGCTGCTGAGAGGCAGGCAGATCTTTTGAGTTTGAAACCAGCTTGGTCTACAGAGTGAGTTCAGGACAGCCTAGGCTACTGAGAGAAACCTGTCTTGAAAAACAAAACAGAACAAAACATAAAAAGAAACCACACATAGAAAGAAAGAAAGAAAGAAAGAAAGAAAGAAAGAAAGAAAGAAAGAAAGAAAGAAAGAAAGAAAGAAAGAAAGAAAGAGAAACACTAAGGTAAACACTAAAACTTTCAGTATGGAGACTAAACTCAGGGCCTTGATTATGCCTAGACAAATACTTCCCACCCTGAACTACATTCCTACTCTCCCAGAGAAAATTTGAAGTTTGTTTCTGATGTAAATTCCCTAAACTAAGTTCTCAGGAGGGCAAGAATTAGTTTTGTTTGTAATTTCATTTTCAGAACCTAGATCTTCAGTTGTTTTTGTTTTGTTTTGTTTTGTTTTTATACACTAAGTGTCCTAGAAATGTCTTTTGGAGATTTGATAAAGGAATTGTCCTAGGCCGTAATAGAAATTTGACAGGACAAACCATTAGACATTCTATCTTTTTCACTTTTGACTTTGTTTTATTATAAACTGTACAACGGTATTTGTCAGGCATATTTTTAATTTTCTGTTGGGAACAAGCATAGAAACTACAAAACAAATGGAAGAAATCTATACATAATTAAGGAGAATCAGCATGGTACCAGCTTCAATTTTCATACTAGATCCTCAGGATTTTTCTTCCTTGTTTAAAAAAAAAACATCATTTCACAACCACAATTAAAAACTAAAACTTCAGATTAATAAACTAAATAATCATAATACTTCCTTCCTGTTCTGATCTCTTTCTGTTTCCTATCACAGTATCACTCACTCTCCCAGAGAAAACAACATTGAAATGTGCTTCCACCCACATACCTAGAAGATCTCTCCAAAGATACACCTACAGAGTAGGATCTGTCATATCTTCTCTTGCAGATATTCACTCCCCACATTTAAAGTCAGAAGACAGAGAAAAATCACTTAAGGTAAGTCATTATAATACAAGTATGAATATTGACTGGATAGGATTATGGTCCCTTTGTCCCAAGCCTCCCAGTTTTAACAACAATGGAAAACCTTTAAATATAATACAAATGCTCTAGTCTCTAACATCGTATCCTATAACCAGGTAATTTACTAAACATTTAATAGAATAAAATCAATGGATTTTTCTGAACCAAAATTCATGACTTCAGTCATTGCTTCAACTTCAGTACAAAAGTCTCTTCATTGCTCAGGAGTGAGAGCAGAAGTCACACACCTTGCAAATGATAAGACTTCCGGTTGTGCTGAAAAACTGTAGTAGTCCCTCAAATATCAGATCCATCCAGGCTGACCCATCCAGATCAAGCAGGATTATGTTGGAATTCAAAAACCTGCCCATGGTTTGTAGAGTAACATATAGAAGTATTAAAATTTAGAACTGGACAGAAAGATAATAACATTTATCAAAAGAAAGATTTGTGCAGGCTGAAGATAAAGATGAGATACAAAAACTTGTTCTGATTTGCGTTAATGGAGAAATAGCAGTAAAATCAAGGATAAAATCAAATGGGGAGTATGTAGGGTAGATGATACAATTACTAATAAAGAAGCAATGTCTTTCCCTTCAAGTACTTCATGTTCACTTCTATTAAGTTCTTGGTGATTAGTATCAAACTCATTCATCTGACTATGTGGACCAGCTCAAGACCTGATATTAAGCACCAATATCTGAACTTATCTACCCCCTTTTCATTGATAAGCCTTGAGGATGGACATTTCATCCTACTCATTTGGAACAGGTATATCCAAAGTGGGAACAAAAGGTTTCAGCAGATCCAAAGGGAAGAAGGAAATGCATTGGCAAAATGCGTTTCTATGACAGGAATATCCGCACTGATCCTACCAAGCAATGACTTCATTATGTAAGCATTGCCAGGGTTTGGGGGACAGGGGTAGGGAGTAATGATGAGCCCATTTAAAAGTTACATTAAGAAAGTTTTACGATCATCTGAGACATGACAAGCAAGTGAACTATTGAAATTGTTATGGGAAAGATAATTAAATGTGACAAGATGTAATTTGTGAGGTAAGGCCAAAAGAACCAGCCAGGATACCTCAGCTTCTGCCGAGACCAAGTCAAGTGAACTCAACTATGTTAAACTAATCCACACGGCTAATCCACTTTTAGGTGAAAACAGTGTTTAAAATACAATCACTATGTTGCACTTTCAAAATCTCTAGATATTTTTCTCTGCCTTCTACAGCTTTCTAAATGAATGTTGCATCTGTTTCTAAATGTCAAATTTAGTTTTAACATAATCTTTTAATTCACACTAATGACTGACTTTCATTCTACTTACAGAATCTTCAAGTAATATGAAAACTCTACAAGTAATATGAAGATATATAACCAGCATATAGACACATTAAAATAAAAGTGGAATAAATATTTGTTCTACAATACTGAAAAAAAAACTGTTTTGATGCTTGACACAGAGACCATTACAGAAAAACACAACCAAGCAAAATGCAAGTTGTGGCTCCCAGTCTCAACTGATACATCTACAACATAACTCATATACCTAAGGATCAAAACTGACTGTTCTATTGGCTGTCTGGGTGATTCAGCAGGTAAAGGGGTTTGCCACTAAGTCTGACAACCTAAATTTGATCTCCAGAACCCAAAGGGCACTTCATCCTACCACATATACACTTGTTCAGCCATGTTCATTACTGGTCTAGTCTAGTCAGAATAGCCAGAAATTGAAAACAACCTAGATGTCCCTCAAAAGAAGAATGTATAAATAAGATGTGATACATTTACACAATGAAATATTGCTCAGCTGTTTAAAAGAATAAAAATTGCAAATAGAAAAAGGCCATCCTGAATGAGGTAACACAGACCAGAAAGATAAATACAGCATGTATTCACTTTTAGTTGGGTGTTAAACATTGAATAAATGATAACCAAGCTACAATTTAAAGAGCCAGAGAGGTTAGGCATAGAGAAAAGGATGGGGTTTGGGGGATACATTTATATCTTCCTGGGAAAGGGAAAGCGGACACATTTTATGGGTAGATGCGGGGAGGCTGGGCGGGAAACAGTGAATCAGGTAGGGAAGGGGGAGAGGAGATGAGGGAGGGAATGCAGAGAGAAAGAAACAGCTAGAATTGAGGAGTGTTCGAGGGGTGATATGGAAATCTAATGCAATGGAAATTTCGTAGAACATATGAAGGCAATTTTAATGGTCTCTCCAATTTAAGAGGGAAAGGAAGTCCCAATTGGACATCTTCTGTTAACAAACAAAGCTTCCAGCACTGGATCAGGGTTACAGCCAATTGTGTTGTTTGCCAAAGGGGTCCCGTGGAAATCCCCAAACAATCCAGGCTGCCACCAAGGAACTAGGTTGCTCTCCAACAACTGACAGCAAGGCTTCATTAATAAAGATAACACCACACAACTCATTGAACATGGAGAGGTTGAGCGGTTCATACTTAGATCCCTCACCCCGTACATTCTCATGTCTTTGGTACAGAAAGGTACTCAGCAGACTACCGAAAAAAAAAAGTAAGCAGCAGCCCAGACACAAAACCTTTAATCTAGAATCTGTCAGGGTCTGCAAAATATGCTAGGGCAATGGTGGCATAAAGCTTGTAGGTGTAACCAAACAAGTCCGATTTGACTCAAGACCCACTTCATGAGATGGAACCCATACCCTATATTGTGAGGCAGCGGAGCCATGGAAATGAGGGGGATTCCAGCCTGGAGCAAGAGTCGGGTTGAGGTGTGTCCAAACCTTGAAAATCTCATCCTGAGATTGGCAGGAATAGGATCACCCCTCCTCCACCCTGCACCTGCACTCCACCTTTGACCTCCAAAGGAGATCGTGTAGCCTGGTTAAACTTCCCCTCTCTTTATAAGGTTATGTCCATCAGCATTTGTATTCCTCCTTATGCAAATGAGGCATTCGCAGCACCCTGGCGCCCGTGGTCAAGACGATGTGCATTTACGCTAAAAGTCCCTACTTAGCCCCTCCCCTCAAAGGTTTAAGTAGCCTTTGTTTTCCCCCAGTAAATAAGCTGTCTGATTGAGACTGTCTCCTGGTCTGAGGTCATAGTGCTCACAGCTGCCTGAGACCTCTTCCACCCTCAAACTTGCTTCCCCTCTCAGGACCCACCAGTCGCTGCAGTCAGTCGAGGTGCAAGTGGGGAAACGGAGCCTGAATGGCACAATACTGCTTGGGTGACCAAGAACCAGAGACTAGATAGCCCAGAGATCCAGGGTAAAACCAAATATTGTTGATCAAAAAAAAAAAAGAAAGTAACAGTAAAATGACTCCTAATGATATTCTGCTACACACATAGATCACTGCCTTATTCACCTATTATCAGAGAAGCTTTCTTCCTGCAACAGACAGGAACAAATACATAGAAACACAACCAGACATTTTACACAGAGAGAGCGAGAGAGAGAGAGAGAGAGAGAGAGCATGGAACACACAGCTCTAAATGGGATGTTTCCATCAAACCTACTCAAACCTACTCCTCAAAGCTCAAGAAAGCCCACCGAAGAGGAGACTCTTTAGTTAGTACAGTGAGGGTCCAAGTTCAGGGTTCAGAATACAGAAGGCTCAAAGTACTTTAGCTTGGAGCCAGATATGGTAACACGTGACTACAATCCCAAGATTCAGGAGGCTGAAGCAGAAGGATCATGAACTAGAGACAACCTAGCCTGCCTGTGTTGCATACAGAAACTGTCTCAAAAAAAAATATTTTCACAGTCGCGATTTAAAAATTGTTTACTGTTTTACAAAAAATGTTTAGTTGTTGTTATTTGTTTGTTGTGTTGCATGGGTCTGCAGCAGGCTCTCTGCATACATATTGTAGCTTTCTGCGTAGTATTTTTATAGGACTCCTGAATGTGTGAAGAAGTGGGTCTCTGATTCCTGCGCTTTCTCTTGTAGCTCTTTTCCTTTTGTCGATTTGCCTTGTCCAACTTCTTTGTGATGGTTTTTGGTTTTGCTTATTATACTTTTTTACTTTATGATTTGTTGTTAAACTTGTAGAAGCCTGTTCTTTACTAGTGAGAGACAGAAAGAGAGTTGATCTGGGTGAAAGAGGAGATGGGGGGGAATGGGAGGAGTACAGGGAGGAGAAACTATAATCAGGATAAATTGCAGGACAAAAGAATCTACTTTTAATAAAAGGGGACAAATAAAAACCATCCAAACTAATAATAAAAAGCAAAAGAGAAGAGAAAACTCATACATAATTTTATATATCAGTTGTCATTAACATGAAATAATTATACCTAGAGAAGAAAATGTTAAAAGGGGGAATAGATATTGTCTTAGTTAGGATTTCTATCGCTGTGTCAGTACAGCAACACTAATAAAGAAAAATATTTAATTGGGGCTGGCTTACAGTTTCAGAGGTTTAGTCCATCATAGTCATGGCAGGGAACATGGCAACATGTAGGTAGACATGGTCCTGGAGGAGCTGAGAGTTCTACATCTTGATCTGCAGGTGTAGGAGACTGTGAGTCACACTGGGCCTAGCTTGAGTTTATGAGACCTCAAAGCCCATCTCCACAGTGACACATTTCCTCCAACAAGACCACACCTAATAGTGCCACTGTCTATGGGCCAAACATTCAAACATAGGAGACTCTGAGAGCCATTCCTATTCAGACCACCACAGATATGTAGCAGTGAGAAATATTTGTAAATCAAGTGAACTTGCTCAAGCTTCAACAAAAAAGAACAAATGATAAAGAGCCCGTTCACACGTTGTTAGTGGGAGTGTAAAATGGTATAGATCCTCTGACAAATTGTTTGGCAGTTCCTACAACACTAAACATGCAATTAGCACATCATATAGCAATTCCAATGGTAGGCCACAATGTCACAGAAATTTTTATTTTTTGTATAAAACCCTAACCACGAATGTTCAAAGCAGCATTTCATAAAAGACAGAAGACTTTCAACAGGCAATTATAAAAATACTGAGAACATGGAGGGTAGCCATGTTACAAACTCCACCTATGCAGACTGAGCAGGGTTTATGCATATGTGAGTATGTGCATGAGTGTGTGTGTGTGTTAATTAAAGGGGAAAAGGCCATAAATTTTAGGGAAAGAGCAGGAGGGTTACATGGGAGTGATGGGATGGAGGAAAGAGAAAGGGGAAATGGTAAAATTATATTTTAATTTCAAAAATTGAAAATTAAAAACAAACATTTATAAATTCGACAACTTAGATAGATTGCCAAAGATTCCCTGCTCAGAGGGGGCCGATTGACAGCCTAGTCTCCATGTGAGTCTCTGAGTAAGGGGAACATGGCTGCCTCTGTCAGGAACTCGGTGGTCTGCTCTTTGATCACTTCCCCTTGGTGAGGTGGCCTTGCCAGGCCACAGAGAAGAGGATCCAGGCAGTCCTGATGAGACTTGATAAAGCTAGAGGTAGATGGGTGGAGAGGATATCTCCCCCTTTCAGTGGACTAGGGGAAGGGGATGGCCAGAAGAGGGAGGGAGGGAGGGTGGGACCAGGAAGAATTGAAGGAAGGGGCTTCAATCAGGATATAAGGAGAATAAATTGTAAAAATAATAATAATAAAAAGAAAAATATTCACTTTAAAAGATCATATATGCATGTAAATAGCATTTAGAGATGACAAGTTCTTGAAATGGAGAGCACAGTAGCTGTGAAGGTAATGGTGGCAGAAGGGACTTAGATATTGCTGTAAATGCCGATGGAAAGTTCTTAATGGTGGGAGAATGCACCTAGTGATAAGATTGCATAGAACTAAGCGAACATGAGTAAAATGGGAACTCTAAAGAAGGCAGGTAGCTATCAATGTCAGCATTCTGGTTGTGATTTTATGTTATAGTCTTGCAGAATACTGTTGTTAGGAAAATGAGGTACATTGGGTACAAGATCCCTATACTTTCTAGTTTTATGCCAACCTGATGTAAGATAGTGTCATCTGGGAAGAATGAATCATAAAAAACATGCCTCCATCAGTTTTCCTATAGACAAGTCTGTAGGGCATTTTCTTGATTGATGGTTGATGTCCAGTCCATCAACCTGGGTGGGTGGTGCCACTCCTGAATGGTATAAGAATACAGACTGAGCAAATCATGAGAGCAAGTAAGGAAGCATCACTTCTCTATGGCTTCTTCATCAATTCCTACCTGCAGGTTCCTGCCTTACTTATCACCTTAACTTTCCTTGATGGTGGATTGTAATTGGGAACTCTAAATTAGAGTAAATGCCTTTCAGTCATGGTGTTCTATCACATCAGAAACCCTAAGACAGCAATTTGTACCCGGTTCATGGAACATTACTATGGCAGACCTGACTGGTTTGAGGAGGATTGTCATAGTATTTGAACTTGGGCTGGTAAACCTGTTGAGTACTTGGAGCTCAAGAAGGTTATTCTATGGGAGGGTGGAGACAAAGAGTGTTGAGAGACGCAGATGTTGGGGGCCTGTCTTATAAAGTCTTAGGAGGAAGTTTGAGAGTCCCTTAAAGACTCTATGGGAAATATTTAATATTTTGAGTTAAGAAATCTGTGGTTCTGGTCAGCTGGGGCTGAAAAACTGGCTGTGATTTACAATAAGAGACCAGCACCACTAAGGGAAACTTTTGTTTTGTTGATACAGTTGACACTAGTTATTTAAAGCTGAGAAATTAGAGCTGGTCAAAAAAGAGACTGGCATCACTGAGGTGAAAGCTTGTGGGAAGTGTTTCCTTAGGATCATCACAGGAGTTATGGACAAGAGGAATGGATAAGAGTTTCCCACATGGTTCTGATTTTGAAGGCATGAAGGGGAGACGGAGAGTAGCTAAGACTTGGCACTGTGAGAGGCCAGAGGAGGCCATGGTGAAAGCCTGGCCTCAGTGGCAGTAGAAATCTCTGGCTTGAAGGGGTTGTGAAGAGAAGCTGAGGTTTGGCACCATGTGGCATGGTCAGAGTCCTTGAGGAGAGCCTAGGAGAGAATACTGGTAAAGGCACAGCCCAGTGACAGTGGAGACCTCAGGATTTTGGAAGTGCCAGTGCCATGGAATGGCTTTCAAAGACAGCAGCAACTGTCAGGAGCCATTCTGGACCTATGACATGTGCATGAGTTCTATGGTCAGCTCTCTGGAGTCCCAAAAGTTTGCGCTGAGCATCCCACTGTTGGACTTTGGTTTTGCTTTGGTTTGATTGTGCCCTGATTCCTTCCTCTTGAAGTACGGTGGTATTTAACTTTTTTTTTAAACAGGGGCCCACATTTAGGAGACTTTGGATATTTTTTAGAGTTTTTAGATATTTTAGAGCATCTTAGAACTTTGAAAAAGACTTCAGATGTTTGAAAGAGAACTTATAAAATGTTTGAATTTTTGAAGACTGTAGGACTTTTAAAGTTTGGGATGTGTTCTATACCGAGATGCAAGAAAAGTTATACTTGAATGATGATGTCTTTGTATTAACAAGGGTCAATTTTGATGGTTAGTTTCATGTCACCCTGATACAAGCTAGTATCATCTGGGAAGAAAGACTCTCAATTGAGAAAATGCCTCCATAAGATTAGCCAGTAGGAAGACCTGTGGAACATTTTTTAAGTAGTGATTAATGTGGGAGGGTCCAAGCTGTTGTGAGTGGTACCACCCCTGGGCCTCCGGTGTACAAGAAACAGGCCGAGAAAGCATGTAAGCAGCACTCCTCCATGGTCTCTGCTTCAGCCCCTTCCTAAAGGTTCTGACCTTGAGTTCTTGCTCTCACTTCCCTTCACGATGACTGCAACTGGAACATGGGAGCTGAAATAAACCCTTTCCTTCCCAAGCTGCTTTTATCATATCAACAGAAACCCTATTTAAGAGAACCCTGCTCTATTATTTCTCAGATCTGTATGTACATCTACAAATATCATTAATAATTATATACTCCTAAGAACGTTAAAAGCACGTACATTCTTGCTGCAATGTGGTTTTGTTTTTGAGGCAAATTTTTCTAATAACCACTGTCCATGTGCTTTAGAAGCATTGACTTCTAGAGTTGAAAGACACTTTCTACATCATCTATTGACCATATTAAATTTCATCAACAATTGAGTTTCCCATCCTGAATGTAGCCTTGGCCATAAGACTAGCTTTGGTCAGTAGGTTCTGTGAGGAAGTGGCATGCATCTCTTCTGAGGAGAAGCTCTAAAACCTGACTCACATTTCCATCCCCACCACACCATCACAGCCCTCAGTGTTTCTGATACTGGCAGTCAGACAGGAACTTTTTCAATCAGCTGTAAGCCAGGAATGAGTTTCTCAGCTCCCCCATAATGGTTATATTGATAAGTGAGGTACAAATCTGGATTACTTCAAGCTGTGAAGGACAGGAGCCCCATATGGCTATTCTATAACTGAACCTGCTGATCAGTGTGTACAGTCCAAAGACAAGCGCACAGACCCCAGGTTACAACCCACACTACTTAGAAAGTTAATGACAGAGACATCATGACCTGGGTCCCTGGGTAGAAAGAGTCCCAGATTGCTGCCATTCCCTAATGCATACCTTATTAATGTGCTTCTGCCTATTTTGTTTAGAAGAATAAAATTAAAACACAAATCATTTGTACCAAATTTAATTATCAAATTAATTTGTAGATTAAAAAGCCAAAAAAAAATGAAAGGACAGATTTTTTAAAGTAGGCTGAATGAAAAATATTGGCATTTCTAATTTTATCATTCAGTTCTGATTCAGCAGCCTTCACTGAAGGACAACAGTGCGGGCACTTGACTGAGATGAATCACTTTGGAGAAATCCTTGATATTTTGAAAATTCAAATGTCAACAAGCCATATAATCTTAGAAATGAGAGGCACAAGCTCCATCCCTTAAACATTTCTGCAAAATGAATCAAACTCAAACAGAACTCCCAAGATTTATGAATCTACAGCAAGGCGGTCTGGTGGTTCTGAGAAAATGAGCCTCCCCACCAGTCATAAATATTTGCAGAGTTAAAATGGAGTTTGCACAAGTAAATAGCACATTTTCTTCTAAGAAATCAATTATTGTCCTCAGCATTGTGGGGTTTGTGAATGTGCTAGGAGCCAGAAAGATTTCCACGGCACGTGTTAAAATTCCAAATTTGATCTAAAGAAGAAAAGAGTTAAAGCTAAACTAATCCCAGAATAGTTTAAGAAAACAACCTTCTATCCTCATTTGGTACGTGTCATGCCAGGAGAAAGACAGAATCCTTTAAAATCTGCCAGTCATCTAGGCAGACGAGCATTCATATTTTATTGCAGATACTCTGCTAGGAACAGTGAGCAATTCATAGGAGTGCAATGAGGGGATACATTCAAATTTTACATAGGAAAACTTTAGCTTGCTTTCAATCAACTTTTTCATTTATTTGCTTCCTATTCATGAAAATCATGAGGTTTTATTCCTCCTTGTTTTGTTGGTGGCGGTGGTGATGATGAAGAAGAAGACAGCCTTGCTAAGTCTCCTGGCTACCTCAGGTCTGCAGTGCTCCTGCCTGTCTCCTGAGTGGGATTTTAGGACCACACCAAAATAACAGCTTTTAAAAGAAGGAAGAGGCTAGAGTTATGCCAGAACTGATGAAGCAGGCTTTTTATCCCGGGTATTGCAAAAATATCAGACCATGTACATGAGCTAAGTTCTGTCCTCCAAAATTTATGTTTAAGCCCTACTCCCTCAGACTTCAGAATACAACTGTATTTGTAGATAAGCGCTTTTTTAATTTTTATTTTATTTTTATTACAGTTTATTCTCTTTGTATCGAAGATGTATCCCCATCCCCCATCCCTTCCCTATCCCACCCTTCCTCCCTCTTCTTCTCCTATGCCCCTCCACCAGTGACTGATAGGGGAGGTCCTCCTCCCCTTCCATCTGACCCTAGTCTATCAGGTCTCATCAGGACTGCCTTCTTTGTCTTCTTCTGTGGACTGGTAAGGCTGCTCCCCCCTCAGGTGGAGGTGATCAAAGAGCCAGCCCATGAGTTCATGCCAGAGACGG
Organism: Pachyuromys duprasi; assembly: GCA_028658305.1. Taxonomy (NCBI): domain Eukaryota; kingdom Metazoa; phylum Chordata; class Mammalia; order Rodentia; family Muridae; genus Pachyuromys; species Pachyuromys duprasi. The sequence continues at coordinate 26,446,516 of CM053748.1, forward strand.
TCCTTGTTCCTATTACTGGGAAATCCTCTTGGACACTGAGCTGCCATGGGCTACTTCTGTGCAGGGGTTCTAAGTTATCACAGAGGACTTCTGAAAGACTCTACCCAGCAGGGTATGAAAACATATTTGTGAGATTCATAGCCAAACTTTTTGCAGAGTGCAGAAAATCTTATGAAAGAAGCAGGAGATAGAAAGACCTGGAGGGGACAGGAGCTCCACAAGGAGAGCAACAGAACCAAAATATCTGGGCACAGGGTTCTTTTCTGAGAATGATACTCCAAACAATGACCATACATGGAGATAAGCTCTTCTAAAAAGAATTAATTTAAAACTAGTTTATATGAGTGGGCACCAACTCATCCTGATTGATTGATGGACTTGTAACAATAAGAAGAAATATAAACATAAAAGGTACCATTACCTGTCACTTCCTTTTCTTTTGCTGTGAAAAGCACCATGACCGAAAGCAACTAACGAGAGAGAGAGAGAGAGAGAGAGAGAGAGAGAGAGAGAGAATTGGACTAGATGCCAGTCTATGAATATAGACTGAGAGAGAGAGAGAGAATTTTGGTTCTCAAAGGAGAGTCCATAATATCAGGGCAACAGATGGCCACAGGAGAAGAAAGATGAGAGAACACATCTCCAACCACACACCGAATGCAGAGAGAATAAGCCAGAAGTGGGACTTGAAGTGGGCTATGAACTCTCAAAGTTTACTTTCAGTGATGTGCTTCCTCCAAAAGGTTCCATATCATCCCCCAAACAGCATCATCGGTGGGGGACCAAGTGTTTGAGTCCCTGAGCCCATGGAAGACATTTCTCATTTAAACCAGCACACATGGGCTCATAGGAAAAAATCACAGGAAGACAGGGTGGGAAGGTATTCATGGACAAAGAGTCAGACCCACTGATACTCTGACCTTCTATTTCTGTCTTCCATCACTGTAAGAAAGTAAACCTCTGCACCATGAGCTACACAGGAGTTGTCTACTGCAGTCCTGGAAAGTCATTTTCTAAGTCAGCGGGAGACATTTTCTGTGGGCAATAGGCCTGACTATTAAGAAGTGGGCTACTGACATGGAGATTTGGCATAAATTATCAAATGTGTCCATTAGTTTGAGACTGCATGTTAAGTGCAGAATACACACACACACACACGCACACATATGTGTGTGTGTATATATATATACACATATACATATATATACATATATATAACTGTCTTGAAGACAAGGGCCTTAAACTATTTTACTGACTGCTGTAGTCCTATGCTAAGTGTATAATTCAACAAATCTTAAAAATATGTAGTTTTGTAAAATTAAAATAATTTTGGTACAAATGTCTTCAGCACCATGAAGTTCCCACATGTTCGCATGCAGTCAAAATGTCCACTCTAGTCCTTTTCCTGAACAATCACTTATCTGCTTGCTGTCATTATATTTTTCCGTTTTCTAGAATAGTATATAAATAAACTGTGTATAGTCTTTTGTTACTTAGCTTCTTCTCAGAGGACTTTTAATGTTCATTGGGAAGATCCATTACAAGAATTCATGTTCCTAACCATGGTTGAGTACATATGACAGTTTGTTCATTGTTTTACTAGTTGGTCAAATGGATTCTAGTTCTGGATGTTATAAGTGATGTTACTATCAACATTTTTGTGCACTCTTTGTGTGAACGTCTTGATCTGTTTGGGATGAATGCCTAAATAACAAATGATTGCTATTTTTAAATTCCTAAAAACCTGCTCCTCTGTTTTCTAAAATTGCTGCATGGTTTTGCATTTCCAGGGGTGATGGACAGGCTCTTTCACCCCCAGCAACACTTGTGTTTGCAGTCTTGTGTATGGCTGTCATTCTACCTGCTGTGTAGCTGCATCATTGTGTTGCTATGGTGACCTAGGACAATAAGCCCGCTTCTCATTCCTTCATTTGCCATTCTTATATCTACTGAGGTGGGTTTTTTTTTTTGAAACCTTAGTTCATTTTTAAAGCTGTTTTGCTACTGTGTTGTAAAGTTTTTTCCATATTTTGAATATAATTCCTTTTCAATGTACACATTTTTAAAATACTATCTCTTCACCTTTTATGAAGTATTATAGCTTTAGTTTTAAGAAATTATGTCTAATATCAACCTTAGCAAATATCATACCTGGTGAAAAATATGCTTGGTGTGTAAATTTGTATTTTTAATATTTGTTTTAATATTTAATGCTAATTATTAATTAAATATTTACTAATAAAATAACTAAAATGTGGTAAATATTTAGTAATAACATATAATAATGTTTGTATGTTAGTCATTGTTTAAGTTTAGTAGTTATAGTGTGATACTTATTTTTACTGTTTTCCTATCTTTTAGAAATACATGCCGTGGAATGGAGAGATGTCTCCTCAATTAAGATCACTTTTCTAATAATATAATAAGTTAAAACAAACACTAATATGTCAGAGTACGACAAAACAGACAGACAGAAAGAAAAGAACCCAAGGATATAGATATATAGAGCCCAAGCACAGCAGATATAGATGCACTTGTTTGTACACCCTGGAATCCCAGCAAAGCACTAAGCTAGAAGTCAGACTATACATACAAAGGACACTCTTTCTGCCTCCTGTTCCCCTGGGGTTCCCTGAGCCCTGATAGAAGGGATTTGATAAAGACATCCCATTTGGAGTTGAGTGTTTCAGTGTCTCATTTTCTTTGTAATGGGTCTCTGCATTTGTTTGTCTCTGCTGCAGGAGAAAGCTTCTCTGATGATAGGCGAGCAAGGCACTGAAGATTGGTATTCTTCTCCCGGAAAACTGGAGTTTAGTTCCCAGCATCCAGGCTGCACAGCTGACATTTTATCCAGGGAATTGAATGTCCTCTTCTTAGCTCCACAGGAACCTGCCCTCCTGTGCACATATTGCCCATACGCACACACACACCTATACACACATAAATCTTAAAAATGGAAGAAATACATAGTACAAGTCCTACTGAGGAAGTGTGTGAGAGGAGACCTGTGTAGTAGATGGAGGAGTGCCGACTACCGGTTGATGCTCTCAGAGACTGAGCGACGGCAGCCTGCGTGGCTGTGTTAGCCTCACACTTTGTACACGTCAACTTATTTAATAATGAACTCTAAGATAACATTGACAACGTGAGGCAAACTAAGAGGTGATGAATGTAACTAAGAATATGTATGTCTTAAATTTATTTCCGGTGAGTCAGGCTTCAAGTGAGTCATTGGGTAAGAAAAAAAAAAGGAGGGGTGGGTAAAACAACCTAAACACACCCAACACATCATGAGTTTATAATCTTAAAATAAAGTCCAAATGTATTATTTACTAGGCTCACACAGCCTATACAATTACAGTCTCTGTGACTTGGTTAGAAAGAAATTTACAGTTATGAAGTCTTCAGCTTTGTTGATTAAAATTAAAACCCGCAGCATCTGCACACAGAGGCAAGGCTCCTTTCTCTAGCCTACCCCCACTATACAAACACCTCACCATCTCCTAGAGTGTGTTTCATATTTAGAAACATGTGGATAGAATTTCATGCCATAAGGCTCTGATCAACTATTTTAGATACTCTAAAATGGGTCAAAACAATCCTTTTTTTCAATAAACCCAGACTCTTTTGTTTAATTTGAGGATTTTCCCCATCCCCACCCCCTACAACTCCACCTGTGTCTCCCTCCCCAACTCAACTTACCCCCTCTCAAATCCATGACCTCTTCTGTATTTACCTTGTTATATAAATACATACAGCTACATGTGCATATATACTGTACATATATACAAAACCTACTTTGTCTAATTACTGTCATTCCTATTAACATGTTTAGAGATGGCCACTTATAATTGGATCTCCTCCCTGAGAGAGAGAGAGAGAGGAAGAAAGAAAGAAAGAAAGAAAGAAAGAAAGAAAGAAAGAAAGAAAGAAAGAAAGAAAGAAAGAAACTAGTTTTCCTTCATTTGACAGCCATTGACTGCCTGTAGTTCTTCATCTAGGGATGAGGCCTTGTGAAAATTTCTTCCATTCCCATTGAGATGTCAATTAGTGTGTCTCTGCGGGGCTTATACAGGCAACCATATTGTTGTGAGTTTCTTGGAGTTCCTTGCCCTGTCCAGGAGAAACAATCATTCAGCAATCTTCCTGATTCAGCCCTCTCTTCCACAACGTTCCCTGAGCCGTAGATGTCAGGGTCATATTAGATACCCCATTTGTTATCAGGCATCACAAGGAAGCCAAAATTTTTAATTTGGGTTTTAGTTGCCTTGCAGAAATCCTGGCACACTGAGTGCTTATGCTGTAAGTTCTCACTGCACAATTAAGCAGGACATATAATGGAACTATTAAGAACAGAAAGAAAGAAAAAAGACCTGTACTTCCTTTCCTTGCATAAAGAAGAAACAGGGTTAAGGGTGGCCCTGATCAGCAGGAAAAGGAGTTTTTATCTCTCATAAGGAGACTGAACAGGCAGTGTGTGGTCCTCTGCTGAGATGTTTCACTCTTGGTAAAGCATCTTATTTACCTACAGTGCCACCCCAGAGTCAGCATCTGACAGAATTTTGTGCCCCCCTGGAAATATAAGAAAGTTGATAATCTCTGCTATCACCCACATCCATCAACAGAAGGTGAAGAACATTCACCCAGTAACTACCACTTTCCATAAACTACTCTAGAAATCACACCCATATTTTAGTTCACACGCTAGAGGTGATTTAATGTCCTTAGTAATACGGCTCATCAGCGGGCAGAACCGTAATTTAAGTGGGTCAGGTGTGGCGCTTTACAGCCAAAATCACGGTGAGAAGCACCGAGATGACAAAATGGCTGCTTCCTTTCTCTGATCACCGCTATTGAGGTGTGATTTACATAAAATAAAATGCATCCATTTGTTAATTTGTAAAAGTTCAAAGTTGTTCATAATATTGCCTTCTTGCTCATTCAATATTTTAAATTTTAGTGGTTGGTAATTTGGACTGACTTTCTTACCTCTGAGCAGCACAGCTAGATGATTATAGATTTTGTTATTTATCACTGTCTGTCTCCTCCTAAACAAGCCTTCACTAACTGGTTTTTCTCTACTACTTTTTCATGTATAAATATACTGATTTCTATTCCTGTTTTAGCTGTTTTTGTTTTACTTAGATTGGATTTAATTTGTTTTTTTCTCTAACTTTTTGCTTAATAGATTATTAACTTTTTGTCTTTTCTAAAGTAAGCCATTAGAGTTAGCTAAAAAAAAAATCCTCTAACATGATTCTATCTGCAGCAAACAAAAACTGTTAACAGTTATATTCTACTCATAATTATTTTAAATTTTCCTTATAATTTTTCTGGTCTTTTATTTCTTACCTCTCTCATCATCCTTGAATCCTCGATAATGGTGCAGCCTTTAAGTAATGTAGGCGGTGGTTCTATCAGGCAGCAAGTCTATTTATAGGTGATTTTGATCTTTTAAAAGCTTCTTTTTAGGTCTTGTTATAGAAGTTCTAGAGTGGCTGCCTTTGGGGGATAGTTTAGCCATTTCTTTAGAGAATCTGAGGGACGCTAAAGACTTCTCTACTCTGGCTTATCAGACTGTTCCCATCTCCTAATTGTGTGTGAGCACTGAGGAGTTCTTACTCTATCTACCCAGTTACCTTTTCCAGCCTTTCTGGTTTTAGTATATAAATCTGTAAAAGCACATTGAACTCCAAACCTAATATGTCGATTTTCTAAAGCTATTTCTCTGCACAGTTCTCTCTTCTCCTGTACCCTGTTCTGCAAACTCCTGCTGTACTACAATTTCCTGCTGGCTCATCTGTTCTACACAATGAGCCTCTGTCTTAGTTAGAGTTTCTACGACTATGGTAAAAACACCATAACCAAAAGCAACATGCAGAGGAAAGGGTATATGTCCACTTGCATGTCTCAATCATAATCTCCTGAGAAGGGAAATCAGGGAAGGAACTCAAGAGGCGAGTGTGGAAGCAGGAACTGAAGCAGAAATCACAAAAGAATGACGCTTACTTGGTTTGTTCCTTATGACGCTTTCAGCCTTCTTTTGTGTATATGCCAGGATCATGAGCCCAGTACTGACACCACTCAAAATAAGCCTGGCCCTCCTACTGCAATCACTAATTAAGAAAATGCCACCAGCCCTTCCACAGACCAGTTTTCATGGGGGCTTTTTCTCAATTGTTCTCTTTTCAGAAATGTCTGTGTCAAGTTGACAAAAACCAACCAGCACAACTTGACCTTGTCAACTTGATACACAAATGTATCACTATCCAGCTACAACCTTTCCTTTCTCATTTGCCTCCAAAAGTGGCATGTTAGTGCCTATATAAAATACAAGACACCCACATCTCTCTTAATCATTAAAAATCCTATCACACTTATGACAAGGTAAAAAACCTTGGTAATAAGCCAACAGGGCCTTGGAGATAGACTTTCAAATGGTGTAAAGATGGTCCACATGACTACATGCTTCCAGATGTACAAGCCTGCAAAATGTTCCTTTTCCAGAAACAGAATATACCCAGGTATTTGCACTGCAACACACATGGCTCTGTTATGTCCAGGGAACACCTGCTCACCTTGATGAGGTCATTTCCTTGTTTGCAGCACATGACAGTTCTAGCTGTCTCCTTCCATCTGAAGACTTGCACAGGCTGAAAACAGTTCAACTTTCAAAAGTCCCATGGTCTTTAAAAAAATTCAAACACTGCAGAAGTTTGTTCTCTTGAAAACATCCAAAGTTTCTTGCAAAATTGAACGCCAAAAAAAAAAAAAAAAAACCTCTCTAAAGTATCCAAAGTCTTTCTAGGAGCTATTGGCTCCTATAAATCAAAAATAAGCTACAAAGTTTCTTATTTCAATGGAGAAAAATTAAGGCTCATGCGGAAGTCAAATCAAAGAAAAGCCAAAATTCAACAGTGTAAAAAGATCAGTTCTTGACATTTGGGATTCAGTCATGATCCTCTGGTGTTGGAGTAACATTTTTGTGCACTATGTGAAGGTTGTCTTTGTATTACCCAAATGTTGATTTAGTACTGGCCGGATTTTGATATTGTTATTCTTATGGATCACCATCTGCCCCGTTATTATGTAAACATATAACTCCCTCACTCTCTGATTGGCTTAATAAAGATCTGACAGCCAATAGCTGAGCAGGAGAGGAAAGGCAGGACTTCCAGGCTGAGAAAGAGAGCTCTGTGAGCCCATAGAGATTCACCAGCATGAAGCCAAGGTGGAAGAAAGGAACAGGTGCCATGACTGAATGAGAGATAATGGGCCATGTAGCAGGATGTAGGCCAGGAGTAGGCACAGTTAATTTATATGAGGTAACTGAGAGTCTACCCAGCTATATTGCCTAAGCTATTTTTTCATTATTATGTCTTCTTTTCTTTTCTTTTTATTTTTTATTCAGTTTACAACCTTGTTGTAACCCCATCCCTCCTCCCCTCCCAGTCCCACTCTCCCTTCTTCTTTCATTTCCCTCCCCTTTTCCTCAGAAAAGAGGAGCTTCCTTTCCCATCCACCCCAGCTCATCAAAGTGCATCAGGACTGAGCATGTTCTCTTCACCTGTGGCCTGGCAGGGAAGTGATCAAAAAGCTGGTGAGTCCATGTCTCATGAAGTCCCCACTTCCTTTACTAGAGCACCCACATGAAGCCTAAGCTGCTATATCTTTGTAGAGGGCCTAGGTCCAGTTTGTGCATGTTCTTTAGCTGGTGCTTCAGTTTCAGCAAGCCCCTCTGAGCCCTGGTTAGACCTGGAGTGACAGTGAGAGGACAGAAGGCCTGTAGAGGAAAGAGAAGCTGATGGTGGGGGTATCTCTTTGACAAGCTGGGGGCTTAAGTCAGGGTAAGGCTCCTGGGAGAATATGAGACACCTGGTAGCAGAGGCCATCGAGACTGAAGAGGACACCCACTAACTACACTAGTCTCCTAGCAGAGGGAGGGGAAAACCAACCCACCCACAAAAACTTCAACCCAAAACTTACCCTGCCTACGAGATGTGCAGGGGTAATGATAGAGCAGTTAGAACAGAGATTCAGGGATAGCCTAAACTTCCATAAATACTAGTGAATCTCCATGTCATTATTCAGAAGCTAGTGGATCTAAGAAAGTCTTTCAGTACTCTGGACTCCAAAGATCTTAGGCCACTTTTCTGGTTCAGCCCTCCACAGAACACACTGCTTGCCTCTTAGGCTCAGGCAGGCTTGACTCCAAGGCTATTCCATTCCTTGGCAGTCATTCTGTGGTGCCAGCATTTTTAAAATGTGGAGATCTCAACTGCAACTAAACTGCACCTTCACCAAAAGCCTCTCCTGAGCATTCTTTAGGAAGTCTAACCCTGATACATGGTGCCAAGCCTCAACTCTCCACGACCTGCTTCAACCCTCGAGCTTCTGCTACAACTAAAGCTGACCCTTTATCGGCAGCCTCTCCTGGCCTCTCATAGTGCCATGTTTCATCTGCCCCTTCATACCTTCAAAACCATTCCCTCCTGGAAGACTTTTACACGTGACCAAGTTCTGCCCCAGGATAAGATGCTACCTTAGCCACCACTGGAACACAACTTCTGTGTACTGATCCTGGAAAAATACCAGCTTTTCTTCAGTGTTGCTGGTCTCCTTTTAATCACAGCCGATTCTTTTCTTAGTTTTTTATTTATTATTTATTACAATTTATTCACTTTGTATCCTGGATGTGTCCTCCTCCCTCCTCTCCACCCTTCCCTTCCTCCCTCTTCTCCTATGCCCCTCCCCAATCCCCTGATAGCTGATTCTTTAACCCCAGCTAGCCAGTATCTATTGGCCCACTAGAGCAAAGGTTTGACTTTAATGATTCTGGTCTCTTTAATCACAGCCAATTCTTCAGCTCCAGCTGACTAGACCCACATTTTCTTAATGCAAAATATCATACAAATGGTCCCAGGAAGGTCTTTGCTCCTCTCTGAATCTTCACAAGCCAGACCCTCAACATTTGTATTTCTCTCCCCATTCTTATCTTCCAAGCTCCTGAAGAACAGCCCACTTATTTCTGAGTACCCAATGTCTTTTCTGAACCAAAATTCAAATGCCACCACAATCCTCCTGAAAGCACATGGTCAGGTCATATCACAGTATTACCCAACTACTGGTACCAGTTTCTGTCTCAGTTACGCTTTCTATTGCTATGATAAAATACCGTGACCAAAACTGATGTGGGGAGAAAAATATTTTCATTTCAGCTTACATACCCCAAGTACAGTCCATTATAAAGAAAAATCCAGACTCATAGCCAAACTCTCGGCAGAGTGCAGGGAATCTCATGAAAGCAGTTGGAGATAGTAAGACCTTCAGATGACAGGAGCTCCACAAGGAGAGCAACAGATCCAAAAAGTCTGGGCACAGGGGTCTTTTCTGAGACTGATACTCCAGCCAAGGACCACTCATGGAGATGGCTTGGAACCACTGCACATATGTAGCCCATGGCAGTGAAGTGTCCAAGTGGCTTCATAATAATGGGAACAGGGACTGTCTCTGACATGAACTAATTGGCCTGCTCTTTGATCACCTCTCCCTGAGGTGGGAGCAGCCTTACCAGGCCACAGAGGAAGACAATGCTGCCACTCCTGATGAGACCTGATAGACTAGGATCAGAGGGAAGTGGAGGAAGACCTCCCTTATCAGTGAACTTGGGGGAGGGGCACAGGTAGGGAAGAGAGAGGAAGAGTGGGGTTGGGAGGGGAGGAGGGAGGGAGCTACAGGGGGATACAAAGTGGATAAACTGTAATTAATAAAAATAATTAAAAACAAAAAAGAAAAATCCAGATAAGAACTCAAGGCTAAACACTGGAAACAAAGACCGTGGAGGAAGGTTGCTTATTGGGTTGTTCTTCATGGCTTGCTCAGTCTGCTTTCTTATACATCACAGGACTTGACACAACCTACAGTAAGCTGGGCCTTCCTGCATAAATCATTAGTTAAGAAAATGCCCCACAGGCCTTCCTACACTTTCTTAATTATAGTTTCTTCTTCTGAGATATGTATAGGTTTAGATCAAGTTGACAAAACAAATCAGCACCACCTCTATCTCCTTAAGCAGGTAGACTACCTACTTTATCCTGGTATCTCCATTTTTGTTCCTGCACTGGAAAAATGAACTGATGTTAGAAGGAACCTTGCTATCCTTCCTAGGGATGAGAGGCCTAGGTGCTTATTATCCTAAGTCTTAAATAAAACAATGACCATTTGCTATGTATTTTGTACATCTTTCTAAACTGCTTAAAAGGTTAGTCCCAATGACTCTGCCAAGTCTGAAAGCCAACAACCATGTTATCTTTTCTTTCTTTTTTCTCTTTTTAATGGCAAAAAAAAGTCTCCATCCTTCAGCTTCTGCGAGGTAAACTTTTCAAGAAATCTGCAGTTATTGTATTCTTGGCATTTGAATTCAGACACGGATGCTATAAAAGCATGAGACAAATAGCCTTTCAGAAAAATTTCGGGAGCACAGTTATTTTGGAGTTCTTTGCTGCCTGCTGAAAATCACAGATGATTGATTTTTTTTCAGGCTATCGCTATTTTTAGCACAGGTCACTGAATCCAGGTCCTTGTTGTCAGTGTCTCTTCTTCACTTAGAGAAGAGAGATTTGGCAGATAGAGTCAGCTGACAGGTATTCTCATTGATTTGTAACTTTGGTGATGGAACAAAGGAAAAAAAATCCCTCATAGAGAGTAAGAAGACGGAATATTCAGAGGCAGGAAAAACAGAGAAGATATAATAAAGTTAAGATGAAATCATCGCCGGATTCTACGTGTCGTAGTGAAGAAATACCATGAGAAGTGTTGGCAAGAGTCTAATGTGGAAGAGTTGAGTATAAGCACTTCTCCATGCTTGGCAAGGGGTGCAGCAGTCGCTTGATGTTGAAAGGGGAAGAGAGACTTCAGAGTGGTACAGAAAAATTAATTAGGCAATAACAAGAATAAACTGTGAGCTGTGGAAACAAGAGTGTGTGTTTGTGTGTGTGTGTGTGTGTGTGTTACAAAGAACACAACTGCATCTTTACGTATAGGTTAGTTTGTACTTGCGAAGCACACAGAAGCTATTTTGTAAAACACTTCCAGATCATCTGACTTTGTCTTCAAAACCACCTGCAAGTGTAGAGTTGAATTTAGATTTTGTAGAGTATTGGACAAAGCAGAGTTCTGGAGATTTGCCTCCAATACAAAAAATGAGCTGATAGCAGAGACAAATTAAACCAAGCTTGCTCTGGTCCCTTACAGAAGGATGTTCTAGCTAGCGTTTCTTCATTCCCTCACAAATGTCAAAAGAGAACATAACATCAATAAATAAAATAAGGAACACAATAACATCACAAAGACCCTCCAAGTAGTTTCATTTTGTAATTTCCTGGATTACTGGAGAAGGATCTGGAATTAGTAGACACATAAGTTTTCAGCAAAGTTTTATTACTTTTGCAATATTGTAACCAAAATACCTGACAAAAACAATCTAAGAAAAGCAAGGGTTATTTTTAGCTCATGGTATCAGAGGGCTGCCATCCATGCTAGCAGGAGAGCTGGGGCACAGTGTGTCTGTCCATAGCACAGGGAGCATATGGGCAGAAGATGTTCATTTCAGAGCGGGCAAAGAAAAGAAGAAGACTGACAGGGACCAGAAGCAGGTATAATCTTCCTGGCATCTCTTACCCACAGTGACCTACTGTCACAGCCAGATACACTTCCTAAAGTTTCCACAACCTTCAAAATACCAATACAAGCTAAGGACCAAGATTTCAAACTAACGAGCCAATGGGAAATAGTAGAGTTCCAAACTCTAACACTCACCTATCAAAAATTCACTAACATAGTAAAGTGATATGCTCAGTCACAACCCTAAAAGATCATGGAGAACAACTAAAGAATAAAGAAAAAAAAACTTGGTGGGGGAGGGGCATAAAAAGGAATACACAAGAAAACTTGGCTGGGCAGTGGTAACACACAGTTGTAATCTGAGCACTCAAGAGGCAGGGGCAGGCAGAGCTCTAAGTTTAAGGCAAGCCTGGTCAACAAAACAAGTTCCAGGACAGCCAGGACTACACAGGGACAGCACCAGGTAGTAAAAGCAGGTAGTAATAAGAGCTGGATTTCCCTGGCCCCACCCAAAACAAAAAAGATTCAGCATAATCATCTGTGAAATGTAAATTGGAGGGAAAGGCTTAAACAGGAAATTATCTGAAAGTCTACTAAATCACAGATTTCTAACTATATGGATAGCCAAGGAACTAACGGTGACATACTTCAGTAAAGAGAGAGAAGACATTTATTTTGAGAAGCCAAGATAAAGGTGCTTCCCTTCTGGTCTGAGGTTCAGAGAAAAACTAACCTGGAAAATAACACAGCAAGTGTAGAAGAAATCGCTGGTATACTGGACTCACGGATTGCCACTGGCTAGCTCTCACCTATGGAAAGAGACTGAATCCTCCCCTGCAGAATTTGATGGTCCTAAAGAATACAATACAGCTTGCCCCCATCCACAGGGCCTCTCAGAGCAACCCTGAAGAGACCTGCAGTCAATAAGCTGAACTCATGCTCTCCTATTTCCTGTTAGACACCAGTCCTCTTTTCATAACACTAAATGAAAATCCACAGATTAGCAGATACCCAATCTAAAGGAAGCTTCTAATATGAAAGATTCAGACAGGAAGGGAGCAAAGAAACTATACAACTGTCCATCCCCAGACATCACACACACACACACACACACACACACACACACACACCTTTGCTTGTTTAACTCTAGAATACTGAGACAGGGAGATAATCTTCCAAGCTTTCCAAAAGGAAAATTTGGACGCAAATAGGTTCAGTTGCTCAATATTTATTAGAGAACGATGCAATGACAGAATCTTCTTTTACAGTTTCAAATGAAACTTTTCAAATTAGAATTCCCTATCAAGCCAAACTGTCATTTTTTAAGTGAAAGAATTGCATTTTCAATGGTGCAGAAATGCTGCGAGAACCGAACGGGAAAAACAAGAACAATCGGAAACAAGCTCTTCAACACAGAGAAGAGACAAATGCCCCAGTTCTCCAGGTATGGGTATGAAAGATATGAGGAGAATATCTTCAGCAGGACAAACTAGAAACCTGACAGGAAATGAACATTCTCGGGGGTTATTGTGAGAGTTGAATAATCTGCAGTTGGTTTAATACTGAGTACACAGAAAACTCAGCAAACAGAAACCATTCGAAGATGGTGCCTCTGAGATTAGGGACGAGGCCTAAGACAAATCATCACGTTATAGGGAGTCTGAGAGAGGAAGGACAATGCCTGTGTGTAGTGAGCCACTGAAGTGAAAGAATATAGTCTTGGCATTTGATAGATAAAAGCTGTAGCTGAGAAAAATGAAACGATATCAGTTTAGAGACACTCGGGAGAATTTGGAATAGAGGAGGGACTGGTGGGCTATATACCTCTGCGGTGGTTAGTCCTGATTGTCACCTTGACACAGCTAGACTCACCTGGGAAGGGGGTAAGGGCATATCTGTGGCGTAGTATTCCTTTCTCTCTGTTCTTGACTGTGGGTGTAAGGTGGCTCGCTGCTTTAAGCTCCTGCCGCTGTGCATCCCTGCAACGATTATAACCTGGAATTGCAAGCAAATCTAAAACCCTTTCTACCTTTTGCTAGGGCATTTTATCACACGCACAGAAATGAAACTGGGAAGGCCTCCAATTTTGAGCAACACAGACCTGAACAACCCTGCGTAATACCCCAAAAGCAACATGGAGTGGCTGTGCAGAATTATAAACTCCAGGGGGCAAACTAAACTGGATTCTAATTCTAACTCCACCGTCTATGAAACCACAACCAATGGCCCACACTTTTACAAACTGCTGTTTCCATTTATAAGACGGAATTGAAGATCATAATGTGTAAACATGGCTGTGTATAATAACACGGGTGGTCATGCATATTTGTAAAATAATTGTTCAGAAATATACAGTATGCATAATATGTTTAGCCTGACATAGAATAAACATGCAAATAAAATTGGTTTTCTTGAAACTGACCTGTTTATGACCATTTTAATGTCTCCTTTTTTATCAAGTTAATGATGAAAATTTGTTATTAGGAACATTTTGAATGCATATTTAACCCCTGGATTGTAATTTTTCCTTATTTTGAGAATAGCATAGTAGACAGTGAACCATGATCACATCTAGCGTCCAGGTCTCTCTACAGCTTCCTCTACACCTCCCAATGTGCATCCTTCCCAGCTTCATGTGTGTGTTTGTATGTATGTGTATGTGTGTGTTTCCCTCTTAGTTATTCAAGTTAATGCATCTCATATGTGCACGGGTACAAGGTTATGCACTGGATTGTGGAAAAGCTGCCACTGGCCACATCCTTAAAAAGAGAGTTTTCAACCCCCCCCCCACACACACACACAAAAGTATTCACTGAAAATAGCTCCTCAGTAAAGAGTATCCTCTGAATGTGTGTGGGGAAGGAATCAGCTCTATTTAAGGGTGAGGCCACTGAGAGTTTGCCCATATTCCAGCGAGTATATAGATAACACAAATTGGACATTTTTGCTGGAGGAGGAAGTCACAAGGGCAGAGGCAGGTATGCAGGGAAAGACTGGGAAGCAAATGTGATAGGGGCGTATGGTGTGAAATACCCAACGAATCAATAGAAATATTATGTTGGATAAAGAAAGTCAGTTTGACAGCATAACCATTTAGCGAAATAACAATAGTAGGTAACACCCTACCTGCCACATGCCCAGCCATGAGTTTCTGACCAGGATTACAATAACAAGCAAGACATTCCTCTCTTCAGAGCAGGTCTCAAACATAATCCGAAAGTGGTTGCTTGTCCCATAACAGTCAAAGCACTAGGGCTTCAGCATGCACACCTTGCCTGGCAATCAGCATTGCTGCAGGAAGGGTCCAGCTGTGAGTAAGGCTACTGATGTCTTTATCCCCCAGCAGCCCATATAGCACCTTACAGTACTCTGAAAGCTAGCCAACATGGAGGATACTTCTCACTTAGTTTGAAATTTATCTCCCTATGTCCTATAGCTGGAGTGTACGGAATCTTCACAATAGAATGTTTCTGTGTAGTTCTTGTATATGACCAGGGATGACAGCAATTTTATTTAGAGACCTTCCAGATCTCCCTGGCCTATAATTTGCAGAAAGTTACCCCATGCTGCAGTCTCCTGCTAGTAACATTGTCCAGCCACGCAGGGTAATTTCACGTAAACATTTTTTAAGTATTTTTAAGTTGTCCTTTGAAATGAATTTAGTAACTAGTGGTTTTTCATAAGAATTTTTCACACATTCTTGCTTTTGGTTAACTTGCCTTCTACCCCTCTCTCTCCCTGTTTAATATCTTAAACCCTAGGATTCGCCCTTATTTCATGTCAAGTTTTCTAGTATCCATGTAGTTATGTTTTCAAGTTAGATTGTGAGATAATAGCATTTCACATGGCTTTACATACTCCCTTCGTGGTTAGCTCTCCCTTTACCTCCTGACATCCTCCATATTCTTATAACCCTCCCTGTTTAAACATTTTCCCCATTATCCCACCTCTCTGCCTTCATTTTGCCTACAATCTAATTCTCATCCTTATCCTGGTAGCACTGTGATCAGTTATATGCATTTCATGTTCCTTTATCGAGAA
The DNA here is from genome assembly GCA_028658305.1 of Pachyuromys duprasi. Classification (NCBI taxonomy): domain Eukaryota; kingdom Metazoa; phylum Chordata; class Mammalia; order Rodentia; family Muridae; genus Pachyuromys; species Pachyuromys duprasi. The sequence continues at coordinate 26,462,179 of CM053748.1, forward strand.
AAGTGATCATATTTTCAGGTTGGACATATAAGAAACCTAATTAACTACTGTTCTGCACATGGAGAAAAGTTTCTACTGCCTAAAAACACCTAAAATAAACAACATTATCTGTGTCTTCTCTAAAAAACAAACTAGTCAAAGAAACACACCATTCTGACAAATATAATGAGATTTTTTTTTTCACATCAGTATATTTTGCTTTGTTTTCTTGGCTTTCTTTGTACTCACCCCACGTCTTAGGAAATGTGGGAGGCATGGAGGTCTTGTGCTCTCAGACAAGTACTAGTGGAACCTGGAATGTTCCTCACACTGCATAGTTCGGTCAAGGAAAGGAATACAGATCTGTCTTCTGCCCAGCAGACTGACGTAGCCATGCTTTCTAGTTTGGTGACTTTTGCTCTATCTGTGTGACCTGAGACTTTTGTCTCACTGGACCCTCTCCTAGATCCTTATCATGAATTTACTATTCTCAGTCTATAGAACCTATCTTTATGTATTTTGCAAAGGGTTTTTTATGTAGCTCTTTGTATGTAACTGGTCTGTATTTAACTTACTTTGTTCTTCAAGAAGATTTATGCACTTTTGTTGTGCATGAGGGATTGGGTTAAGTATCACCAGAACAGTTTTCTCCAAATTGTGCTGTGCCTAAATATGACCAAAATGAAAAACCTGGGGTCAGACTCCAGAAGTTTGAAGCAATGCTGACTACTGGGCTATGCTGAGCTGAACTGCCATTTTGGCTCCTCACTTTGCTAGCTGTGGGGGTTGTAGAGACCCCTGCAAGAAAACATGTTAGGAACCAGCATATTTGCATTAGAGTCTCTGACTCTAAACACTGAGGGAAATGGGTACAACATGTCTGTAAGTATGAAAAACCCTTTTCTCCTGCTTTGACTATCTTGTTATTCTTCAGAGAAATATATGGCCTGTCTACACATCTGGGGTGATATAAATTCATGTTGCATTGAACATATAATATGCCAAGTCTTTATAAAAAATTTGCCACCCTCTTTGTAAAGCTGTTTTCTAACCAGTAAGAAAGAAGCTTGGTAATCCTTCCTTACCAACCGACTGAAAGGAAATCTATCACTCAAAATGATTGGCAATGTCAGCTTTCTGTCACAATTGAGAAAAAAAGCCTAAACAAACAAAATCTTAGCTGAATATAATCAACCATGAGAGGAGAGTCAATGATTTATACACAAATGCTGCTAGAAGCATTTTTAAACTGTCTTAGGAATTTGCAACTCAATTCATTTATATTCTCTACAACAAACACAACACTACAATTTATAAGGGGCCTCTGGGCATTTCATTTGTTAGACTGATTTACAGTAAATTGGCTTGTCCTAGCATAATAAAGAATACTTTTTGCTATATGCCACCACAATAAATTAATCAAGCAATTTAAAATCAAATTTTTACACAAGTCTTGTTTTGTTTCTTCAAAGACCTAAAATAACAGCTCAGCTCATCATTTAAAACCAATAATGTGACTTGTGTTTTTGCAGAAACCAACAACAAATTAAAAAGCAAAACTTTGCATTAGCAGCAGCAGCATAAACAGCCAGCTGTGTTGAAAAATGGGTCTGATTTTTCCTCACTGTTATCCTAGCTCATGAAGTCTGAGGGTAAATGGAGCCTGGTGAAATCTGGGGATTGGTTTAGAGGCTGTAACTCTTCAGGACAATGCAAATTGCTTCTCACATTAAAAACACATTAAGTTGCTCAGCAATTGAGAGAAAAGCATACAACTGCTCTCAAATTTTAAAATACATTTAAGTGAAAAATTACTCCAAGTTGTAAGAAAGCCTGAGGCTACTGGGATGTACCTTTTCATGTGTGCGATGAGGGATGATAGCCTTCTCTATAGTTTCCAGGGATGAGGAAGAAGTAGTTCTGTTATTGAAAATGTTTCAAGACAGTGATTAATCATGAGCAGTGTGAGGCCCATGAAGCAAACAAGATAGAGAAACTGCAAATATGAGCTGCTTTGAGGAGGAGACACAATCAACCCTTGCTTCATTCTACTAATGGAAAAGAAGCATTGCAAACTGTAAAAACATCACTGAATACCCACTGAAAATCAAGACCAAGTTGTCCTAAAACTATAAGGAGAAGCTGTGGGATATGAAACATGATTTACACACACACACACACACACACACATACACACACAGGACTGATCTGTGCAGAGTGCAGATGGGGATATTAGGTAACTCGAACATCATTTTCAGAAGAAAAATATTCTACAGTATTAAAGAAGTTACAGTGACATTTGATAAGGGAAAAAATGCATTCTAGATGCTGTCTTCCAGCTTACAATTGTGTCTCTGTGGACTGCTTTTGATGCCCAATTCCATCCTTAACAGAGAACTAAAAACTGAAAATGTTAAAAAAAAATAATAATCAGCTGGAAAATAATACTTCTTCTGTTTCTCAAAGTCATTGAGAATAGAAATATGTTAGAAACAGACTTAAGTAATCCAGGCTCATTAAGGCTTTGTTTTTATCAGCATAAGGACATGGCTCAAATAACAACAAAAGACACACACACACATCAAGAACATCCTCCTTATTCATGAGCCATTTCTACACAGTCTTGTAGCATGAGTGTACACTCAAGCTTTTGACAAGTAACATTTAAAGGTAAGTTTTAGGCATTGCATTCTTATATTTGTGGTTGTGAGTCTAGACTTTTAACGGCTGAGCCATCTCTCCAGCCCTGGCATTGGATTCTTAAAGGAGCAAATAGTGTTACTATAAAATGATGCACTAGGAAGGCATAATAAGTACATACCAAGTATGTAGGCATATGCTTTTTAACTAGATTTTGAGAGATAATTGGTCAGAAAGCTTTGTCATTATGCAAACATCATGCAGTACACTTACCTATATGCTACACTAACCTAGCTGGACTGGCCTTTGGTGAGCAAATAGCAGAAAGTTAACCTTCGAGTTAACCATGGAGAAAGCAGTACATCCTGACAACCATAACGCTGCAGCCAGTGTGAACACAACACAGCCCTTTAGAGAAAACGCTTTGTAAGCACAGGGACACTCTAGAATAACAATAGGAAAGCATATCATCGTAAATACATAAACCGGTAATGGAGTCATACGTTATCACCATCAAGCATTAAGTGCTGTGCATAATTATGGGTGCTATCCTTCACACAGCCAGCCATGTCACCCACATCCTCACAAGCCCATGAGCGGTACATTGCACTCTCCATCATGACAACTCTCAGTGACAAGATTTCTTCAGTTTACGCTGTAATTGTATGAGGCCATCCTTCTACTAAAGTCACATGACCCAGGCCAATTTTTTTTTAAATTTCCTATTCTCTTTTTTTAGGTTGTATACTTTTGTGTTAGATAAGATTAATGTTATGTAAGATATTATATATAATAATTAAGAATTTAATTAAGATATTAAGAATTGGGGGAAGAAAACTATTATCGGAACATACTGCACGAAAAAAAAATCTGTTTTCAACAAGTTCTAAAATTTGTAGCTTGCTTCCAAAATCTCCCTGGATGTAGCAAGTAGCTGCTAAAATATCAACACACACAAACACACACATTATACTTACAGAGAGAGAGAGGGAGAGGAGAGAGAGATTCACCATGGCAATTAGATATGGTAAGGAGCAGCAGCAGTCACTTTTATAACGAAGATGGAATGCATGGCATAGCAGAATGCAAGCGAGAATTCAAAACTGATTCAAAGTTGTTGTTTTTTTTTTCTATGCGTGTCGTGCACAAGTAGTCAAGATGACTGAGTTAATCAGTAAATAGTGTTGCGACAACTGGTAGACCAAATAGGGATGAAAGCCAGCAAGATCTCTGTGTGGAGGCTAGCGGTTGCAGAGGTTAGCTACCACACATGGCCCCGGGTTCAGCTCGAGGGACTGAGGGAGAAGACAACAGACTGAAATGCGACCTCCTGAAGTGAGTCCAGCGCTGGTGTCCCTAAGCGCATAGGAATGTTACTGTTTCTGTGACACAAATTACATTGCAGCTCTTCCTCTCCTGTTCTCTCCCCTCTATGTTCCAGTGCTGAATGACCAAGACTGAAGGGTTCCCATCCTCCAGGGCTTCTGAGAGAGTCTTTCTGGGTGGCGGGCCAATTCCATTCACAAAAACAACCAAGTTGTTTTCTTCTGTTAGTAGAATACATATAAATGGGGACTAAAATCAGAAATAAAATTAGGTGACATTATCATTAAATTTAATGTTATATACATTTGACCATGATAAAATCATCGGTAATCTTTTTTCCCCCTCAAAATCAAATGAGCGGTGTTGGTTGTGGACACATTTAACGTTTGATACCTGCGTTCTTTTCCAAGGACGCGCTCCGTTGTTGGGTTTATCAGGGACTCTGAGTTCATAGTATTTGCTCTTTTTTTTTAAATTTTCTTATTTGGGTATTTTGATTTCTGTGTATATCAATGTTTGGGGGGTATGTGCCTGAGCAGAGGAGGATCTTGGATATCCTCCTCTACCGTTCTTCACCCGACTCTTATGGGGTAGGTCCTTTCCCTGAACCTGGAGCTGGGCTAGAAGCTAAAAAAAACCCAAGAGATGCTGCTGTCTTCACCCTCACAGTGCTGCGTCATAGGCGTGAGCACAACCATCTCTAGCACAAATGCACAACAAACGCCCTTGCTCTCTGAGCCATCTCTTTCGCCCTTACACAGGGAGTTTTGAAACAAGATCCCCTCTGACTCAGTGCTTTGGACTGGCAACGTGGCCAAAGAAGACCTTGAACTTCGGTCTTACAGTCTGTGTTCCTCCTTGCTGGGGTAGCAGGAATGCTCTACCACAGAGAGACTTGGCTTTCCATTGCCTTTGGAATGCCCTTTTCTTTATCTGTCTGAACTTCTACATGCTGGACATTCCCAGGCTAGTGTGCATCTTTGTTTTTCTATCTCTGTACATTTCAGGTGACTGATTCAACCCAAAGCTTTCAAATCATTCCGTAATTTATATTTTTAGAGGTGACTTCCTTCTAAAATCCAGACTTTCATATGCAATTGTCTTTTTGACCCCTCCACTTGGTACGTAGTAGGTATGGTTATTTTAACTTAAATCCTTTTATTTTTTTTTATTACTACTTTAACAAAGTAGTCTTCCCTAAGGCAATGGGGTCATACAAACACTTTTCACTGAGTAGCTGTGGAGATGTAAACAAATAGGTAATCTGTGTTTCAGTCTTCTTACAAGCGATTTTTTTCTGATACTGAGAAACAGGCCATATTAGGCATAGATATTATCTTATTCATGTTAACAGCAACCGTAATTACAATTTCTCTTGCCCTACTTTCAAGTTTCTCTAATAGTATTTTAAATTTATTCTTTGAAAGTTTCATATATGTGTACAGTGCATCTTAACCATATCTGCCCCACATTCTCTCCTTCCAAGTTCCCTTGGGACTCACGCAATGCATCTCTTTCCAGAGTTCATGTCCTTTTAAAAATGTTGGTTATCATTTTTTTTGTAACCCACCAAGTCCCATTAGTGCTGTCCATATGCACATGGATTTCCTGAGTCATTGTGAATGGCCACGTCCTCAACGAAAAGTAGCTATCCACTGCCAACCCCTCTTCTTCCGTGTTTTTTGAGCCTTTCAGGGTGACAACAGATGTCCCATCTGTGACTGCACACACTTGGTTGCTTATTCTCAACACTCTGAACAGCTCTGAGTTTCTACATTAACTCTACGGATTGCAATAAAAAACCGTCTCAGACCAAGGTTGAGGGCACCTCACGTGTGATCTGCAGCTTCCACAATTCACATGGCTACAGTCAAAACTACAACGCATGCTCTCCCAACTAGAAAATGCAAGAATCCCCTCACTGGACTCCTTATCTGTGTTCTTGTCTTATGTTTGAATAGGCCATGAGGGTAACCAGATACTTGGTCAAACATTTTTTTTCTGTGTGTATTTGCAAGGTTGCTTCTGAAGAAGAGGGAGTATCATTTGAATCAGGAGGCCGAATAAAGAAGAATCTTCTCTGTGGTATAAGGCTCATCAAATCAGCTAAACCTCTAAAAGAAAATGGCAGATTTCACATGAACGCTAGAGACTCCTTGTCTGCTAGCCTTGAGCTATAATGTGGGTTTCTTCTGCCTTTGAACTGAAACTGAAATGTCAGCCCGTTTTTAGTCCTAAGCCTTGCAATTCCCAACTAGTACAGCAAGATTGGCTCTCAGATTTCTAGTTTGTTGATTGTATAATTAAAGAAATTCTCTGTACTAAGCTGGGTTAATTTTTATAATAAATCTCTTTCTCCCTCTCTCCATCCCTCACTACACACACACACACACACACACTCCACTTTTCTTCAGAACCCTAATATACACTGTAAATATAGTTCCTCAAAAGCAAGTAAGGAAATCCTTTGAGAAAGTAAATTTGATCATGTCAGTTCTGTACCAAAAATACTATAGTGGCTTCCTCTCCTTCTTGGAGTAAAGTTCTTCGATATTTTTAGGGAAAGGGAAGGGAGGTGAGAAGGAGGGGGAAATCCAATCTCTGTTTGTTTCACCTCCATGGTCAGATGAGAATAGACACTAGAGCATGCTGTGGGATTAGATGTAGATTTGAGTTCATCTTGTTAAGCGGGTGAACTATCCTGAACCTCAGACAATTGAATCACACGGGTTAAATGTTAAATAACATGGTTTTCTTAGAAAGGTACATGTTAAGAAATGGCTCACAATGTCTATGACAAAGATAAGGTGTGACGTACTTACTGCACATAGCCAGACACTGTAAAAATGTTCTGACTCCTGATTCCTTGTCCAGGTACATGTACCACAAGCAATGTCTGTGCTTCGATAGTAAATATATCAGCCTATAAAGATATTTATCAAGGTGCACTTAAATTTGCAATGCAGTAGCATGAGTCTGGCAATTTACAGCTGATCCCAATGGCCCTCCTGCCATCGCGGGATGCATGGTGTTCTATAATCCAGATATGTCCTATTAGAAGGAATAAGACATACGATGCCACAACCATTTTGGAGTTTCCATTTTTAGCTACAGTGAACACTTTGTACATGTACCACAGTGAGCCTTTGCAAGTGTGGACAGAAGTAAAATTGCTTGCAATGAATTGTTTGGTCAAAGAAGCCATGCAATTCGAATATTGAAAAATATGCTCAAATGACCTTTAAAATGTCATGCAGGTATGTGCTTCTGAAAATAATATTGATAATTGTAATTATTAAATTTAAAAATGATGACCATTTTATAGATATAACTTGGATCTTGTTTAGGTTTGTCTTAAATTATGATTTTCCATCACTATTGACAATTGATAAGTTAGATGTTCATGTCCTATGTCTTTTTTTATTGTTCTACTTGTCATAATATTAATTACTATAACTTTGGCGTATGTTAAAATTATTTTCTCCTTCCTAAGAAGGTCATCATAGAATTTTCCCCAATCTTGGTGATGACTTTATGAAAATTTTCTTAAATAGTCTTGTGGCTTCTAAACTGTATTTTGCTTATGATAGCCTTCCTTCTCTATTATTTTTTTAAAAGACACTGATCTTTTGAGGTTTTTTGGTTTTGTTTTTGGAGACAACATCTCAGTGTGTAGCTCTGGCTGGCCTGAAACTCATAGAGGCCTGCCTGCCTCTGCCTCCTGAGTGCTGGGATTAAAGGCATGCAACCACCACTATTGGCTTCTGCTTCTGAAGAAAAATTATGTGTGTATATGTATGCATGATTGAGTGTGTATATGAGTGAGGAGGTCAGAGGGTAACTTGAATTTGATTGTATCCTTGTACCATGTGGGTCCCATGCTCAACCTCACATATCAAGCTTAGCAGCAACCACGATAACTCACCACATCATCTTGCCAACTTAGTTTTGCTCACAGGTCCACATTTCCAGTTTCTTCACACACCCTGCTGTAGTTCTTTTATTTATTCTTTCTGAGTTAGGCTGACAGTTCTACTTGGTAGAGAATGCAAAGCTAAACTGTTTCTCGTAGATGGAGAACGCTAGATCTTCACTCACCACTTGCTTCAAGTGCTATTTCAAGAGCCCAAGCCTCTGCCTGTGCTGAATTACAGCAACAGCTTCCTAAACATTCCCTCCCTATGAAGTAGCCTCAAGACAGCAGCCAGAGTAATCTTTTCTAAATATGGGACAAATTCAAAAAAACAATTTTAATTCTTCTTTTCAAAAACATCCAATGCATCACAGTTCTGCACACAAAGTATCCAGAATCCATACAGTGTCACAAAAATCAATACATAACCCACATCCCAACCACATCCTCTGGTCAGTCTCTAGCTTTCTTCTCACTCCACCTTAGATGTATTGATATCTCTGAGGTTCCTCACTTGGAACCAGATGAAAGTCCTCCTTGGATATTTAGACTGATTGCTCTTTCTGACCAGAAAGCTTATCTCAGATGGTCATAGAGCTGTCTCCCTACCTCCTCCAAGTCTTCTCAAAAGAAATCTCACTTACACCATCTATGGATGAGGTTAAAAATACCTTTTCTCCTTTTGCACGAATTTGACCTTGAATTTTCATTTTAACATTGTTCCCCTGGCAACTTGATAAAGGTAGACGAGTATCCCTGTTACCAAGCAACGGCACTTTAGGAGGCAAAAAGCCTCGATCCATATACAGAAGCATCTGTATTGGAAGTCTGAGTGTGAGCTATAAATATGTAGCCTGCATCCACATCTCCAGGCTTTTCTGACAGTGACAACCCTTCAACTGAGCATGTGGCTTTCTGAGAGTTTGGATGAAATGCCTGTGAGTACAACAGAGTTGTAAGTCAGAGTTGAGTTTCTAAGCCAGGTTGAGCATTATAGTTGTCTAAATGCTTCTGCTTTCCTCACGACTGAACAAAAATTTGAAGTCAGAGAGCCAAAACGGAAAGGGCTGGTGGCACCGTGACATGACGTTGTCATCTACAGAGTTCAGTTGGAGAGCTACACAGACCAGCGGCCTGGAAAAACTCTCTGAAGATGTCATTATCTTTTAAGTAAGTTTACTGTTTTCTGTTGGGCCACAGATATAACCATCCTGAGCCACATGAGGCACACTGGCCCCAGACTGACCTAGATGACTGTACAGATGGTTGCAAGGTCTCCGCCTGTTGAAGAAGGACCCTGGGCTTCCATGCAGTCTGGCATGCTCTTTTTTCATGTCATTATACATAAGGCCTGTTCCTAGTGTGGGCAATGGTGATTTTTGTTAGACCAACTTCAGTAACAGCAATCATTTTCTTTTATTTCATTACTCTCTAAATAGAGGATGAGTTTGAAGTAGCCAGTGTAGCAAGGAAGCACAATGTGGAAGACCTAGAAAGTTCTGCGTGAGATATCTAGGTACAATGTGGATGGTCCAAGACTACAAGTAAGAGCTGATTATAGGAGCTGAGATATGCAGGCACCAAAAGGAACAGCTGCAAGATAACTTTGGACATCTACCCTCTTGTTATCTGCTCAGGTCCAGGACGCCTGTGTTCAAGCTTCTTGCTCTTTGCATGGATCCAATAGAGCAAACTAATAAAGTCCCAACCACTGTTCTTATACTTGCCAATGGAGCTGACAACTGTCTGCACCTGGCTAGAGTGGGTGCCACAGCTGAGCTACACACAGCATCCCCTGAGAAGCCCGCCTGGAAAAGCAGGAGTCAGACCCTTGAACCAGTCCAGGAACTCCTCCTCAGCAGCCTTTAGTAAGTGCGGTCAGTTGCTCTCTAGTTCTAGGAGCATAGATTCCGGGACCATCCTTTGCTCTTTTACTGCCCCCTATAGGCAGATCTCTTGTTACCTGCAAGGACTTCTTCAGACATACTCTTGACTCTGCCCCAGTGAATGTGGAGGGAGTTCTTGAAATTGAGTTGGGAGAACATACCTTTGAGCGATCTGTTAAAGGCAAAGGCAAAAGCTAAGGCATAAAATCTCACAGTTACCTGTGGCTCTATTTGCATTTCTCTGAGGAGAGGCTGATAGCTTCCAGGAAGGTTTCCGAAGGTTCAGGTTCCTAACCAGCCAATGGGCCATGCCTACAGGAGAGCACCCTATTTAGAAAGACCCCTCCCAGTACACTTCCTCTTTGATTCCTCATCCTCCTCAACAGCACTCCACTCTAGAGCCTTTTTGCCCTGCCTCATCCTGGCATGGCTCTCTCTCTCTATGACTTAACATGCTGGGCCTTTCCACACATCCCTTCTTGAGAAATAGTTGATTTATCTAGCAGAGGCTCACATCTTGCTGTCTCTATCTGATTCGGGGAAAGTCTGTGGGCTGCTGAGGCCCTGGAACTATAGTCACCTTTGAGGCAGCTGACCCTCTTTTCAGCAACTGCTTCCTCCCCTTCTCCCCTGACCTAGCCCAAATTTTCATGAAGTTTTCTTTAAATTCTTCAGTTTATATGCATTGAAGCTCTTTCCTCCTGGGGCTTTGACTGATGGCATTTACAGCAACGCACTAAACTTTTTCACTTGTCGTTTTCTTCTCTAGGCTTTTACTCACCCCAGAAGTGCAGGCTGGATTATTTTATCTTTTTGTTCAGCATTTCAAAACTATTGACATTCTTCTTCACTATGTCAGATATGGTGCTGAAACCCTAGGAATCAAGTTGAGTGAGAAAACCTAGGTCTCTATACCATTAACTGTCCACTGGGAGATATTAAAAGATTTTCAGAGGCATTTTTTTTAAATTGGAGTCATAGAAAGTATTTTTAAGTGCACCTATAAAGTCACCTATAAAGCTAAAAGGAGGGGCACTCACGGCATCCCACCCTTCCCTGAAGATCTATATGCAGAAAACAGTTGACCGAGGAGGTAGAAATTATTTTCTTCAACAGTGTAGCTATTGGTAAAATGCATATGTTCCTATAAACAAACACCCAGCATGCTTCTTTAAACAACCCTAATGAATCTCAGTCACATGCAGCAAAACAAAAGACATAAACAAAAGGGGGGGCTAGTCATGAAGAAAGATGAAAAGATGAATGAAAGAGGAAGACCAGAGCCTAAATATGATCAAAATATGTTATAGACGTGTATGAAAATATAATAAACTCATTAAATATAACTAATAGGTGAATAGCCAGGTGTGGTGGCACATGCCTTTAACTTCAGCACTCGAGGAGGCAGAGGCAGGTGGATCACTGTGATTTTGAGACCAGCCTGGTCTACAAGGTGATTCCAGGACAGCCAAGGCTACACAGAGAAACCCTGCCTTGGAAAAAAAAAGTTACAAAGAGTATTGTAACTGTGTTTGATGTTACTGGATACATTCACATATCCAATTCATGAAATTTATAATTGTATAGCAATTACAAAGCTTTGAAATTAAACACAGACTTTTCCAGATATGTTATCCTTAGGCATATATTTGAAAGAATCTAAGTCAGGAGGTAACAGAGATACTAGGTTATCCATATACTGCACTATCAACAATAGTCAGGTTATGGGACCAACCTAGATGGCAAACAACACATAGTGATAAAGTTTGGTGCATATGGCCATTTGAATAATAATGGCCCCCCAAGGTTCATATGTTTGAATAATTGGTCTCCACTTGGTGGAGCTGTTTGGGAAGGATTAGGAGGTATGTCAATAGGATGGAGGGGTTGGCTTTGAGGTTTCAAAATATTTGCTTCATTCTGTTCTCACCCGCCCCCCCCCCCATTTCGCTACCTATGTGTGTGTCTGTCTTCTGATTGTAAATCAAGATATGAGCTCTTAGCTACTGCTTCAGTGCCATGGCTGCCTACCTACTGCTGCACTCCCTGTCACGCTGGTCACAGACTCACCCTCTGAAATTGTAAACCCCAAATAAATGCTTTATTTTATAAGTTGCCTTAGTCACAGTGTTTTATCACACCAATATCAATGTAACTAAAACAGTACTTATGTACAACATAATTTTATTCAACCATAAGAAATAAAATTATGTCATTGTAAAGAAAATAGATGTAGACACTGAGGCAGCAATCACAAAGCCTACAGGGTCTACACCAGGTCCTCTGATAGAAACCTTAGCTTTTCAGTACTTTCAGTATTTTATACGACTACTGAATGTATGAACGAGTGAATCTCTGATTCTTGTGCCTTCCTTGGGGGATTTTTTTTTCCTGTTAACTTGGCTTATCCAACCTTGATATAATGGATTTTGTTTTATCTTACATTTTATTTTGTTATGTTATGTGTCTCTTGGAGGCCTGTTCTTTTTTAATAAAAGAAGAAAGGGAGTGGATCCAAATGGGAGAGGAGATTGGGAGGGGAAGGCTGGAAGAAGTAGAGGGAAGGAAAACTGTAATCAGAGTATATTGTCTGAGGAATGAATCCATGTTTAACCAAAGGAAAACATAAAAGCATTTCAAATGCAAAAGAAGGAGGAGAAAGAAAGAAAATGGATGAAAAGGGAAATCATTGTGCATAGCAAAATATGGACAACTCAAAATTAAAAACATCGCATTTTTTTCTTATATGGGTAATCTAGATTATGAGTGTATGTTTGTGTGTATGTGTGTGTCTAAGGGAGACTACCTGGGAAGAGGAAATGACCCACCAGGAGGTGGTGGGAGGAGGAAGAGAAAGTAATTGGAGGCTGAATATGGTCAAAGCATGGAACACATGCATGGCAATGTTATAATAAAGCCAACACTTTTGTAGGTAAAAATGAAAGAAATTTAAACTAAAGGAACTCTCTGAATACACTCTAACTATACAAGCCAGGTACTTTAAAATTAAGAAACTTTGTGAAGGCAAATATTTATTAATACATAACTTAATAATAAAATATTATATATATCAATTTGTATTTTCTCTATTTTTTATTTTGAGTTTTTATTCATTTGGATTTCTAGCTTAACGTCCATCTTTTTAAGGAACATGAATAAAAATATTCATCAGTGTCTGGGCTTCTTCCCCTTTGGACAAATGGAAAGTTGCAATGCTGGTCCCAATACTTGAGAAAGGCCGTGAAATTAGTTCTGCTCGATAAAAGCAGAAGTTGAGGCAGTGAAAGCTATACCCTTTCCTGGCTCTCTTGCCCTCTCTTGGCAATAAGGAAGGGTCTTTTCCAGATGGTTCAGTTTGAAACAATGGAGGGTCTTTCAGCATGAGTTCTTGTGCAACTTTACCAAGCACAAAACTTCAGTCTCTCATTAACGTACAGTAGATATGTGACCTATGCCAGTCATAAAGATTATGGTATTAAGCCAGTAACCAGGAAATACTGTTAATATAGCACAACTAATCACTAACAGGACCTTGTTTTACATAGTTTGATGTTGCCTTCTTTTTACAGACCTTCAATGTCCTCAGGGGTCCTCTAAGCAGCGTTTTGGATACCATATTAATAGGTATCTAGTACATAAAAACAAGTGTAGGACACAAAAGTTAAAGTAAGAAGCTCAAATGAAGTTTAAAAATTAGAATAACTCAGTGAATATGTCTTTGGTTTTGTT
>CM053748.1:26476151-26488205 GCA_028658305.1 Pachyuromys duprasi
CCTTGTTTTACATAGTTTGATGTTGCCTTCTTTTTACAGACCTTCAATGTCCTCAGGGGTCCTCTAAGCAGCGTTTTGGATACCATATTAATAGGTATCTAGTACATAAAAACAAGTGTAGGACACAAAAGTTAAAGTAAGAAGCTCAAATGAAGTTTAAAAATTAGAATAACTCAGTGAATATGTCTTTGGTTTTGTTTGGAAAACAAACAGCAAACAACATAACCTAAGCTGGTCTTGCACTCACTGTGAAGTCAAGGGGTGAGTTTGAACTTCTACACCTCCTGTGTCTGTTCCTTGCTGGCATTGCAGGTCTGAGCTACCATCCCTAGTTTTCTGTGGTACTGAGGCTCAAACCCAAGGCCTCCTGCATGTTGAGTTTGTGTAGCAATTTCCTTTGAGATAAGACATTCCATCCTAGAGGAAGATTCCTTTAAACTTGGGAAGTATTTTTTAATTTTTTCTTTATTATTATTATTTATTACAATTTATTCACTCTGTAACCTGGCTGTAGCCCCCCCCCATCTCCTCCTGGTCCCACATTCCCTCTCTCTTCCCTCTACCTTCTATGTCCCTCCCCTAGTCCACTGATAGGGATGGCCCTCCTCCCCTACTATCTGACCCTAACCTATCAGTTCTCACCAGGACTATCTGGATCCTCTTTCTCTGTGACCTAGTAAAAGAAGTATTTTTTTTTTTAGTATCTTGAAATGTTCACACATGCATGCAGTCCATTTTGAACAAACACACCCCCTTTAGTCCTTTCCATTTCCTCCTCTACTCTGCCTAATATCGTGTGCTCTTTTCTTTTTTCTTGCCCAGTGAGTCCAGTTAGCGATGCCCATGTGTTCATGTACGTAGAACCATCTACTGGAGTGAGGGTAGCTAGCCTCCTGGAACCTGAATTCCTGGAGAAAATGAAATTTCTTCCAATTCTAGGAGCCATCAATTATCAGTGGCTCCTCGGCTAAGTGAGGGCTTTCATGAGGCCCTCCACCATCCTTGCTGGGTTTTGGTTGACTTGATCTTATACAGGTCTTGTGCCTTCAGTTACAGTTGTGGTTAGTTCAGATGTGCAACAGCACTGTCATGCCTGGCAAATACTGGTTCACAGAAGCAATCCCCTACCTCTGGCTCTCGGAATCTTTCTACTGCTCTTCTTCAGTGATCTCTGAGCCTTGAGTGAAGAAATGTAATATAACTGTCCAATGTCTCTATTTTCTGCATGCTGACTAGTTGTGGCTCTCTGTATTAATCACCATCTACTGTAAAAAGAAGCTTCTCTAATGAACATTGAGTGATGAAGGACTCTAATGCAAAGATAAGTACTTAGGGGGAAAATATTGCTGTGTTCATTTATTAGAATAATAGTGTTGCATTTCCCCTTAGCGCCTATGACCTTGCCAACCATGAATTTCTGGCTCAGTTAACGGTACTAGGCACAAATCCTGTCTTATTATGGAATGGGTCTTAAATTTAATCAGAAAGTGTTTGAAATTTCCGTAACATTGGTGCAACCATTGTACCTTGTACTAGTAGACATATCTTGCCAGCACAGTCATTGTTGTGGCCAGGTTTGTTTGCTTTTCTGATACTGAAGGTCAAATTCAGGGCCTTAAAGATAAGCAAGAGATCTTCCACTGAGCTACAACCCTAAATTAACTAGATAAGTTTTTAAGGTATAAAGTCTTATCTAGCAGCAATATCAAGATAAGAAAACTTTAGCATCCTCAACAAAAAATGGTACCTCACATTCCTATGAAAAGAAAACTTACCGTTCTCAAATCCATGTGTGGACTCTGATCAGGATGTACCAAAAACAATGATCCCACAACTACTCCTTCTCATCAGTATGGGAATAAATATGAAAACCATTTATTCTGACATAAAATATTGCTACAGATTTTGAGAAATGAGTAAGTATCTTCCCCCTGCTACTGATGAGGTAACAGAGACTGGACCAGACATGACACCAGAAGCAAAGAGTAAAGCAGACAAAAATCCATGAAGGAATTGTGTTCAGACAGGTAAGATCAGACAGAATCCTGTGTTTATCCCCTCTTTCTGCTCCAAGGAGCCATTTGGCTGCATTATTCTATGTGTATCCTAATTGTCTCAACCAGCATAACTGGTAAGAAAGAAGCTCTCAAAGAGGTAAGTAAACCACATAGTGGGAAAATGTCCTTAATCCCAGCACTTAGGAGGCCGTTGTCTGTGAGTCTGAGGCCAGCCTGAACAACACTTAGGTAAGTTCCAGGTCAAATAGAGCTTTATAGTGAGACTCTGTCACAAATAAAGAATTTTTAAAAGGAGAGAAACTGAAGAAAAGTGAGCAATACTGGATGAAGAACAGATTACTGCATAAATAAGTTCTACGGAACATGAAAACTTACCATAAACAATAAGCAAATTTGCCAAGACTGTGATATACAAAGGCTGCATGCAAATAAATCTATTTCTCTATGTTGACAAAATAATTTTAAAAGTAAGTTTAACAAAACGAATAGGTTTTGAAGGCATCAGGAGAGTGTGAACTCCTCAGGAGACAATGATGTGTTTTACACCAGCACACTGCCAAACATGAAGCAAAGCCGTGGAGAATGACAGGAGCTGCTGAAAGATGCCATGCTTCTTATTTAGACATTTATGAGATGGAGAGTCTCTGCAGACCTACAGATTCAAAGAAATGTTGATCAAAGTTCCAGCAAGACTTTTGAAGAAATTGACTACTTGAGACTCAAAGTTATAAAACTAGAGAGAAAACTATTTAAACTTTAAAAAAATAAAACTTTCGCAGCACTCACGGTGATTGATGTCAAGACTCATTTTAAAGCTACGTTCACGACAGTCTCTTGTACACAGCCCAGTGGGACAGAAGGAAGGACACAAAAATAGACTCAGACGTACATGAGCACATATTTTTTTTTAATTCATTCAACACAGCCCAATCTCCAACTTCACTGAGGTGACTGACCTCATTCTTGACCAAAGTAGCCTCTAAAACGGAATTCAGTTGCTAAGCCAGTTCCAGCAACTTTCTTGGCAGCACCAGGGAACAGATCTCTTCTCGGGAATCTTGCAGGTCGCTCACCCTCTGAACCTTCGGGCCAAGGCCTGCCAGTCTCGGGATGAATGAGGCATGGTGGTGGACATGATCTCCAGAGGTAGGCAGGGGTAATACTGGAGATACTGGGTGACCTTGTTCCTAATGTACCCAGCCACTTGGCCCAGTGGCATACGCCTTTAATCCAACACTCAGGAAAGCAGAGGCAGGAGGATCACCGTGAGTTCAAGGCCAGCCTGGCCTTGAAAGTGAGTCCAGGACAGCCAAGGCTACACAGAAATCTTGTCTCAAAAACCAAAAAGAAGGAGGAGGAGGAAGAAAAGGAAGAAAGAAAGAGAGAGATAGGGAGGGAAGGAGGGAAGGAGGGAGGGAGGGAGGGAGGGAGGAAGGGAGGAAGGAAGGAAGAAAAGAAGGAAGAAAGGAAGGAAGAAGAAAGAAAAGTTAATCTTTCTAGCAAATAACATTGCCACAATTGAAAATTCACAAACAAAAATAAATGACCAGCTTTACATTGCATCAAATATAAAAATTACTTAACATGCACCTGTCACCAAAAGGTGTCCAGCATCAATATCAAGATAATATTCTGACTTATACACAGATACTTGTAAAGTTCTGCTTAAAACAGACAAAACCTAGAAACAAAATGAATGTGCATCAGCAAGTGAGTAGACTGGCAAATATTAGGATTTCCATACAATGTTGTATTATTAAAATGTAAAAGGGTAATATATGACATATTTAAATTTCAGAAATATTATGCTAAATAAAGGAAGACAGCCCCAAAAGGCCACATTGAATTCTCCCATTTATAAAAAAAAATCTGAAAGCATGTAAACTTAATGAGTAATAGGATAGTAAATATCCCACCGGGCTTCAAACTGGGTGGGATGTGGCCTAGGGAAGACTCCAGAGAACTATGTCAGGCAATGGGAAAAGTAAATACAATTGTGGAGGTTCACTGAGCTAAGAAAATACGTGAAATTTACTGCATGTAAATTATATCTTCACAAAGCTGATTTTTAAAGATCTTCTAAGCTATATCTTTAAAGAGACTTTTGAATTACACTCTCTAAGACTCAAGGCTTGACAATAAATTTAAACATGATTAAAACTAGAAACCTGATATGGTTCTTGCCAAGACAAGGGGCCATAAAATTTCCTGTGTGGATCAGGATTAGAAAATGTAACTCTTCTGCGAATTTGCTTTCTCATTTTTGAATTCTGAATTGGTTTATTCTCTCAGGTCCGAAAGGAATGTGTCTTTCATCCTCAGCTTCTGTGATTCCTTTCCTTCTATTACCCCTTTTCTTCCCTCCACCTCAATACACACTAACATTTCTCATTAAACACTGGAATAGACATCAACCTAAACATTCTAATTCATATGTTTCTTTTTTTTTCACTTATCAGAGGAAAATTTATTTTAGTTCATAATTCTAAATTATAGTACATCATTGCAGGAAAGTAAATGCAGGGACTGAATCAACCATATACACAGTCAAAAACAGGACAATATAAATGCATGCACACTTGGTACTCAGTTTTCATTTGATTATCTATTCAGCTAACAATCCCAAACCAGGCAATGGTGCTGCCCACTTTCATCAGTGGTCTCCCCATATGAACTAAAGCAATCAAAACTGTCTCCTATAGGCATGACCACAGTCCAGTCTGATCTAGAAGATCCCTCATTGAGACTATCATTCCAGCTTTTTCATATGTTTCTATAGCTCATAAAATGACTTGTTATGTACATTTACATATTTTATTTGTATTTTCTCCAACAACTTATCACAGTTATATATAGTTTCTTTCTTTCTTTCTTTTTTTTGTACACTGGTTATCTACGCCAGTGTCCTCTGTCTCTCACTAAAGAGATGATATAGTGAAGGCTATCTAGGTTTCCCCATAATGTCAACACTAGAAGGTGGCCTTCTGGATGCACATAAATCACATCCTCTGTGTACTACTAGGAATAAAACTGGCTCTTTCAGCACAGTTGTATTTGTGTTATTTGCTTACTTTCCAGAAACATTGCAGTAGTTTCCATTCCCACAAGCAGTCCAGCATGTATTTTAAACCTAGCCTTATTAAAATATATTCTAGGGACATTGACACAAAATTTTTGTTTTGTTTTTGGATATTACACTTTCACATGAAAAGAAATAAAGATACAATTCAATTCATCTCCATCATCTGGGAGGTGGTCATCACAGGCTCTTCAGGAGATCTAAAGAACAAACTGATGTACAGTTTTTCAGAGCTGGGAGCAGCTACCTGGCAGGAACCCACTATCAATGATGACAGCTCCTAGGTATGTCTCATGCTTTGCAACCTAGAGTCATTCAGAAAGCTGGGAGTCGAGTACTTACCCTAGCCAAACTATTGTGAAGCCAAGAAGAACATGGTAGGAATGAATTCCCAGAGTGAAAAGTGACTGTTCCATCAGTTAAACTTAAAATGGTTCTGATTCGTATACCAGAGTGATCAAGCTCAAATGCACTGTATATAGTGATGAGCTCAATGAATGGGACCATGTGTGGCTATAGGAAATAGGTGCGGTGTTTGTGTGTATCTACTAGTTGCATGTCAAAATACATGTTTCTGGATGTAGGTATATTTGAAGCGACAGAAATCTATGATATCAACAAGGGAAAGAGGGTGGAAGAAACAAGACTGTGTTTCTGTTGCTGAAATAAAATATCCTGACAAAAGCAACTTAGAGGAGAAAGGGTTTATTTTTGCTCACTACCACAAGTTACAGTGAAGATGTCAAGGCATCAGGAACATCATATCTACAGTCAAGAGCAGAGAGCAATGAATTAATGAGTGCAAGCAAATTAAGCCAGCAGGTTCCTGCCGTGGCTGATTTATCAAATGTACACCTGTATCTTCCAAACTCATTCCTAATGTTAAAGTACATAATTTTAAAATCATGTTATTGAGTGAATAAATATATGAAGTAGCTGATTCTTTAGATTTGACTAGAGAAATTAATATTTGTGAAAATTATATCAAAAACATTTCTATTGTTGAATTTTTCCCTTGGGAGACATGAACAAACATTAGCACTCTCAGAATGAGCACTTAGAACAGAACAAAAACAATTTTCCCCAAGTCTGGCTTGGGAAAGTAGTGAAATTATTGAGTTTACTCATAAAACCATGGGCAGCAGGGTTACATGTGACCTCAAACCTTTTATTTATCTGTTTATCTATCTATCTATTTATTTTTTTAATTTATTTTTGGTTCTTCAAGGCGAGGTTTCTTTGTGCAGCCCCAGCTGTCCTGTGTTCTGGAGTTGCTTTATAGACCAGGCTGGCCTGGAACTCACAGAGATCCACCTGTCTCCACCTCCTGAGGACTGAGAATAAACCAGCTCCAACAATTATATCACCAAATAGTCCCACTCTGGCAAAGATGAGGGCTTCTCTATTTCTTCATTGATAGAGCCCCCTTTTAGTTAACCTCCCACCCTCCATACACTGTGGAACCTTCCGAGAAAACACGTAGCCAGGACAAAATTTTAAAAGGGTGTTCAGGCGTAGCCAGCGGCTAAAATTGTTGGTGAGGGTCTTATGGCTTGCCCCAACTCACCTTTCTTCGGAGGAATGTCAACAGGCCTGATCTTGTCGTGGGTTTCTGCCAGGTAAGCACAGCTGCTCTGATTAAGATGGTGTTGACCACTGTACTCCAAGAGCAGAGCTCCATGCCTTAAGATGAGCGGCGCCATCTTTCTTCATTAGAACCCTGGAGCGCAGGAGCTTCTGCCTCCTTTACCACATCAGGGTCTGTTCTCATCTCTCGGGCACACAGGAATCCGCCCCCCACCCCCAAAGTGCAACTACGTTGATGTGCCAAGAATGACTTTTTGTGTAAAAGAAAACTAAATCTTCTTTAAAGGTGGTCCACTTAAGAACATAAGAGTTACTGCTGCTGTCCAACGATGGCCTCTCTGGAATGAGTTTCCTAAGGCAGAAAAATTGATCCAAACTCAGTAGAAATGGGGAAAAGAGAGGAAATAGAGGCAATCAAAGGACTGAGGGCAGGAGCTCTAAAAAGAAACATCTGTGTGATGGGTGCTGTGTTTGGACTGATGATAAACCAGTGTCAAGAGACTGCCAGTTCTCAGAATTATGTGTATATTTGTGACAAATAATTTAGAGTTTTTCTTTTTCTTGCAATATATGAATTCACACTTCCCAATATTTCTAGACAGAATTACCATCCACACAAACCTTCTGAGCTCTAATTACCAGTGAATCCAAGTAAAACCTCAAATTGGCTAACATCAAGCCTGGGCCTGAAAGATGTCTGTGGCAATAACTCCTTGTCATTGTATTTTATATTAGAACAAAACTTCACGAGAAAAGGATCCAGGGAGTAGATGAGTATTTGGAGGCCTGTGGGAAGCTGTGGAGCAAAGTGAAAGCCGTGACAGGGAGTGCAGAGTCTACAGTTAATAAAGGAGCTTAGAAAAAAAGTAAATTTCAAGGCTTGTCTGCTTCTCATCCCTGGGATCCTAGAATTTGCATCCAAGGCATAAAATAGAAAAAGAAAAAGATTGCACCCAGCATCTTCAGCTCAGCTCTGAATAGTATTCTAAGCTACAGTTAGCTGCTGTGGGTAATTAATATTGCGGCATTGCTAATTTATTTAAATGAGAATATTCTCGTGTGTGGTGTTCTCATTCTTGCTCAGCCAGCTAAAACTTGCCTGAAGGAGAGAACACACTGGGGGTCACTGGACTATTGCTAATACTAAGGGCTTCGCTCATAGAAAGCATTTCAGAGCTCCTCAGTGCAATAAGCACACGCTACTGTTATTGTCTCTATTTTTATTTCTTTGGGGTCCTACCAACAAAAGCTGGAATGGACTATAGCAAGGGACTCTGCACTTGACCTTCAGAGAATGTGAAGGATGTGTCTTTGGAAACTTCGGCTACATTCTCATGAACAAGAGGGAGATGACAATCAACACTGTAAGTCCATCAGACCTGGAATCTCCAAAGATAAGTTATTGATGACTCTTAAGCCTTGGCTTTCCTATCAACAAAATTGGAGAAATGATGTGTATTTTGCAGGATTATTGTTAATATCAAAAGGCAACATCCATTTAAAACACGGTGCATTTGATAGGTGGTTAGTAAATGGTACCTGTTAATACTGTCCTCAGAAGTTCATGAAGAAGAAAAAAAATCTATGTCCAATTCTACTTCTACATGATTGCCTTCTCTTCATCCAACCTAATCACAGCCATACACAATTCTTTCGGGAAAGCTTATATTCGGTACATTTGTATGTGTTTCTCTTGTAATTCTTTCCCTGGGGGTGCTCAAGTATAAGACTCATGACAGAAGAAGAGAAGCCTTCTGGGTACAACAAAGAAAACCATGAAAGAGCAGAAAAACAAAACCCAGACAATATAAACAGATTATGTAAATTAGTGTATCTAAAAGAACTTTTTGTGCTCATGAGAATATTCTATATATTTATATTCTAATACAGTAATGACGGCACATGTCCCTAAATATATAACCTAATATAGTGGTGTTGACACACACATGTGTAAAGTTACAATCCAATAAAGTAGTCTGCATGTGAGTAACCAATACTATATGACTATACATTTCTGTCTATTGAGTACATGACACAACAAACTGAATTTTCTTTTAATTTACCGTACATTCACATTTAGGCACAGTGCGTTGAATAGTCTTTGTCAATTTGACATAGGCTAGAGTCATCTGATTGAAAGGACCATCAATTGAGAAAATGATCCCATAAGATTGGCCTGGAGGTATAGCATTTTCAAGATTAAAGATTGATGTGGACCCCACTGTGGGTGGGGTCACGACTGGACAGGTAAGTCTGAGATGGATTAAAAAGAGTAAGCTGAGCAAACCATGGTAGGCAAACAAGTAAGCTGCATTCCTCCATGGCTTCTGCCCAGGATTCCACCAATGGACTGTGACCCAGGATATGTAAACCTACCTATTCTTTCCTCCCCAGGTTGCTTTTGGTCAGCGTTTTATCACAGAAGTAGGAAGCAGTCTATACATACACATACACACCCAACGGCAATCGTACTGGGCAGAACGGTTCAACCACTAACAGAATGCACAATTATCATGCTGGTAATATTTCATGTAGTAAGTGTAAACATTAAATATAAGTATATAGCTAAAAT
The DNA here is from genome assembly GCA_028658305.1 of Pachyuromys duprasi. Taxonomy (NCBI): domain Eukaryota; kingdom Metazoa; phylum Chordata; class Mammalia; order Rodentia; family Muridae; genus Pachyuromys; species Pachyuromys duprasi. The sequence goes on from CM053748.1 coordinate 26,485,408, forward strand.
TGTTGATAACTCTCTCAAAGATGAATAAGAAAAAATAGACATTATGATACCCTAACATAGCAATAATTGTGATCACTACCAAAATATAATAGGAAAACAAAAGTTATCAGACTGGAGAATGAAATGCCAGATTTCTATGCTGCTTATACAACACAAATTCAGTTATTAGAATGTGCCTTAGCATTGCCTGTCCTCTATACTGTCCTTTCCTATCTGCTAATCCACCATTATATTAGACATATGCCCAACCACACAATCTACCTCCTTGTTGGTATCATTTTCCTCCTGGTTTTTTTTTTCCATTTCCACATTATATATGCTGGTTTTAGTTTTTTTTTTCTAACTCTGCCTTCCAATACAGCAGTTCTTATTTTAGCTCTGCCCTACCTATTCTTTGACCATTCCACTGAATTTTAATTTCAATGACTTCATTTCAAGGAGTTCTTTTCCTCTTTTTTTTTCAGATTTAGATATTCTGCTGCATAATATCTGGCTCTCTCCTGGTAGTGTTTACCTCTTCGATTGTGACTGTGGGGAGGTTAAGCATGGCTACCCCTCAATACCTTTCAAGCTGTTCTAGTTTCCTGAGCTCGTAAAATTCCAGTATTCCTCTTTAATGTCCCTCTTTATGTTCTGCTTGCTAAATCACTTTCTTCTATAATTTATGCATTCAAGCACAAGCTTTGTTTGGGGATGCCTTGTTATCCTACCCAGCTGCTTATGTAGCTATACCATGTTTGCATCTGCCAAAACCCTGGAATGTCTTCAAAGACTGGCATCCAAATAAAAGCTCAAAGACTTTGCATCTGAATACTGAAAAAAATCTTGGATTTAATTTCTCAGATAATTAGTGTTTAGATTTAGTATTTTAGTTTTCTGATTCCCTTGACAGCTAATCCAAGATCTAGCCTTGGTCTAGGACCGACTTTCTGCCTGCAACAAGTCAAACCTTTGTCCTCTGTTCTTGGGAGAGCTTGAAAACTATAGATGTGAGTTTCTGCGGGCCTCTCTCTCCAGCCTAACACTCCCCCACCCGAGAAACTGAATCATCAGCTGTGAGGAGTAACACTTAGGATTTTAGCTTTCTTTCTTTTTTCTTTCTCCCTGACCCCTCCCTCAAAAATCGAGAATCACCTAGGAAACAAATGTCTGGACACACCTTTGACGGCTTACCTGGACTGGACTAACCTCTGCGCATGCGGGTGAGGGGTTTTCTAGGTAAGGTTAGCTGAAGTAGGAAGAGCCACATTACCTGCAGGTGGTACTGTTGCCTAGGCTGGGTTCTCAACAAAAAAAAAAAAAGAGAGAAGCAGGCTGAGCGCTAGCCTTCTCTATGCTCCAGGCTGCAAACGCAATGCCAGTGACAACTCAAGTTCCTGTGGCCATGCTATCCCATCCTAATGCACTCTCCTCCACAACTGTGGGCCCAAATAAGCCCTTCCTTCCTTGTCTGGAATTTTGATCCAGCAACAAGAAAAGTGCACTGTGACAACTGTCTTGTAACTTACACGTTTTGGTTATTTTTCGTCTGTAATTTCTGTTATTCTAGAAGATAAGCAAGTCGTCTGTGAGACGCCCACCACATTCAGAGAACTACACAATACTTCCTCCTCTTTCTGCCTCTAGTTCTGAGGCTGCTCCGGTCAGCAGACTCTTGCGCCAGCTCAGATCTAGAAACTTCACTAGCTTATGCTCACCACAAGGAACACAGCCACATGCTCACTAGGTATTCTGAAGTCCCTCGGAGCCACAGAGGTAAAAGAAGCTTACAACAGCACTCACCACCTTCTGAATCTTGTCTGTTTCCCCGCGCTTCCTTTTCTAAGAGACCCCCTGGGCTCTGTTTTCTCAGTGGCCCCCAAGCTGGCACATATCCTCTTCCTGCACATACATGAGAAGAAAGATTTTCCAAAGCAGATCTGTGTTCACCAAGTCCACCAAAACATTTTAAGTGAATAAGATTTTTCACTAAATCCTTAGATTCTCATAAATCACTCAGCAGAAGATCGAGGCAAGATGAACGCGTGCCAGGGAATTTTTTTCTTTTTAATTAAGAAGACCATAGTTAATCCATAAGCAGCAAAGAAATAAGAATCATACACTTTGAGGATTACGACATCCATGCACACGTATCCCCAAACACAGACACAGGCAGCGTAAAATGCGTCCGTCTGCAAATGTTTATTAAGTACTTAATATGCAATGCACTAGCTTCCAGAGATATGATTAAGAACAAAACTATTTAATTGCCTCCTTTTTCTGCTAAATTATAAATATGAGGAGGGAAGAAGCTGCATTTTGTGTATTCATCATTGACTGTACACCATACTGGAACTTAATATTTGATAAACAAATAAATGCCAGAGTATAATAATATGCAAACAAATTATAATGCAATGATAAAAGCCTGAAGGGACTGGCAATGTATATCAATAAATAAGAGGTCATGCTTAACATATTCAAGGCTTTAAGTTGAAATCTCAGCATGCACGTGCACACACAAAAGCATGCAGGGATTGGGGTGGAAAATGTCAAATGCAATTATTCCTTAACGTAACAGGTTAAAAAGGAAAAACAAAGCAAAACAAAACACAGCTCACTCTCCTGTTAGTCCACTCCTGCAGACAACTTGTCCTCTGAGCAAGACCTCTGCACTTGTCTCCTTCACTCTGTTCCCACCACTCTCTTTATGCTTTCTTTGCCTGCTGGTCCTGGGCCACATGACCAAAAAGTTGCTCTCTGATTGTGTGTGTGTGTGTGTGTGTGTGTGTGTGTGTGTGTGTGTGTGTGTGTGTGTG
>CM053748.1:26495958-26593944 GCA_028658305.1 Pachyuromys duprasi
ATAGTGATATGTTGACTTCTTCCTTTCCAATTTGTATCCCCTTGATCTCCTTTAGTTGTCTTATTGCTCTAGCTAGGACTTCAAGTACTATGTTGAAGAGATATGGAGACAATGGGCAGCCTTGCCTAGTCCCTGATTTCAGTGGGGAGAACTTTATGTTTTAAAGCTTTTCTCCTACCTCTGAAAAATCAGATACAGTTTGATACAAACTATTCAGAGGGTGCTTGTTAGGGTCAGCAGAGGTTGTACATGCAAAATACTCAGGCTCCTGCTTCATACAAACACATGCTCAGTAAACATACTTTATAAAGCTCATCTATTTACTCCCAAAACATAACTTGAATTGACCTACTTTTTCATCACTATGTGCTACTCATTTATTAATTAATAGATTTCCACTAAGTGACAATGTATTAGGTTGAGCAGTGGGAGTTCACTAATGAAAGTAGATATGGCTCTTACACCAGTGAAACTTCTAGGTCAGAGGAGGGAAAGACTGCTGAGCAGCAATTAAATGAAAGTAGCCAAACACACCACCTTAAACTCTGATCTGGTTAGCTGGGTGTTGTGACTCGTGCCTGTAATCCCAGCACTCTGGGAAGTAGAGGCAATAGTATCTCTGTGAATTTGAGGCCAGCCTGGTCTACAAGTGAGTCCAGGACAGCCAAGGCTACACTGAAAAACATTGCCTCAAAACAAAACAAACAAACAAAAACCTGTCATCTGGTTAATAGGAGAATACATTTTCCAGGTCCCATCTGCTTTCTTGGAATGCAAATGATGAACCCAGAGATAAGAAAGAGCTGCTAAGGAAATATATGAGTGTGTTACTGGCTCTTTGTTTACTTGGAGGAAACTCATCAGAATGGCATCCCCATTCCCTCAGCACCACTTTTCTTTCCCTATTCATGTTTCAACAGAAAAGAACTAATTGCATTTATCCACACATGCCACATTCTTCCTGTCTCTGTGCCTTTTCCCATGCAGCCCCTGAAATGTCCTCTGCCCTCCCTGTGTTTGTAGTTCTTCACATCAGCTAGAACTCTTATTCCTGAAAAGAGAAGCAACTCAAGCTAGCCTGAGAAAAACCAAACAGAAGCTTTTATTATAAGAATGTCTGCATGTATGCTTCGCAAAAGAGCACAGGGAAGCAGCTGTGCTTGTATCAGAGGTAACACTGGATCACACTCTCTGGGGAAACGCAGGAGATACATTCTCTTTGCAGCTCCTCCCTTCCTCCCTTTGTGTCCATAACAGCATAACTCACATTGTTTTTATTATTGTTGTCCCTCTACCAAATGGCCAAAGGCCAAAGCTTCAGGGAAGGCCCATGCTGGAAAATTTCCAGAGGGAGACAGATCAGATCAGCATGATTCAGTTGCCTAGGGATGGAGCAGACAGTGGTAGCCCAGAAATGCAAACGTTAGTTTGCAGGAGGGCTGCTCTAGTCACTAGGTATAAATTTGTAATAGTCTGTTTCTGTGTCTATTTCTTATGAACTCACTGAGGGCCAGCGTCAGTCAGACTCAGTTTTTTCCTCAACTTCTCGGGATACACACAGTAAAATGAGCAAAACAATAACTTGAGAATGTATTGAAAATCTGGGAGGAGTAAATGAGTATGTGATTTGTTAAGTAATCAACACTTATTATTTTTCATTTGTGTGTGTGTGTGTGCTGTGTTGTGAGTGTGTGTGTGTGCTGTGTATGTGTGTGGGGTATCTGTGTGTCTTTATGTGCTTGTGTGATGGTGAGTATATAGGTTTGGGCTTTAGACTGGAGACAAACAGCTGAGGTGCCTTTCCAACCAAATCGGACCTGTCCTCCAGTTTCTCCCAGTTTCCCTCAGTCCCTACCTGTTATGGGAAGTGGCTGGAAAACCCCACCCTCTACCCTGAACTTTCTAGCCCAAGGGCTGGGTTTTCCTATATAATCCAGACATTTTGGTACCCATTCTTTGATTTTCTTCTCTCTTTCTGTGTTTCTTCTTTGTCTCTCTGTCTCTCTTCCCCCCTTTTCTCCCTCTCTCTCTTCCTCCTTTTCTCCCTCCCTTCCCCCCTCTCTTTCTCTCTGTTCTCCCACCACCCACCCACCCACTCCCACCTGGTCCCATTCCCTGGGGAAACTGTGAACCTGCTGAGTGCTGCTCCCAATAAACCTGCATTTATATACTTTTGACTTGTCTTGAATTGGTTCATTTCATTTCATTGGGCAAAGGAATGATTATCATAGACATGTGCATATTTGCATGTGGAGGTCAAAGGCCAATGTCTAGTGTGTGTCTTGATCACTCCTCACCTCAGGGTTTGAAGCAGGGTTTCTCACTGAACCTGGAGTTCATTGATTCAGCCAGGCTAGCTGGCCACCAAGCTCCAGAGACATGTTTTGCTTCACACTGTGTCTAGCACATGGGTGTTGAGGGGCCAAACTCAGGTCCTCATGCTTTTTTGGGAGGCACTTTCCCTACCAAGTCATCTCTAATCCCTGCCCTTGAAAACCTGAACGAGAAAAATCTAATAGTTTCTATTTTCTTTGGAGTTAGTAAACAAATGGCCAAAAAGCAAAGTAGCAGGAAAAAAAATCAAGAAGTCAGATGATCCCGAATCTCACTGCTAGTGTTTCATTTTCTTAGAAGTAATTATTAGAGGTGAGATAATTTATTTAAGAACTTGATTTAGGGTGGTGGTGGTATATGCCTTTAATCCCAGCACCAGGGAGGCAGAGGCAGGTGGATCTCTGAGTTCAATGCCAGCCTGGTCTACAAAGGGAATGAGGACACCCAGGGCTACACGGAGAAACCCTATCTTGAAAAAACAACCACAAAAAAAGAAAGAAAAGAATTTTATTTAGTTATATGTAAAATACATAATATTGAGAACCCTTTAACTATTTTTTTTTTTAGTATCTAAGTATGTTCCCTAGTAAGAGGAGCAGGGGCTTTCTCTAGCATGAACTCAGTGGCAGGCTCTTTAACTACTTTTTAAAAGAGATTTGAGGGTTCTAACTTAGGTCCTATGTGCTATACCACTCAGCTACATCCCCAGACCTTAAATCATTTAATCAGCACAACATATGAAAAAGCATGTAAAATCATATAGACTCCCACTATGCTAAGGACTCATTCAAGCCAGCTGACTTAACAGCCTATTGACCAGTGAGTTAAATTTTTTTTCATAGTAGAAGCATTCCCTGTCTCCCCCAAAAAGGGATCATTTTCTTTTCTTCCCCATTGTCCAGGATTGTAATAAGAACTGGGGAGAAAGGATGGTAGAATCAGGAGAAACTTGCAGAAAATGAATAAACAATGTTCTGTTCTCCCTCTGCTGGTTTTGCCATGCTATAGCTCTCTCATGTCCTGCAGAGAGGCCCAAATGAAATTCTCTCCTGGAATGTTCAATCTTTCAGCCAAACAAGCCAGAGCACCAACACCATCCACCACCTCTATTCCCTGTTGTTGAGGATAGGAAACACAGGGAAGAGAGAACAGGGAGATGCTCATGGCTAACTACCGTCTAAGAAAACCATTCCAAAGAAGATACAATAGTATATACTTTATATACAATGTATAACATGCTAAGCTTTGTAAGAATATATTACATGTTGAGATGCAATGTGGCACAGGGAAACACTGCATTTGGAGATAGAAGACTTGAGTGTAAGTATTAATGTTCTCTATTAATTGCCATGCCAGGTGCACAACCTTTTCACACATTAGTTGTCACTTAAGTTTTGGTTGTATACCACTGATGTGCCTGCAATGGAGTTTTATCAACCTTAAGATGAAGATACTATACAACTGAGTTGTTGGATCTATTTTAGTTCCTAATATTTTATAATTATGAGTGCTGCTGAATGATAACATTTTAATGATTTATTTCTGCTGTTCCCTTAAAGCATTTGGGTCACTCTCAGACAGAAGCAAAATGGCTGAATCTATCACTAAAATTGTCTACTTCTTCCCTTGATATACTGCCAGACACATTGTGGATACCCAAATGAATCATAATTGATACAATAATGATTCTGGTGGCATGAAGAGCCTTGGGATTTTAATTTGAGCCAATTCCACTTCGTTTTATGGCTAATATTTTGAGTAGCAGATGTGAGGAGATATGTATTTCCTTCCCCACGCCACCCCCACAACAGTTTGAAGTCTTCAAATGAGAAAAATCAAATGCTAAAAATGCAGTGCCAATTTGTCCTGCTGTCCAGCCACCAGTTAAGTCCCCTTATGTTACAGTGCTTTAAAATCAAGTAACTCCTGCCTGCCTTTATTCTGTTCTATGATGCTAGGGTGGAGCCCACAGCTGTGTGCATGATAACCAAGAAGTACTCTAATGAACTGACTCTGAAAGACTGTGCTAAGAAGCAAAGGAACAGGATGCATGATGGAGTCAACCTGTCCAAACAGCTAAGATGTAAAGGTAGAATGCCACAATTCAAAGGACATGTGTGAGCTGGTTGTCCATTGTTTCTAGACACAACTGCAGGTCCACAAACAGCAGAAATACTTACAACTAGCAATCACTGAGAACTTGTGGGCCAGATATTAAGTCAAAGCATTCAGAAAACATTTTTGTAAACGTGTCACACGTGTACAAATGAACACACACACCCACTTGTTCCTTACCATAATCCTGTATGTATTCTCATTTTTATAGGTAAGTACTCAGAGCTTAGAGAATGTGATGGCTATTCTTGGTTATCAAGTTGACCATATCTGGAATGAATGGTAAACCAGAAATGGAGCGCACTCCTGTGGTCTGGATTTTGAGGCTGGAGAGCATGAGCTTTTGAGTTAGGTCCTGAGGCAGGAAGACACACCTGTAATCTGGGTCTCACCTTCTTCCAGAAGCTTATTTAAAGACATGGCTTTGCCTGTTTGCCCTTATCTTACTTGCACATCCATTCCTTCCCTGGCACTGGAGCCAACTTACTTCTTCAGGACTCCAGCATGTACGGAAGCCTAGCTGTGGAGAGCTGCTTGTTTGTCAGGCTGCTTTGTTACTGAGTTCTCAGCAAAAAAAAAAAAAAAAAAAAAAAATGTTTTCACCATGGCCTTCACCTGGAGAGAGAAATAGGCAAGATGTTTTGCCAAGTCTACTTCCTTTTGTTTGTGTGAGGATCACACAGACAGGTGGTTGAGGTAAACAAGTTTGACTTCTCGATGAACCCCTTCAGTGTATTGAAGTGCTTTGCTCTGACTATAAAAAGGAATTGTGGAATAAACTGGGTGTGAGTGTTTCTACTGAAGCCTTCTCCAACTGGTCTCATGCGTAGTGTGCGATTTTTTTTTTCTCTGCCAGTGGACTCCGTCAACAAGCTGAGATATCAGTCCTTGTGGGACTAAGCAACTACTAGATTCTTGTACTTTCCAGTCACAGCCATCCATTACGGAATTAGTTGAACTGCAGCCTGTAAGTCATTCCAAATAAATTCCATATATATGAGAGAGATTCATTTCATAACTTCTGTGACTGTAGAAAACCCTGCCTAACACAGAGAATTGCATCATTTTCTTTTGGTTATCCAACTACCTCATGGTCAAGTCAGGAATGGAATCAGGCTATCGCATTCTAGTTTTGTTTTGCATCATAATTTGGGCATTACAGCAGTTTACCTTTAGAAAATGATTGCTTACACACTTTTAAGAATAACTACAATAGGTCCGACAAAATGGTTCAGTGGCTTACACTACTTGCTACCAAGTCTGATGACCTGAGTTTGATTCCCAGAACACATATAATGGAAATAACTGACTCCCAAAAGGTATGCTCTGACATCCACACATAAATACACAAAATAAATAGATAAATAAATTAAGTAAAGTTTAATTCTTTAAAGAATACTTATAATGGGGCATGTAAGATGGGTCAGTGGGCTAAGAAACTTGCCATGCAATCATAGTGACCTAAGATCAATCCCTTGATCCCATATAAAGGTAAAAGAAGAAAAACAGCTCTACAAAGTTGCCCTCTGAACCCATATACATGCCATGATACACATGTTCACACACATACATATCTGCAGACATACACAAAGAGAGACAGAGACAGAGATAAAAAGGATAATAGTGAAATAAAATAAAATGGAAAATTAAAATAACTATAAGGCAAATAAATCATAACTGATATTAGGTTTAACATCAACACTTGAGTGTTGGGAAATATGTTTCAGAGAACAAATTTGTTTTAGAAAGAGTGAGTTGATTTAAACACTTTGGAAAACTCTTTGTATTTGCTCCAATTGAACATATGCTGTCTATAATCCAATAATCCCACTCCCCACTATTTCTCTGAACAGAAGTGTGAATTTATATGAACCAAAAGGACACAATATGAATGGGCTTATACACCCTTACACTCAGGAGACTGAAGCAGGAGGACTGTGAGCCTGAAGCCAGCCTGGCTGGGCCACATAGTGACATTAAGGCCAGTCAGGGCTATACAGAAAAATATTTTCAAAGAAAATGGCTAAGGATGGAGGTAGAAGTTCATAGCAGCACTACTTATAAGAGTTGTAAGTAAAATAAACCAGACTTTTTTATCATTAGTGAAATTTTTAGAATAAAATATTACCAAGAAATACAAAGAACAAACAACATGAATAAATTTCAGAGATATGGTTAAGCACAAAAAGCCAACTACAAAAGACTATATGTGATAGTTGCAAAGTTCAAATAACTGCCAAATTAGTGTGTGGTAAATGACATTGGTGGGGTGGCTACCTTAGTAGCAAGGAATAATTGGAGTGCAGAATAATGTAGGCATTGGGAACACTGATGATTCCTGGGCCTGGAAAATACAGAACCAAAAATTCATAAAGCCATAGATAGGCAGGTCTCAAACACCTCTCTGTGATATGTTAAAATTTAATTAAAAAGTTAACAAAAAATTACTAAAACTAATTTTGTGTCTTTTCATCCTTTTCACGTCTTTACTAGAAGACTTGCAATTCCATATTGCCTCACATTATAGCTGTGAGTGTAATGAACTGGCCATTTCTGCCCACAGTAGCCATTTCTACCAAGAACCTGATTTCAGTGCTCTCCTTCTCTGGGTTGTGGAACTCTGCTTTCACAGCTTTCCTGATATTTCAATGACTGCTTCTCAGACAGCTCTTCTGATACTTCCATCTATTACTCTCAAACTTCATTATGCTTCACTATGCCGAAGGTTGCTGGCAGAATGTCATATTCCTGGGCCATATATGTAGAAATTCTGATTTAGAAAAACAGAGTGAAGACCAACGATTACAGACTCATTTTCAGCCCATGAATAAAAAGTTTCTCATTTATCCCATGCATTTCATTGGCTAGCTCTTTTTTTTTCCTTTATCTACTTCATCTCCATGGATGTAGCCGTTATTATAGGCTAACTTTTCCCCAACGCCTCATCTTCCAGCTGAGTTCTCTCATCCCAACTCTTTCTTTGACCTGTGCATCTTCACTTGCTATCATAAACATAGCTCCTGCAACATCGTTCTTCCTGGCTCATTCTTCCCTCTGATCTCCAGCTATGCAAGCCTACCATCCTACCATCCTTCCTACCATCACTGCCTAATCAGCCAGAAAAACTCCATCATCTTTATTCCTCACTGTACCTTCTACATTCCTTTAGTTTAGAGTTTCTCAGACTTGGAAGGCTTAAAATATTGTGTCAGCGAGTGCTTGCAGGGACCAACCTGCACACTGCATGAGGCTCAGCAGTTTCCCATCCTTACTCTTCTAAGGACCAGTTAGCACCCCCTCGTGGATAGAACCCAAAATGCCTCATCATGTTGAGTTTGGGGAACTAGGAGGAAGGGAACCTTGCCTACCCTTACCTTTTGAACCCCATAGAGACACAGCCTTATTTGAGGCATTTGCATCAGCGTAAGAGTTTCCGGGTCACAGGTCCTCCCTCTACTCCATACTCTTTTTAAAACGTTTTACAGTTTTCATCAGGATAAAACACAGTATCTAAGGCAGCATGAAAAGGACACCATTTGTCTTCTACTCGCCTCCTCCAACTTGCCACTCCAATGATACTGAGTGTCTTTGCAGCTTAATTAAGGATGGATGAAATTCATAAGAAGTGGTAACTGTAGCCAGTAAGCATGTGAGTAGCTTAGGAGATAAATGCAAAGCTCGTAGGATGTTTTAAATTTAGGATATGAGTAAGCCTGCACTTTGTGAAACATAGGCAGAATTGTGTTAAATATATGTAGTAAGTTAGTAAACTATAAGACATGCCAAAGTTAAAATAAATAGAAAATATGATAGAACAGAGGGTCACTTGCAGTCAAAAGCAGAATAGAAAACTGTCAGCCTTAATTCAGTCATATTTTTGGAGATACCTAAAATAATCTCCTATGCTCTCTACCCAGTGCCAGGTGGGTTGCCCCTCTTCAAGTTGTTGGCCAATGCGGGTCTCATAGGCTTCCAAAACAGCATAGCCATTTGGAATTAAGGGTGCAGTAAAACCACAGAACTGGACCATTCTATGGATTAAAAGAAGGGTTTATTGATGATCACCCTGACGAGGCTATTAGGGAAGGGGGAGCAACCAGAGGAGGGAATCTTTGAGCTGATGTAGTCTGTTCACATTGGCTGGGAACTAGATACACTTGCCCAAGGTAGTTGACATTTGGAGCAGGGTAAAGGGTGGCTCCTGAAGGATTGAGGGAGGCTCCTTGTTAAACAAAAACCTGCCTTTAGGCTTCTGTGTACCTGGCCAGAGTCCTCCTGTTGAGGAAGTTGTCACCAGCACTACCATACTGAGAGCCACTTTGGACCTAACAGGGAGGATCCCATGAAATCCCACTCTTTTGGTATTTGATGGCTACCGAGGAAGAAAGAGTCCATTTTCTTCAGGGATGTAGCTTCTAATAGTCTTCCATGAATGGTCCCACACAGCAAATACTGACAGCACTGACTGAGAGAGAGAGAAATGGGGAACGGATTAAGGAGAAGTTGGAGGGAAGGGTGCACAATCTATGTCTGGGGGCAGACATAAATCCAATGGGGCTGGTCAGACTGACTAAGAGACCTCTACTGGGAAGGCAGTTTCAGCTTAAGATAATGTGCTCTCCTTTCCAGATTTCCAACCCCCTTTTGTAGTCCCTAAAAGTGGAGCCTTGGTAGGGTTTGGCTGATTCCGCTGGTTCTGACCAACTTGCTGAGGCCTAACTCTAAATTACACAACTTTATTTTTCTTCTATCTGTGTTCAAATGCTGGCCAGAGATCCCTGTCTTAGCTTTGGACTCCCATACTCTTTCCAAAGCTCTAGCCTTCCCTCCCCAAAGCTGCCTGCCATGTTTATCTTCTCCATATTCTTCCTTGGGGTAACTTCGAGATTAACAATGTACCTGCCCTGGGCTTTTCCTTTTAAACTCCAATAAGCTAACCTTGAGTTTCTGTTTGAGTCTGTTCTTTATTCTTTTACTAATAAAACTAAGATCCCCAAGAAGGGACCTAATTTCCCAGGTAGCGTATGTTGGCTCTGCAGGCATACCCTAAAACTTCTTACACCTTTCTTCCCTTTTAATTCTTTAATTGGCAAAGAGAACAAACCCATTCCTGAATGCCTAGAAGGCACCGATGCATGTATCAAAATCTTAAAATAAGAAATTACCTCGTTCATAGCCGCATGGATTACCTATAGAGTTCTAGGCTCCAGCCTCAACTACCTGGCTCAAAAAAACAAAACAAACAAAAACCCACCACACCTCAAAACACGACGATAAAGTTTTACTCTCTTCCTTCTATCCAACATTGTAAAGGTTAAATCGGGGGGGGGGGTGTACCTTTTACTCAAAGAACGAGCTATTTTTATAGCGTATAATAAAATAAAAGAGAGGGGTTTTGGAATATATTCAGTTGGAATGAAGCAATAAAATAAAATATGAGACTTTAAATAAAGGTTCCATCCCTGAGCTGCTTTTAAGTCACTCCCCTCCAGGATGAGGTGTATCTGTCTAGGTGCAGGAGTCTGGCATCCTCCGCAGAACAGATTCGCAAACCAAGCAACGGAACCTGTGGTAGCTAAGGGCCTCCAAAAGCCTTCCAATTCCCCGGACCTCACTTGAGGCCTCGATCGCCCCAGGGTGAACACCTGAGGCAACTCTTGCTTTGGATTGAATCATCCCCTTCTGCCTTGCACTCAGCCCTTCCGCTTCCGGGGGCGCCCGCGCTGGCGTCCACTCTAGGCGGCTTCCGGCTGGTCTTTATGGTACAGGCGGTTGCTCTAGCCCTACGCGCCGCCCTCTCGGTGTCGGCGCCCGGTAGGCGGGAGTGTGGGAAGCCGAGCCGGGCCTGGGAAGTACGGCGCTTCCGGAGGCTGCGGAGATTGGTGAAGCAGCTCAGGCGGACCGGGCCGCACGGCTGTGAGTGGACTCCGCGGAGAGCACTTGAGTATGGGAGGCCACCGGGGACCGGAGGCTTGGGGGGGGAGGTCAGCTCGGCGGCGGGGTCTTGGGGTTTGGAGCAGCCGTGCCCTTAGCACGGTCGGTCCTCCACCGCTTCTGGGGCACAGCCTGCAGGTTTGTTTGGTTTTTTGGTTTGGTTTAGTTTTAGCTTTCAGTAGAAGGATTTGAACCCAGGACCTCGCGCAAGCTTCAAGGCTCCACTGCTGAGCTGAATCCCCAGCTTCTTCAAATTGGGGGTTCCTAAGCGATCTTCCAATCCAGCACCTCCTTGAGTAGCTCAGATTACATGAGTAACCACGCTTAGTTCTTTAAGTTTTGTTTGTTTGTTTTGGTTTGAGTTGGGTGGGTTGGTTAATTGGTTGGTGTTTTGAGGAAGTTTCTGTAGTCTGGGCTGTGCTGGAATTCTCTGTGTAGTCGAAGCTGGACTCGAACTCACAGAGACCTGCCTGCCGTTGCCTCCCAAGTGCTGGGATTAAAGGCATGCACCACTTCGCCCTACTTTAAAAACAATCTCTAAATTACTTAATTTTATCTGTATGATTATTTTGCCTGAACGTATGTCTGTGCACCAGTGCCGGCCTGATACCCAGAGAGACCAGGACAGGGCGTCTGGAGTTACAGGAGGTTATGAGCCACTGTGCGGATGCTGGGAAATTGAACGCAGGTTTTCTGGAAGAGCATCAGCTGAATAACCTCTTAATCAATCCCCTCTGTAAAATTCACAATCTTCTCAGCCACATCATTTGGTGGATTGGTGTGTGTGTGTGTGTGTGTGTGTGTGTTTGAATTTTTCTACCCCAGTACCATGTGTGTAGTAGGTGTTTGTACCTGTCATATTGGTGTGGCTATGAGTAGGGGCCTTAATGCCTGCATCCCATACAGGACTGGGGTTGGAATCTTTTGCAGAGAAGTGGGATCGGGTCACGTTGATTTCCAGGAGAGTCTGCCTTCTTGGTTTGGGAATCTAGGCATTTCTGGACATATGCGCATTCAGAAACAGTTCATAAGAGTAAAGTGCCAGAATTTGCTAATTAGAGAAGCCATCACTTCAGAAATCGGGTGGTTTCTTGCCTTCGGAGCTTCATATGTAATAGAAGAGCTTAGCAAGTAGCAAAGTGTGTGATGTTTCTGTAAAGTAGAAAGATGTGAAGTTGTTCTTTTACATGGGTTGGTGGGAAACATAGGCTGTGTAGTGCCTGCCTTCACCCTGTCAGGTGAAGGAAGTATTAGTGATGCTAGGAAGAGCTGATGAGTGGTGGAATGTGCAAGTGGCTGGATGAGATGGTAGCTGGAGAATCGTATAACCCCAGAAGCAGTGTACTCTGAGGAGGTTTTGCACAGGTGGCCAAACTTAATGAATCTAACAACAATGGGACTGAAACTTGGGTTAAGAAGTATTTTATTCCAGTTAATCAGTGGGCATGAGCAGATCAGTAAATTATTCATAAATGTGTAAACAAAGTAAATACTAGAAATTGAAGTCCCTAGGAATTCAGTTAATGGCTGGAAAGGAAAAAAACAAAAAAATGTGGAACAAGTTCTTTAGTTCAGTACATGTCAGAGGTATTTTTGCTGTTTGGAAAACCAGATCGATACATAACCAGTTACTCACATATTCAAGAACTACAGACCCACTGATCCATTCAGGAATTAATATATAATGCATTACATATTAATTATCTCAGTATTTGTCAGTGAGCTTAGTATTTGTCAATAAGAATGTCTAGGTATGATTTTGAAAGTATATGAACACTTGGCTTTTTTTAGAACTGTTGAAAATGTTCCTGAAGTTTAGGGAATGTTAGTTCAAATCCATGAGATCCAAGTTAGCAAAAAGTTTTAGGGGGATGGGGTTTGTTACAGACTTGTATTGGAAACTGTATTTTTCTTACATTGGGAATTCTGTATACTTATACTGATCAGAAAGAATGTCGGGAACATACTGGTTGGTCTTGTACATTTTTTTATTTTTTGAGACAGTGTCTCATAATGCAGTTGTGGAACGCACTGTGTAGACCAGGCTGGCCTGGAATTCAGAGATCTGACTGCCTCTGCCTCCAGTGGACTGGGATTGAAGGTGTGGGTCTTCAATCTTTCTTTATCCACAAAATGGAAAAGCCAGCAAATTATTAGTACCACACAAGAATATATAATAAGTGTTTGCATTTGTCAGCCAAGTAACTGGTTAGAAATTAGTTTAAATGAAAGGGTATTTTCACTGGTAAAAAGTTCATGGTGAAATAAAGGTGTAAATAGAGGCCAAACTGGCAGAGTCTACAGTGAATTAGGGAAGTCCACTGAATGTCATGGCTTGTTAACTGCATATTTCATCAGAGGCTGTGGTTCTGGTTTCTGCTAGGTCTGAACCCAGGCAGTAAATGGTATATTTCTGAGCTGTCTTGATGGTGCAAGCCTTTAATTCCAGCACTTGGGCGGCAGAAGAAGGTAGATTCTGAGTTCCAGGACAGCCAGAGCTACACAGTGAGACCCTATTTGGGGGGACAGGGAAGGTTATTTCTTACTATTAGTTAAGGGAGAAGTTGCATCAACATTTCAGAAGAACAGCCCTGTAGGTTAAGGGAGCAGCATGAAGCTTTTGAGAAATGATCTAGCTGGCCATGTTCCCAGCATGCAAACCAGATGAGTAAAGAAGCACTTGCTGGAAAATTAGATGGAAAGGGCTGTGTAGCCAATCTTGGAGGAGGGCAGAAGGATCTAGAAGGGCATGTGGGGCTGGAGGAGAGAAGGAACAACCCTGTGTGAGCATCGGGAGGCAGGATGTGACCACACAAGATGAATGACTGATGAACCGTCTGTGCCAGCCTGACTCTGGACAGTACATAAGCAGACTGCCCAGTCAGACAGCTAGCCACCCTGTAGCACTTTCTTGATGACCAGACATGTGCACTTGTACATACATGTTGCACCTAAATAAATAGTATTGGTAGGTCACTGACTTTTAATGTTTGTGAATTTCATTTCTATTGCAACAGTTTGTGTTTTATCAGACTGTGTGTTTGTGTTTTCTCGAACTTACACTCTTTCATGCAGGCCAGCTTTTACACTCCTACAGAATGGGGGAGAATTTTCAATTGCCTTTTGATTGAAATAATACTGAATTTATAGAATTCCGCAACAGTCCATTGTATATTTTGTAACATTTGTATGTTATGTAAAGCAAACAGTTTTGGTTTTGGTTTCCAGTATTCTTGATAAATCACCTACTATGTGTAAGCAGTTTGTTGAACTTCTAATACTTCTCATATGAATCTTTCTTGCTTTTTCTGTTTCTTTCCTTAAACAGTGTAATGTGATCTAAGTTGTAGCTGTGATAACAAGGATTCTGGTGTAGTGCTGACAGGCAAGGACAATTTCTCACATTCCATGATTAAATACATTCTTCCTTTTTGTAGGCTTTTAGTATTTCCTACTACTCCATGTTTGCTGTACGTACTGTGCTTTTGTTTTCTAAAGAAGCTGGATTTTACTGTTTTCTGCAGTTTTCCAAATCAGAATTTTCAGTGCAAATCTTTCTTTAATGTTTTCTCTAGGTTGACCTACCAAAGATTTCTAGACAAAATAAAACAGGGGAAACGTGCTAGACTCAAGGATGATGGATCCGTGTTCAGTTGGAGTCCAGCTTCGGACCACCCATGACTGCCATAAAACCTTCTATACACGGCACACAGGTTTTAAGACTTTACAAGAATTGTCATCCAATGACATGCTTTTGCTTCAGCTTAGGACTGGAATGACACTTTCTGGGAATAATACAATTTGTTACCATCATGTAAAAATTTATATTGACAGATTTGAGGATTTGCAGAAGTCGTGCTGTGACCCGTTTAACATACACAAAAAGCTAGCCAAAAAGAATCTGCATGTAATCGACTTAGATGATGCCACTTTTCTGAGTGCAAAGTTTGGAAGACAGCTTGTACCTGGTTGGAAGCTTTGCCCAAAATGTACCCAGATCATCAATGGAAGTGTGGATGTTGATCCAGAAGACCGCCAGAGACGGAAGCCTGAGTCAGATGTATGTATAGGTGACATTGTGCTTTCTACAGTGTGGGACTTTAGCTACACAGAGTAAGGAATCATCTTTATGTTTTTATCACATTTATTAGCACATAACAGATTTAAAGTTGAGGCAAAATAAAATGATGTTGTGAAATGTTTCTGCACTCAAGGTCAAGAATGAGCAGAAACAAGGGCTTAGAAGAAAGAACATAATGCACCCAACTCCAGTGCTACATCTTCTATTCTTAGACCTTAGGAAGCAGAGTTTAGACCTTGAGAACACTGGCAAAGTTAACTTAGGGAACTTGGATCCTTCTCTGATATTGAAGTAGCTAAATGGTATGTCGCCTACTGGAGACTACACACCACGAAGAATGTCTCCTTTAGTGCAGGACTAAAGCACTGCTTTAAAAAAGAATCAAAGAGGTAGCTTGTCATTGATTTTTATTTGGGTTTTGAGGTGGGGGCTTACTGTGTAGCAAACTGGCCAGGAACTCTAGCTAGTCAAAACCGGACTCATTCTCATGACAGTGACCACCCCTCAACCTCCCAGGAACTAGAATTCCCAGGCATGAGTCTCAGTGCCCAGGAGTCACTAAGTGTAACTTCTATTGGTTTTTTTTTCCCTTTGAAACTATTCTTAGTTGAGATTTTTAAATATTTGTGACTTTTTGTAATGCTTCTACCTCCAATTCTGAATATAGTTAAGGTTAAATTTAGGGCTCCCTGTGCTCAACATGGCTTCACACTGTGAAGTATGAAATGCTTGATGCCTCTTCCCTGTAGACAAGCCTATACACAGGTCATTTAACTATCAGAAGGATTGAGAGTCACTGTCTTCACACTTTCAAGAGCACTTGTCAGAGTTTCTCTCTTCAAGCATTGTGCAGTTCTTGCTGCCAGCATATTTTTTGTTTTTCCTTTTTGTTGTATTAATAAGCCGAATTGAAATTTTGAGTTGTGTGTACCGTGTTCCTCTCAGGCTTATCTCCTGGACCCAGCATTATGTGAGGCTCGTCATAGATACCTGAGGCTTCTAGCTCTCCATGTCTGCAGTACGCACTGCTCCATTGTTCTTACATGACTACCTTCCTTATCACCTAATCTTGACTTTGGGTAAAGGAAAATATTTTGAAAGACCACTTATTCTTACCTACGCAAATAACAGACTTAAACCCTATGCACCACAGTTTTGTTTGTCAGAGCCAATATATTATATATGTAACATATAATATATAATGTATAAAGTATATAATATATAAATATATAAGTACATATATAAAGTATATATTATATCAGAACATGGAGCCACATTACTTCTCATAGTTAGACATTCTGAAAGACTGTTGCGTGGAACCTTGCTTCTGTGCTGTTGTTTCGTATGACAGTTTTGCTGCCTTCTCTGCTGTGGTGGCAACCATTGCTGTCCTCAATGTGCCAGGCTTCTGCACCTGCTGCCCAAGAGACTAAAGTGACGAAAAGTGTACAGATGTTTGAAGATAGACTAGAAGAGTGTGGATTTTGCTACATTCCTCTCTGTATGTGCCCCAAACTGCCTTCTAGATTAGGGAAGGGGTTGATATCCTGGGCTAATGCTAAGTAAAGTCCTATTGTGGGATGTTAAGGTTTCAATTTATAGTTCTCTTACTTTCCTTCAGGGAAGAACTGCTAAAGCTCTGAGGTCACTGCAGTTTACAAACCCAGGAAAGCAAACTGAATTTGCTCCAGAAACTGGCAAAAGGGAGAAAAGGAAGCTTACCAAAAATTCCAGTGGTGGTTCTGACAGGTAGGCTGCTGGTTCTGAAGTTATTGGTTATTTGTTAAGTTACTGGTTCATGTCTGCATTATCCCTTTTTTTTTTTCTTTCAATTTTCTGAACAGCCATTTTAAATTATATTCCAAATTAGTCTGAAAGCCTTAACTGTTACTCAGACAAGTAAAGCATCCACTGGAACTCTGGAAGCTTCTTTCTGAGAAGGTGGCATGAAGTAAACAAGGTAATGTTTTGGAATAAGAGTTAAAATGGGGGCTGGAGAGATGGCTCAGCCATTAAGAACACTGGCTGCTCTTCCAGAGGTCCTGAGTTCAATTCTCAGCAACTGCATGGTGGTTCATAACCATCTATAATGTGATTTAATGCCCTCTTCTGGCATGCATGCATGCATTCATACATATAAACATACATATATATATATTAAATAACTCTTTAAAAAGAAAAAAATTACCTTGGGCATGCATGCATGCATACATACATATAAACATACATATATATATATATATTAAATAACTCTTTAAAAAGAAAAAAATTACCTTGGGCATGGTGGCGCACGTCTGTAATCCCAGCACTCTGGGAGGCAGAGACAGGTGGATCAATGGGAGTTCAAGGCCAGCCTGGTCTACAAAGTGAGTCCAGGACAGCCAGGGTTACACAGAGAAGCCCTGTCTCAAAAAAACAACCAAGTTAACATGGTTGAAGAAACACCTTAGGGTTAGCCAAGTTACTGTTTGCAAAATTTAATATTGATGTAATCTTTGTGGTATATCTATAATTTCTGGGAGTCAGCTGACTGAGAAGCCTTGCATTTGTGAGAACCCAAGAGTGCTTTCTATTGTGCAGGTCCAAATAAGACACACGGCTCTAATACAGTCAACAGAAAGAAGAACTAAGTTATTTAAAATATGTCCTTACATTGGGTGTGTCTAAAAGATTTTGGCAAATTTATTATAACAGAACTGTTTTCTTACTGGAATCAACATTTTTACCTTTATTCCATCTATTAAGTTTTCCATTGAGTGATTTGAAATATTTTTAGAACAGATTTACCAGAAGTTGTTAAGAAACAGATTGACTAAAGTATAAGACCTCTAGAGGGTATGTCCTGAATTTGCACGCAGTATCAGTTGCTAACTAATGGAACACATCACTTCCAGCTACTCATTCCTCTGTTAGTTTTTGTAAAGCTGTTTGCAGGGACATTTCTTTATTCTTTTTAGATCTTTTATTTGTTTGCACATCTGAATGTGTATGTGTGCGGATGCTTATACTATGGTGTGGGGGTCAGGGGAAAACTGAGTCTTTGCATTGGGGTCAGGAATCCCTCAGTAATCAGGCTTCCAAGCATGGCAGCCATCTAAACCACCTCTCCAGCCGAAATTAGCTTCTATGTGGACTTGAGCGGCCATTTTCGGGTCTTCTCTAACTTTCAGCACTTAGTGTTGGGTCACCTCTTCCCTTAGTGTTGGGTCACCTCTTCCCATCTGGATTTCTTCTGCAGAGTATAAATTAGGCCCTGAGCCTGGTAAATGATGTGCCGTTTAAACAGAGCTTCATCTCTACATAAAAGAATATTTTTTAATTGATGTTTTTATTTTTTCACTTCACATTCCAATTGCAGACCCCTCCCTCCTCTCCCTGTCCCACCCTCTTCATAAGAATATTTTATCTCCATTTTGTTATTTTATTTTCAACTAAGTATTCAGAATTACTATGATTAATCACTGTTTTAATTTGCAGACAGATGATTCCAGCCAACAGCAAAGTGTACGACAGCCAGGGCCTGCTGATTTTCAGCGGCATGGACCTCTGCGACTGCCTGGATGAGGACTGCCTGGGGTGCTTCTACGCCTGCCCCACCTGTGGCTCTACCAAATGTGGGGTGGAATGCCGCTGTGACCGCAAGTGGCTGTATGAGCAGATAGAAATTGAAGGAGGAGAGATAATCCATAATAAACATTCTGGGTAATTGATAGTATCAAACTCTGGGGTCTTTAAAACTCCTCTCTCTTTCTAAAATTCTATTGCTTTGAGGGGCAGTTATAGCCTAGTTGTTGAAAACTAACCCCAGAATACCTCAGTATGAAGTTGCTTATAGTTGGGGTGCATTACAATTTTTTATTTGATGTAAATTTAGATGGATTGTTTTTCCAAAGTTACTTTAAGCCTGTCAGGGCCAGTCCAACAAGTGTAGGTAGTTTGCAGTTTTTAGGGTTCCCATATTCACAAATTTCAGTAATGATGATTCAGTTGAATTTTACTCATCTAGTAGCAGCCTAGTGCAGATTTGAGTTTACCTCAGTGCACCGTTAGCTGCACAGAATTCTAACTCTCCAGTGCAGAAGCTTAGTTCTCAGGATGTGCTTAGCAGCTGAGCTCTGTCTGCTCTGTGCCAATCATGAACTTCTTTTACTTTCTGCCAGTGGTTGCTCTCTGTACACCTGCTATTTAATTTACTTACAGCAAAGCATATGGTCTGTTATCTCCCTGTCACTCATGATATTTCACAAAAGTGATCACCCAAATAATTGACCAGCAAAGATGAAAACGCAGCAAGGAAATGAGCAGTGACAGTTCTGGAAGTGAAATTCGGATCAGTCATAAATGGAACTGTAGATGTCATCGCTGGTCGTGGGAGTATTGATACCATTGCTGTTCTGGAGACCCATGTGCATCATGGGAACCGGTGATGGAGACTCACCCACATTGCTGAGAAATGTGGCTGTGATGATCAGGACTGTCCTGAGAGAAGCATGGGAAACACTTCACATTAGAAAAGCTATTCATTATAAATAACTATTTCACAACATTGAAATGGTCAGAAAGATTTCTGTTTAGTATGTTATTAACAGGCAAACACTGTTGAGATTACTTTTGGGCAATGAAATAAAATTCTCAATACATAAACTTTAATTTTCTTGTTCATTTATAGCTACGAGTTGTTAATGTTTTGATGGATATTTAAGGGTCCTAGAGCAATCCTCCTTCCATTGATTATTAGCATTTCTTTGGTGCCTGGTCCCATACTACTGTGCAAATAGGCCTGGTCCTCAGCTGGGAGCAGGACCTGTGATGTACAACATTGATCTCCATGCCACAAAGTAGGTAGATGTTAAACTGTTTTGAAAATAACCTAGAAACTTAAGTGCTAAGATACAGTTGTTCTTCCAACCAGAAGTGAACACATGCTCGTTAGGCTGTCAGCTTTTTGTTTTTTAATCTCTGCATTCTTGTTAAAATTTGTTCCTGAAGAAAAATCCTTTCTTCTCTTTACATATAAAACATGTTTGTACACTGCATAAATGACTGCAAATTTGACTTAGTCACTGTTCTATTGCTGTGAATAGACATCACGACCAGGGCAACTCCTAAGAAAACGAAAAAAAAAAAAAAACCATTTAGTTGCTTACAGTTTCAGGGGCTTAGTCCATGGCAGGGAGCGTAGCTGATGCAGACAGGTGCAGGAGCAGTGTCTGAGACCTTTATGTCCTGATGCACAGGCAAAGAGACTGGACCTGGCATGGGCTTTTGAAACCTGAAAGCTCACCAGCAGTGACACACTTCTCCAACAAGGCCATGCTTCCTAGTCGTCATTAAGTAGTGTCGCTCCCTGGTGACTAAGCATTCAAATGTGTATGCCTATGGGGCCCTTCTTACTTGAATCACCACAACATTATTTCGGTGCTGTTAAAACAGTGTGGGTAAATAAGAGGACTGAGACTTCTGAAAATGTCCCTCAAGCAAGTGATGGAAAAAAGTGAACCTTGAACATGTGGAGCAGAAGTAAATTTTCTGGACATTGATTAAACCTTGGTGAGAAATCTGAATGGGTATTTGTGAGGCAAGGGATGTGTTTCCAGCACTTCCTACTAACTAAAGCCTTTTGAACGGCCCTGACACAGGATAACCATCAAGCCAAGGTTCTGCTGTTCTGAATCCAGTGTCTCCATCAAACTGTTAGTAGCTTAAAATATTTTGAAGTGTTGAAGCTAAATTTATATAGCCAGTTTGAGTTGACCATTAGAATGCCATTTTTGTTCACTTTGTTATCTCTACACTGGACAGCTTTTCTGTGATAAAATGCTATTTTCAAAATGGAATTAAGTGCACGTTCAATTAGGATTTGTCTTTGGCCCAAGTGTCAGAAGCCCAGTGAGCTGACCAGTTCTTGGATCTGGATGTCAGTCAAGCAGTATCAAAAGAGGTTTTAACCATATTTGGCCCCAATTAACAGAATTGTTTACCATTTCTGATCTAAGAAAATATTTTGCAGGAACATATAGGTAGACATTTTATCTGAATCCTTAGAATCATTTGGTTTTGGTCATTTTTTATTGTTTGTATTTTCTCTTAAGTGTGAGTTAGGACTGTACACTGCCTAGGCTCATCAGAGAAAATTTGTTGTGTGCTTTTGTTTTCTGTTTTCCTTGCAGCAAGGCTTTGCTGTGTAGCCTGAGCCAGACCTGGAACTCTACAGCCTTCTTACCACAGCTTTCTTCATACTGGAGTGGCATTCCTGTGTCACCACACTGCTAAAATTAAAAGTTTTAGGCATTTATTTTTGCTTACAATGGAAGTATATTTCTAATGGAGAAAAGACTTTTATAACTTTATATAAAAATGGCTATATTTGAGCATTCCTTAGGACAGATCTGTTCTTTTTGTAAAGACAGTCATAACTTTTTACAAGGAGGAAGTTCTTGAGCAGTTTTGCTGTTTGTTCTTCGTGTCTATCTGGGGACTAAATAACACGCATATTGCAGTGTTCATAGACAAAAGTATATCTGATCTTGAGTAAACTAATAAAGACTTAGAAATTTGCAGGCTTACTGTTTATTATTGGTGTGTGTGTGTGTGCAGGTTTCCATGCATGCATAGGCACATGCTTGTGGAAGCCTGAGGTTGACTTGGATCTCTCTTTAATTACTTTTCGTTTTATTTGCTGAGATTGTGTGACTCGCTTGCCCTGGAGCTTGGAGCTTGGACTATTCCAGCTAGCCAGCTTGCGTGGGGGTCACCAGTCTTCCCCTGAGCTCAGTGATTACAGGTCAGCCACCACACCCACAAGCTTTTATTGGGTGCTGGGGATGCAGACCCATCTTCACTTGAGCAGGGAGCATTCTACTGCGCCATCTTGCCACTGCAAAGAGTCCTGTCTGTTACTTGGTATAGGTTTTTGTTTGTTGGTTCTTTAACAAGAACATTGAGTACCTGAAAAAGTTTTATTGCCCGTTAATCTGTGTTCCAGTCTATGCTCACACCCCTCTCATCTCCAAAAGGGTAATTAAAGGTCGGTTGACAGTATCGAACAAAGGGCTGTGTCCTATCCAGATTGACCTTTCTTGCTAAACTTCCCACTGGAATTTTGGTCACCTTGTGAAAAAGCTTACAATGCTTATAGAAAATTCCTGTGACGCCCTAGTTTTTGCTGACATCTGCTGGTATCTCCATGAAAACAAACACAGACCCCACAGCTTATGAATCTGGGAGCCAAATAACCCTTTAAATCTGTAAGTTGATTGTATTTGGTATTGTCGGGGTGATGGAAAACAAACTAGTTTTTAGAAATTAAAGGAATGTGTTACTTTGTGTGTGAGTACCATGACACGGTGGTCACAGGACACCTGGGTCCAGTTCTCTCCCTCCACCTTCTACATGGATCCTGAGCATCTAATCTCCTTCACCAGGCTCGTGCCAGATGAGCCATCCTCTGCTCCTTTCTTTTTTTCTGATTGGCAGTGTTATGAGAATCTTTCTGGAATAAGCACTCCAACACTGATTAGGGGAAGAGAATAGATGTTGCTGGTGAGTGGAAGCCAGGGTTGCATCTGAAAGGCTTTGGAATTGGGTCTGGTGTGCATTGCTCTAACACCACAGGTGGAGCGGGCAAGCAAGAGTGGACAGAATCATAAGTAGCAGTCAGCTGGTTAAGGGCAACAATCCATTGTTTCAGCTGTTTCTCCAGGTCATTCTTTTTTAGGTAGCAAGTGAAGCCATGCTTGTTAAATAGGCAGTAGAAACAATGCTGTACATCAATAAATCAACATTTCATAATTGGTCTTTGCTGCCTTATTCTAGCTCAGTAAGAGTTACTAACATGTATGTTGAGACATCTAGTTAATGTCTAATGTGTTATATAATCTATATATAGATTATATAAAACATACAACCCAATTGAATCTGTTTCTCTAACAGCTGATAGAGTAACCCAATTAACTTCTATACCAAAATAGCTCCCAGAAAGACCCTGGCTTTAAATCTAAGTAAAAATAAATCCTTCACTAGATTTTTTTTATACAGTTATGTAGGAAGCACAGCCTAGAGTAAGCTTTGGAGGAAACAGAATTGTTAAGCTCACAGGCCTGCTTTCTTCAATGGAAGGAAGAACGATCCTGGTCGCTTGGAACGCTGCCCTGGAAGTGGTCAAACAGCCTGTGATCCTTAGCTATTCTATTAGGAGCCAGCCTCCACCTGAACTCCCCGAAATTCTGAGAATTATTTGGGCCCCGATCCTGGGCTTTGTCTCTCAGTGAACAAGACATCCTTAAGAGGCCCATGTACTGTGCATCCTCCATCGACAGCATCCTTACGCTTATTACAAAGTCACCCTCTCTAGGTCCGAGCCCCAGCACTGTTTCCCAAGCTCATTCTTATGGTAAAGGTCTCAGTTCTTTGCTCTAGTGGGGTGCTTTGCAAGGGGATTGCAATGTAGCCATCCCCGAAGCTTTGTTAGAATTGTCACATGGAGACTTTCCCCAAAGTTGCTGTATTTAAATCTGTAAGAAAATTAAACCAAAGGAGCATACTCTCTAGAGCAGTCCTTTATGTTGTGGTGACCCCCGGTCATAAAATTATTTTTGTTGTTATTCCATAACTAATTTTTCTACTGTCAAGAATCGTAATGATTCTGCTATGCAACTCCAGGAGGTGAGGTTGAGAACCGCTGCTCTAGAAGTTTTAGTCTGACCTGGTCCGGATGTGCCCTGTTTTCATTCCCTTTGAGTTCATATCTGCAGACTGTGATACCAGTCTGAACACTGTTCCCGCCCCCTCCCCCAAATGGAGACAATTTGACTCCATTCCCTTACATTAAGAAAGGGTTGCTAGGCAGAAAGTCAGGGATCAGGGATTTCAGCCAAGTCCCCATATTGCACCCTCTCTATTTTGCTATGGGGAAAACTCCCTGGTCAAAAAGGCTTGTTGACCCACATGCAATCCTTAAAAAGCGTTGCCAGTGGGGGCTGGAGAGATGGTTCAGAGGTTAAGACAACTTGGCTGTACTTCCAAAGATCCTGAGTTCAATTTCCAGCAACCACATGGTGGCTCATAACCATCTAAAATGAGGTCTGGTGCTCTCTTCTGGCATGCAGGCAATACATGCAGGCACACATGCAGGTGAAATACTGTATAAATAATAAATAAATAAAACATTTTTAAAAAGCTACAAACAAACCGTGTGAGACTGCAGTTTCTTGAAATGCCCACCAGATGGGGCTAGAGCAGTGGCTCCGTGCATAAGAACACTGGTTATTCTTCCAGAGGACCAGGGCTGGGTTTCCATCACCCACATGGCGACTCACAAAAGAGGATATTAGATCCTTAGGAAGTGGAGTTACAAATTAGTTTGAGTCGCCATGTGGGTGTCGAAACCCTGGTTCTCTGATAGAACCACAAATGCTCTTAACCGCTGAGCCATCGCTCCGGCCCCATCTGGCTAGTTTTATTTTTACATGGGTTCTAGGGATTGAACTCAGCTCTCTTCCACCCCCTTTTTTTTCTTTTGTTTGTTTGTTTGTTTGTTTCACTTTATTTTGAGCACATCATCTGTAATTCAGCAGTGGTTTCCAGGCTCGGTGTCAGTTCCCGCTTCCCATTTTAGCGCTCTTCTGGGCGTGAGAAGCCATGGTTCCACTCTGAGCCCCTGTGGTTCTTTGGTGATTCTGGGATGCGTTACAAGGCCTGGCCTTGGAGGATGTAACACCAAACACAACTTGAAGCCATGGTGAATGTGCTAAATGTGAGCACGTGACCACTCAGAGCCAATGAATTGTCAGTCTTCTGGCTGGGCTGAGAATAAGACAGATGCTTTGCCAATGAGAATTGTTCAGCTTCCGTAAGACTGGGCATCATATCAGCTAAGCTCAGTTCTGAGTCAGATGGGCAGAGATGGTTTAAATAGCTCAGGCTGCCTGAATTAGCTTCTCTGGCAATTAAACGTATGTCATTTACTCCAGTTTGTGACCTATAACACAGTGCTAGAAAATTACATTTAAGTAGCCACAGCTCATCCCTCTGTCCTTGCCACGTCTCCTTGAAACACAGATGAAAGCAGTGGACACAGACCAATCTAGGCAAGAGTTGAGTGGATCCCATTGTCTGAAGTTAAAATCTGTCATTGTTGCGTGGCTCGTTCAATTGGCTCCTTTTGTACCTTGTCCATCTGGCAGTTGAATCCAAGGTACTGACAGATGGAAAGTCAATTTTGAGAATTCCAACCAAGCTCAAGTGTAGAACCCACGCCCTTTGGGAGCATTCATATATTTTAGGAAAGGAAAGCAGACAGCTGTGACCCACACCCAAGTCTTCACTCCTATCCTTAACCTTGGCCAAATCTTCCCTAGTTCGCATGAATCTTAGTCTGACCGGCTGTATGCAAATGTAGCATGGCCTGGAGTCATTTGCTCTGAGCGACTAAAATGTTGCAACAATGTTAAGATGCTTGCAATAAAGCTATTTATTTTCAGTATTTTTATTGGCCTTGCATCTAAAGCACTGGGCATAGTTGAAATTGTTTGAATACTTGTAGCATTCTCTTCATAACCCGGTGCTTCACAGCTAAAGCTCAGTTCTAAGCCAAATAAGCAAGAATATTTAATGACTCAGTGTGAATTAATTAACTTCTCAGGGAATTAAACTTATATCATTGACTCAAGTTTGTGATTTATAATCCAAGGCCAGAAAAAAATTAGTCTCAGCACCATCAACTCACATTCTTCTTGCCGCTGTCCCTACAGATGCTTAGAGCTGTGACACTGACAAAGGGGATATGAAGATGTGGGTCCCACCAAACCAAAGGGAACTGCAAAGTACAATATTTTATGTAATTTCCAATAATAATAGTGCCAAAAGGTCAAATGCATAGTTGAAGGTGTCTTAGAAAGTAGGCCAAACTTAATGTCCATGGTAGAGGTGCTTACTTGTTTTAATCTTTTGGTATACTGACGTGCTTTATAATTTTGAGATTAAAGAGACAACATAAACACAGTTCTCATCCCAAAGGGAGTAAGAGATGGTTTATTCTCAAGCCAAGAATGAGTGAGCATGAGCCAGGAACTTGGATTTGGATTACCTCAAATACTAGGTTCGTGCATATGTATATATGTATGTAAGCATGCATATACATACATATATACATATAGTTTCACAAAGTTTTTATGAGTACAGGCAAAGAAAATAATAAATCAAGATGCTTTTCAAATACATTGGTAGCAACAGCAGGTAAGTCAGTACAACGGGATGGGGGGGGGTGGCTCCCCAGGCTTCAGATGACATTCCTAACCTCTGGGTAGTGATGGATCTGTTTGTTCATTCCAGCAGGACTTACCTAACGTTGACAGGGATGTTCGGTCACACACGCCCTACACAGGTAGGCAACAAATCACTAAGGGGCTAAGATAGCCTAGGACAGTTTGGCTCCAGTCCAGCAACAAGCCACCCTTTCCAACCTCTAAGCTGTCTCTGACTCTCTAGTCTGTCAGTCAGCATTGAGACTGTTTAGTGTGAGCAGGGCTCTTCAGGAGCTCCAGTTAACAGTATAGATTGTCTTCAGCACAAATTTCACAATTTCCTGTAGATCTGCAGTTTCTGTTTTAAAACATCTTTGTGATTTCATTAAAAACATGTCCCTTTAAAATTTGGATAAACGTAAAGAAATCATCTGTTTGTTATAGCTTTGCAATAGTGGAAAACAGGAAAGCTTAGAAATAAAATGTCTTAGACTTTCTAGGCTCGACATCTCCTGATGGTGTCATAGGGGATCAGGCTTCAACACATGCATTTAGGGTGGTCATGACATTCAACCCATGGTGTTTCTTCATTATCAACTTTTATGCTTCAAAATTTGATTAGTTCTGGTAGACGTCATAATGAAGTACCATTTCATATATACTAAGTTTAATTTAGCCATAGACTACCTTTCATAAACATTGTTTTCATTTATTTGGGCTGCTATAACCAAGCAAAAGTTTATAGCATAGACTCAGCTGCTTATAAATAACTGAAGTTGTAACTGAAATCACCATTTTGGAACCTGAGGTGTCCAGGATGAAAGTACCAGCAGATGTCCGGTCCAATGAAGAGCCACTTTTTTGTGTCAGTAATTTGCTTCTTACTGCATATGAAAGGGAAGGGGAGGAGAGGAGTCCTGCTGGGGTCTCTATCATAAAGATACAATTCCATTCATGAGTGTCTGGCTCCATGACTTTGTCACCTCCTAAATGTAGAGGTGAGAGTTTTGTCACATAAGTCTGAGGAGGGGACTTAAACATAAACCACAACAGCAGATTCTACCCCTCATCCCCTCTCCTGCCTACTCGGTACCTACTCTCATGGTAACTAATTTTCAGATGAGGAAACCAAGGTTCATAGGATTTAGAGAAGACCAGATAGTTGATAAACATGCTTGTCATGTAAACACGAGGACCTGAATTTGATACGCAGAGCCCACATTAAACAAAGCAAAACAAAACCATGTACGATTGCCCGCTGCTAATCCCAGCACTGGGGAGGACACAGAGATCCTCTGCCGCTGCCAAGCAGCCCAACCTGTTTGGTGAGTTCCAAGCCAAGCAAGAGGCCATGTGTCAAAAACCAATGTAGATGGCATCTGAGGAATGAGAGCTGAGGCTGATCTCTGGTCTCCATTCTCTCTCTCTCTCTCTCTCTCTCTCTCTCTCTCTCTCTCTCTCTCTCACACACACACACACACACACACACACACACAATCAAATGAAGAAGGCAATCAAATGAGGTTTATTTTACTCCAAAGCATCATTGCTCAGCAGCAAAGACTGTGTTCTTTCTTCATGCATCCTGTACTTTGGTGAAGTTCTCTGTATTTGTTGTTGGGGCTATTTCATTCTGATGACTCAGGTGTTTCTGAGGTAGGATTACTTCCAGAGTGCCCTGTAGTCAACACTGCTAATTCCATCTTCATTCAGCAATTGCTACGAAAGCAAATGTAAAGCTATCAGTTTCTCTGCTTTCATTCTGAGGAGCCACACTGAAGAATACATGATAGCAGTTATTCAGAATGGAACTGGACACCTAATAGAATTTAGTTTTGTTCTGCATTAAATCTATCACCGTTGCAGAGTGCCAGTCTTTCCAGTAGAGGGCGATAGTTTGCTACAAACCACACTGCTTTGGCAAAGTATAGATTTAGAAAATTCGTTTTCTTGTGGTGAGTTGGAGTGTAATTTCCGTTAAATGCTTTAGAGGGAAAAGCGTTCCTTCTAAATATTTTGTAGAAAGAAGGAGAGGCCTCTTTCTTGACTACATCTATTTATACATGCATTAGTTTTTCAACTGGAAAAGCCAAATATTGAACTGAAACTATTGTTGATGTAGTGAGCGTCTGGAGTATAAGTTCTCAACCCGTGGGTCGTGACCCTCTTGGCAACCCTCTAGCTCCAAAAAAATATTTACATTATGATTCATAACAGCAACAAAATTGTAGTTATGAAGCAGCAACAAAAATAATTTTATAGCTGAGGGTCACCACAACATGAAGACTATATTAAAGACTTGCAGCTTTAAGAAGGTTGAGAACCAGTCAGTGATCTAGAGAACAGAGCCTGGATCTTGGCATCAATGAGCCTGAATATAATTACTGTCTGAGACTCCAGGCTTTAACTTCAGACAACTTGCTAGGTTTCCAGAGGTCTCAAATTTCTTGCTTGCAAAATGTAACTAGCAATAGCTTCACTGCAGAGACAGTGTATAGGGAAAATGTGTACCGTTGGGGAATGAAAGCAGACGCTCAGGAAACTGCAAATCCTTGTTCAGTGGAAATAAAAATTTCAGGTAAAACACAGGAGACTCGCTTAGATGTGAATTCAGATAAATAACAACTTTTAAGTATGTCTCAAGCAATATTGAGATTCACATACGATTACAAAGACAAAAGATACGCTTATCTGGAATTCAAATTGAACTGGGAATTAGGTTTCTGATGAGGACCTTAGGCAGAGAACTTCAGCAGAAAGGGGGCAAAATCATTTGTAAAACTTTCAAAACTTTTTTTTAAAACCTAGAGACCTCACTCCATGCGTTTAGAATGCCAATAGTTAAGGATTTAGTGTCTCTGTTTTCTGGGAAAATTCAATGATAGGCGATATTTTAAAGTTTTGAATATGCAGCCATCCTAAGCAAACTTAAATAACACTGTCCTTTAAAGTGAATCTTGTTCTCTTCACTGTCCACTACCGTAAACATAATGTAGGCCATGTAAGTATGCGCATAACACATTTCGTTGAATGAAAATCTTTAAGTGTATCAAACTAAGTCAGATTTAAGAGAGAGAGAAAAAAGTGATGTCAGGATGAAACTAGACAATTCCGTTCAGTGGACAAGTTTTTTATATTTCCAACTCTTTCCTTTCTCCCTTGTCTCTAAGAGAAGTTGACCTTCTCCTCTGAGTAGGAAAAGTGGGTTCAACCAAATATGAATGAGGTTTGGGGAAACAAAGAAAATAAAAGAAAGTATCCTTGGTGCTCTCTTTTGTTATCTCCATCAAGCAGGAAGTCTACCACTGTGGTAAGTTGCAGTCCTAGGAAGGTTGGGAGGCAGAAGGCAAAGTGGGTATATCTGTGCAACCAAGACAGGTTTCTTAGCACATGCCTTCTTCCTGCTTAGTGCTGCCTCAAAGGAAGAAGAGGCTGAGCTTTGTAAAGAAGCCGGTCCTTTCCAAAGGGGAACATCTATGATGCTCCATGCCTCTCACTTTGCTGCCGCTTACCTTTGGGTTGACACCCACACACCAGGCCCAACTGGCATGGCCCGAAGAACCAGGCACTACTTTGCAGATTAGTTGGGCACTCTCAGGAACTGTATAAAAAATATTTCTGAAAAGGCTCAAAATATGAACAAGTCTATAAGATTTGCCTTAAATCTAAAATTGAGAGTAAAAATAAACATTTATGATAATTAAGTAGGTATAGAACAGTCATTTTTACATTACCTAGGAGTCAGGTGCTTCTTCAACACTTTGGCTGGCATTCAGTAGGTATTTGGTAAATGTCTGTTAAGTGAGTGAATGAAATCAGGTCGTGCAGAGACCACACCCACACTTTCGCACACACATGTGCCCATATGTAGGCGGGAATAAGCAGATGACACCCCAGGCAACCTGTTTCCTGAGCCTGAGCTCTCTACCTCCAATCACCCGTTTCCCACTGAGTGGGAAAGGAAACCTGACCCTGCTGGCAGAGGTGCTGTTCTGTGTAACACTTGGATGGCATGTCCTTGCAAATAATAACATGGGATGATATCCCGGAGCCAATGTCAAAACAGGATCGACACGCCAACGATCCACTAGATTAGGAATCAGGTTACTTTGCTGTCAATAGCTGAATATGTCTCTATAAGTCCCTGGGGTTCTGTCATATTGAAGGAAAAATTGGCATCTACTTACCCCAAATCCCTGGAGATGAACAACTTTTTTTTTTAGAGTCCCTTCAGCAATTGTTCAAGGACACTGACAGTCTCTTAGAGAAAGGTACCTGAAGAGGCATCCTCTAAGAAATTATCAAGATTAGGTCTTGAGAAATTAAATGCGATTTCTGCACTGCCTCGGCCCTGCCTCTTCAAAGGGAGGCAGGTGCTGCCGTTTCTTCATGTGGTAACACTCAGCACACTGTGTTGGATGAAAAGTCTCCCCAGCGGAAGGACTTGGAAGGCATGATGGACAACTTTGCCTTGGGTAGCTGGAGGCTGTGACGAAGCGTCTGTCTTCACTGGTGGTCAGCATGGGATGGTATCAAAGGAGCAGAAGGCTCTCAGAGCATAGGTAGCATAGAGTGGAATTCTAGCTCTGCTACTTAAAGGGCAGGTGACCCACAGCAAAGAGCACCCAGGCTGTCTAAGTCAGTTTGTCATCGGAAAGATGACAAGAGTCATACCTCCCCTTCGGAATGTTTTTGGAAGGACCTGGGGAGGCAGTGAAGATTATCTGGTAAGGCCTCCATTGTTAGAATAAGCAGTAGTAATGGCCCAGGGACCGTCAGTACTGAACAGGCGTTAAGGCTCAGGGGTGAGCAAGGACTACCTGAAGTTGCTATGATTTTTCAAAGCCTCTTGAAGAAGAAGTGCACAAGTCAATGGACTGCTGTTTTAAAATGAGCTTCACAATAAATGTTCCTCTGCTTCCATGACAAGTAGTCTAGTCAAAGGGCATGGGCCACCTGCAGACAGATCCTAAGTCAGCCCTGTAACTTTGGAGAGGGGACTAAATCTGCGCTCTGGTTTTCCATTGTGAAACCTTGTGCATATCCTGTGGAGTTGCAAGCAGAGTCAGGTACAACATTTGCCATCAGCATCTTTCTTGGATTCTCAGGGAGGGACCCTTTTGTCTGGAAGGATGGAATATAACACTCAGAGCTCAAGATGGGACATAGTGAGTATTACAGGAAATAAAGATAGTTGGTTCTGGGGGACCAAAGGCTATCAAAGTCATACTTACTTGGAGGATCAGGAAAGGTTGCATAATGAACAGATAGCAGTTTTTCAAAGACAAAATATTTTCGGAAGGGGAAAAAAAAGACCAGTAATAAGTTTGAAAGTGAGACTTGGGTGGAATTATGCAACAGAAATCTGCACTTACAGACTGAGGGGAGAATAAGGAGTGAATTAAGGAAGGCAGGTTGGGGCCATGCTGTGAGGGGCCTGGAGTACACAGATAAGGACTTGGCAGGATATGGGCAGATGTGTACTAGGAAGTACAGAGGCAGGAGGAGAGCGTGATGCTGAAGGAAACACAGCCAGAAACACTAAGGAGGTGGGTGGGCTTGGCCTCATTTACTCTCCTCCTGGCCCCCTGCACCTTGCTGGCACAGATTGTTAGGGTGCCACTGCCAGCAACACTGGGATGGGCATCATGTTCCCACGTCAGAAGACGGAACTGTCAGCGTGTAGCATCCCTTTTTCCCCCTGCCCATGTCAGTATCTGACGGTATTTCCATTCCATCATATGGCACTAGCTCCCCTCCCTGGCCACACCTCTGCTCTCCTAGTATCTCAGCAAAGGGAGGAGAAGGGCTTTGCTGGTACACCCCTTGTCCCATATCCGCTTGGGGGAACTGATAGCTATAAGACTTCCCTTTGGTCACCTTCTGGGGTGTGCTTTCTTTGAGACACACTATGTTCCCATGCTTTATCTGGCACTGTAGTTTTTTCCCCAGCCAAGGAGAAAGCTACATTGGCACCCAGAAAACTGCACAACTTAGGGCATGACTACAGAGACCAATTTTGAGGACTCCTCTAAGGAAGGCAGTTGCCATGTGCCCAGAGGAATCTTGGCTTCAGCTGTTCTGTGAACTGGCATCTAAGCTAACTTAGATCACTTAACACGGAATGTTCAGATCTGAAACTGAGCAGTGGCCCTACAGGTTAGCAGGAATGACAAACCTCTGCAATGGGATCACACAGAGCCTAGGTTCCCTGCAAGGAGAAGAAATTGGTCTCTGGGTGAGGGAAGGAGCCTTAGTTACTGTTCCCATTACGGCAACAAAACAGTTGACACTGACAACTGAGTGGAGGAGATAGGGCTTTCTTGGGCTTATAGTTTCAGAGAAAAGAGTCCGTCATGGTAGGAAGGCATGGCGACAGGGGTGCGGAGCAAGAACATGGCAGAAGATGCTCTTCCCATCATGGTGCATTAAGAAGCAGACCACTGAAGCCAGAGGAAGATAACATCTTTAAACCCTGCCTCCATGTTCCATTGCTGCTGGTAGTCCATAGTTCCAAAGTTTATAGAACCTCGCAAAATACGCCCACTGGCTGAGGACTAAATGTTCAGGCATGTGAACATTTGGGGATGTTTTGCAACCCAATTATAACAGACGATGCAGTGAATCTGACTCCCTCCTCTTTTCTCTGAAGACCTTCACCACCCTCCCTCTAGTGGAGTTTATGTGAGATGTTCCCATATACCCTTTGCATTCTCCTAAGCTGCTTCACGCTGAATTTCAGTCCTTGTGCCCATGTTCTCTCGTGAACTCGCCATTCAAGCCTCCTCAGCGTGCCCCCTTCTCTTTATCTTGGATTTCAACAGATAACCTCATTTCTACTCACTGCTGCAGTCAGTACATACAATCTGCTGTTCTGTTTTCAAAAATGTTTTTTTCATCTCCAGTTTTTAAAATTTATTTCAGTTTATTTACTTTACATCCCAAGGGTGTCCCCTCCCTCTCCTCCTCCTATTTTCCCCTTCCTTTTTCCCAAGTCCTCTTCCCTCTATCCCACTCTCTTTCCTCTGAGAAAAGGGAGGGAAGAGCACACCCTCCCTGCACATCAAGTCACATCAGGACTGAGCATATCCTCATCCCCTGAGGCCAGGCAAGGGAGCCCTGCCAGGGGGAAGTGATCCAAAAGCAGGTAATAGTCCCCCCCACACACTCGCCAGGTGCCCCATATAAAGACCAAGCCACCCATCAGCCACATATGTGTAGGGGCCTAGGTCCAGACCATGTATGTTCCTTAGTTGATGCCTCAATCTCTGTAAGCTCCCATAGGACTGGATTAGTTGTCTCTGTTTGTGTTCTGTGAGGTTCCTGTTCTCTCCAAGTTCTTCCATCTTTCCCCCAACACTTCTGCAGGACCCCTGAGCTCCACCCCATGCTTGGCTGCAAGTCCCAGCATCTTTCTTGATCAGCTGCTGCCTGGAGCCTCCCAGACCATAGTCAAGTTAGGCAAGCAGCAGAGCATCATTAATACTGTCAGGAGCTAGCTCTCTACCATGGGGCCGGTCTCAGGTTGGGCCAATTATTAGTTGGACATTCCCTCAGTCTTTGCTCCCTCTTTATCCCTGAACTTCGTGTAAACAGGGTAATTTTTGGATCATAGGTCTCGTGGGCTAGTTGTTGTCCCCTCCTTCCACTAGTCCTGCCTGGCTAGGAGGTGGTCACTTCAGTCTTCATGTGCCCTTCCCCCACATTAGGAGTCTCAGCTAGAGTCACATCCATATCCTCCCAGGAGCCCACCCCATCACAGGCCTCCAGCTTGAAAAAGAGACGTTCCTCCCTCAGCTTCACTTCTTGTTCCCAACCCTTTCATCTCCTAACCCTCGTTCTTCCCACACCTGATCACCACCATTATTTCCCTCACTATTCCATCTCCTTCCCAGTTCCCTCTCATCATCCGCTTCTGCTGTCTATTCTATTTCCGTTTCTGAGTGACATTCCAGTATCCTCCCTTGGACCCTCCTGTTACTTGGCTTCTTTGGGTCTGTGGATTGTAGTATGATTATCCTATACTAAAGGTCTAATATCCCCTTACAAGTGAATACATACCATGTGTGTCTTTCTTAGTCTGGGTTACCTCACTTGGGATGATCTTTTCTAGTTACAGCCATTTGCCAGCAAATTTTATGATTTCCTTGTTTTTAATTGCTGAGTAGTATTCCATTGTGTAAATGTACCACAGTTTCTGCATTCATTCTTCAGCTGAGGGACATCTAGGTTGTTTCCAACATCTGGCTATTATGAATAAAAGTGCTATGATCATAGTTAAGCAAATGTGTTTGTTGTATGGTGGAGCATCTTTTGGGTATATGCCCAGGAGTAGTATAGCTGGGTTTTGAGGTAGAACTATTCCCGATTTTCTGAGAAAGTGCTGTTGTGGATAGAAACATGTTTTTGTTTTGGTCCCAGGTGTGGGATGTGGGACTGATTCAGATGGTCCGCAGCAGCAAACTATTTGCCTTATGTGGACTCTGAGAGATGCTCTTTGTCAGCGGCAGACAGTTTAAATCTGAGGACTCTACAGAGAGTAAACAGCAGAGCCCAGAGAGTAGGGAGGAGAAAGAACAAGGCTGCTGCTGCTTCCCCCTTGCTGCTCCTGGTTGCTGCTGTGAGACAAGAAGTTGGAGATCTCCTGAAACAAGGATTGGGCTGGCTCCAAGAGGCCTGATGACCCTAACCAACAGGAAGCAGCTAAGAAAAGAAAAAAAAAACTATGCCCCCTCTCCCACTAACTTTTTCTTGCTTCTACCTGGTATTGGGGTGTTGAAAGGGATTGTGGTGGAGTAGGAAGAAATAAAAGAGTTTAAATGAAAGTACACCTACAAAGTGCCAGATTGATTTCCAGAGAGGTTGTACAAGTTTGCACTCCCACCGGCAATGAAGGAGTTTTCCTCTTTCTTCACAGCCTCACCAGCACGTGTTGTCACTTGAGTTTTTGATCTTAGCCATTCTGACTTAGCGTCATTTCGACTTGCATTTCTCTGATGGCTAAAGACATTGAGCATGTCTTTAACCACTTTTTAGCAATTCAAGATTCCTCAGCTGTGAATTCTTGGTTTAGCTCTGTACCCCATTCTAAATTGGATTATTTGACTTGTTGATGTTTAATTTCTTAAGTTCTTTGAATATTTTAGATATTAACCCTCTGTCTCATGTATGGTTGGTGAAGATCTTTTCCCAATCTGTAGGGTGCCCTTCTGTCCTATTGACTTGCAGAAGCTTTTTAGTTTCGTGAGATCACATTTATTAATTGTTGATCTCAGAGCCTGTTGGTGTTCTGTTCAGAAAGTTGTCTCTTATGCCAATGAGTTCCAGACTTTTCCCCACTTTGACTTCTAATAGATTTAGAGTCTCTGTTTTTATGTCCAGGTCTTTGATCCACTTGGAGTAGAATTTTGTGCAGGGTGATAAATTCAAGTCTATTTGCATTTTTCTACATGCACATATCCAATTAGACCAGCACCATTTGCTGAAGATGCTTTCTTTTTTCCATTGTACGGTTTTGGCTTCTTTGTTGAAAATTAAGTGCCTGTAGGAGTGTGGGTTTATTTCTGATCTTCAGTTTGGTTCTACTCATCAGCCTGTCTGTTTCAATGCCAATACCATCCAGTTTTTATCCACTGTTGCTCTGTAGTATAATTTGAAATCAGGGATGTTGATATTGCCAGTTCTTTCATTACACATAATTGTTTAGGATATCCTTGGTTTTTTAATTTTTCCATATGAAGTTAATGGTTGGTCTTTCCAGTTCTGTAAAGAATTGTGTTGGAATTTTGATGGGAATTAGATGGAATCTGTAGATGGCCTTTGGCAGAATGGCCATTTTTACTATGCTAATCCTACTGATCCATTGATCACCATTTTGAATAATCCATGTCAAAAGGCAAGATAGAAAACTTCAATCCAGATAACTTGACCAAATACCTTTTGATATTTTCTGCAAAAGCCTGGATTTCAAGTGACATTGCTTTTAAGTTCTGTGTTCTTTTTCTGATACCTCCTTGCATTGGGAAGAAGCCTAGTGCTTATACTGTGGGATATTGAAAAGGACAGTATGGAAGAGTATGCGGTCAAGGGTCCTTCCCAGGGCTCTCAGAACTCTGGCCAAGCTGATGTCTTCATCTTATGATGAAGGATACCATCTTATGTTTGCTGACATTAGTGGAGATCCTGGGGCCAAAGCTATAGTTTGTAGGGGAGATGCTAAGGGATGGACAAAGCAAGGAGACACTTGTACTCAATATGGTATAAGGCTTGCCTTGGCCCCCAAATCTGGTCATAGCTGAAACATTCATACTCCAGGAGTGTGTGACATTGTTCAAGACAGTTCATCTAGGCTATGTTGGATGAGAAATCTGATGACAAACAGGTCCTTGTGGTCCATTCTGTGAGGTCTGGCATCCGGACATCATTACTCTCACACTCTACTCAATGCCTTCATGTATAATTGATTTCATTGACTAGTCATGCTTTTAAGAAATATATATATTTTTTGCTTTCACTCAGACATGAAAATTTCCTTAAAAGCACACTCAGGTGAAAGAAGATTTCTCTTGGAAACCTAGTAAAAGCTAATCACATAGAAAAATGATAAATAAAAAATAGGTAGCTTGATAAACAAATGAAAACCAATGTTTTGAAATCAAAAGCAGATCCTTGAGATGATCCATTTCACGTTGGATTTCTGTCACGTTTGACCAAAGGTCCCAATTACTGTACCCTCGCTCCTAGGCCACTCTCATCAATCAAAACATATCCATCCTGTTTCCATTCCTTTTGGTGTCTAAAGGTTTATTGGATCAGAAAATAGAAACCGATGGGATTGGAGTAGCTTTCTCAAGGTCATACAGCTCAGTGTAAAGAAGCCCAGCTTAGACTGCAGCTTTTACAGACACTTAACTGCTTACTCCACCTCGCACAGTGACCTACACTGAAACAAACACATTTCTGTGCCTGTTATGAAGAACTTTTCATAGTAATTATTTCATAGACATGTGGAACTTTGGCTGTTTGTGCGTACTTTTGCATCTATTACTTTAATATTCACTCATTAAAGTCATGAGTAGATTGCAGGTATCATTGAGATAAAAAAAATTGAGGCATAGAAATTTGAGTAAATTGTATCTATAGACAAGAAAATGAGGACCTAGAAAGGCTGGGTCTTACATGAGGAAATATGCTAACTGCTAACGATGAGCGTAGTACATTGCTTTTATTTCCACTGTCATGAGAATGCTCTCTAGACCATAATACTCAGATTAAAAGAAGCACCCATGAAGCTAACCATAGTAGCTCAAACCTTCCTACTGAATCTCACTGCTTGGGATTTTCATCATTTAAACAATAAATGAAAGTTTGACTAAATCATACTATCAAGGATTGGTAAATTTGGAACCAACCACTTGAGTCAAATGAATAATACAAATTTATAAATCTCTGCCATTAGACGTACATAAGAATAAAGAAAAATAAAATTTTGCTTCTGCTGTTCCAGTTTTCCCCCACTGTCTTAGTTAGAGTTTCATTGCTGTGAAGAGACACCATGACTACAGCAACTCTTATAAAGGAAAACATTTAATTGGGACTGGCTTACAGTTTCAGAGGTTTAGTCCAGTATCATCATGGAGGGAAGCATAGCACTGTGCAGGCAGACATGGTGCTGGAGGGGCCAAGAGTTCTCCATCTTGATCTACAGGGAGCAGAAGGAGACAGTGCCACAATGAATATAGCTTGAGCAAGGGAGACCGCAAAGCCTGCGGCCACATAACACGCTTCTTCCGACATGACACCTCCTCCAACCAGGCCACACCTCCTAAGAGGGCCTCTCCCTATGGGCCAAGTATTCAAACAGCTGAGTCTATGAGGGCCATGCCTATTCAAACCACCACACCTACCAACTAGTATAACAAGACAAATACATCCAGATGTAGCTCTCTGTCCTTGTACTGTTTATCTATCACTATAACAAACAAATCACGTCAAGACTTAGTAGCTTTCGTTCCTTTTCTTGGATTTTGGGTTTCAGGATCCCAGGTGCTGCTTGGCTGGGTGCTGCCGTTTAAGGGTTCTCATGCG
This sequence comes from Pachyuromys duprasi, assembly GCA_028658305.1. NCBI lineage: Eukaryota > Metazoa > Chordata > Mammalia > Rodentia > Muridae > Pachyuromys > Pachyuromys duprasi. The sequence goes on from CM053748.1 coordinate 26,533,753, forward strand.
GTTCCAGTCAGAAATCCACTGAGCCTGTGGGCTCATCTGAAGGTCCAGCTAAGGGATGGTTACTTCCACAGTGTCAGCAAGATCATGAGTTCGTGTACTGAGAGCTTTCATTCTTCCTTGGGTGTTCCCTCAGTGACCACGTGGTCTTCACCACAGACCATCTTCCAACATGGCAGCCGACTTCCCGAACAGCAAGCCTATGAGAGAGACCGACAGGGAAGCACGCAGCAGGAAAGCCACAGTACTTTGTGTAACCTAATCTTCGAGGTGACACGCCATTACTTTTGCCATGTTCTGTTCATTAGAAGCGAGTCAAAAGGTCCAGTGCACAATCAGAGGGACGGGATTGCAGGCGGGTATAGCAGCAGATGGGTGTAGCAGTAATCGGGAATAAGAGGAGTCTCTTACAGGGCTGCCTAATACATGCTCCAAAATAAAATCTCACCTTCCAGATGCCGAGGGTGAAACAGAGTTAGGTTTGTGATCTTTCCCTTTTGAAGGAAAAACATTTTTATTGAAAGCGCAAGGAGATGTTCATCCAAAATTAGAGCTGGCAGCTGACTTGATACTTTGAAGCCATTGTGCAAAGTGGACATGTATCCCAAAGGGATAGATCCCTGATTCGACATCCATCTCTCCCTTCTCTCAGAGCATGCTAATTTCATAGTTTGATTTTTTTTTTCTTTCTATCTGAACTGAAGGCCCTGGCTTCCAGACAACGCCAGTGAATGACGCTGCCTGCATGTCAGAAATTGCTACTGACATTTCAATTTTGCTTAATTTTTTTTTCTTTCTTTGATAGTATTATGGAGAAAATTTACATTTGAATAAAAAGCAAATAGTGCATGTCAGAGTAAGCATCAGGGAATGTCAAATTGTTTTTTTCCAATTACAACTCTATTTCAAATAGGGTAATGCAATTAAAGGATAATTACTAGAAGCACAAAGCCAAGGTTACAATCAGAAATGGTTACCCTTTCGCTTTAAGTCCTGTCTTGCTAAATAAAATATTCCTGAGGGGCAAGTTAGTGTTTGAAAATAGAATACATTCATCCAGGAGCAACCAAACACTTGGCACTGTGGACTATAACAAGTATTGTGCAAAAATACAAGTGCTTAAATGAGATGAAGAGACACTAAAGGTGAGCTGCGTTTTCTGTAGCTTTATCACTCTGATTAATTATGTGATAAATTAGCTGTAGGATGCAATATTAATTAACAGTATATTAGTTGCATTTTATTGCCAATAACATAACAAGCCCTGAAATAGTAGCTGGACTAACCTGCTGACTTGCACTTTTCTGCAAACTGAGCCGTAGTTTGATTTCTCATTTGTCCAAGTAAAGCATCAGCAACTGAGTAAAACCAATTACCTCAAAACCCACCAAGCCCTCGGCAGCAACTAAGTACAGCCGAGCTTTGCCCAAATGTTATTACTTTCAAATTAGAGCTTGGTCTGAGATGTGGCATTAAAGAATTTCTACTGTTGAAAATAATTCAACATGGCAGTCCAGTGGTGTAACATTTTGCAGGGCCAAAGAAAAGGCAAAGCCCCTGTCAGACTCTGAGAAGTCGCTCATGGCTGTCACTCCAGGGAGGTAAGGCTGGGAGAGCAGAGTGAGGTGTGAGAGCTGGGACTTTGGACTTCTTCTTTGAGTCAAAGTGTTATAAGATTTCCAGAAGGTTGCCTTGACTTCTGAGATGGAGTCCTTGGTTGCAGATGGAAGGCATGCTTTAGGGGAAACAGAACACGAGGTCAGATAGGGAAGGGACTAAAGACTCGCCTATTGGAAACTATCCTACTTTGTTGGGTAGTAAGAGACTGCCTAGCATGAGTATTGGGTATGCTTCACACACATTGTATGCTTGTAAGACAGTGCCTTCCTGTAAAACCTCTACTGTGGGTGTTAGTGGGGTTAGAATGGAAAAATCATCTGAAAAAAAAACTCGTATGTGTTTTCTAGTAAAATTAGTAAATACAGAAAAATACTTTCAGTAAATTGGGAGGGGTGTTGAATAATTACATGGCTGGAAGAATAAAAACAAAGCAGAAGGAGCGCTGGGTATTTGCATAGATGCTGGGATAATCCCTGTATTGTTTCTTTATACAGTGCTGGTAGAAATACCTGCCAAAAAGCAATTTAAAAGAAGGCTCACAGTTTGAGGCTATGGTGGTTCATCATGGTGGGGATGTCACAGTGGCAGAAGCATGAGTCTTGCCATTAACACGAAGAGATAAGAATGCTTCCTTTTTTCCCATTTTACTCATTCTGAGAGCTGACCCTGCAGTTTGCTGCTGCCCACATTTAGAGGGGGCCTCCCGACCTCAATGAACCTAATCAAGATAATCCCTCACAGACATGCCCACATATTTGTTTCCATGGGTAATTATAAATGCCATCAAGGGGAAAATCAAAATTAAACGTCATTATTAAGTATTTTGTGACACAAATATAGACCAGATCAGACTGGATTAAAAGCAGATAAATGTACATTTATTGGCAGGGCTCCGAGCAAGTCCACCAGTCTCAAAGAATGGGGTTTAAGGAAATTGCAGGTTGGGGCTAAGGCAAAGGAGTTTTATACATCTTAGACAGTGTAAGCCAGGAGGTGGAACTGTGCCCAAGTATGGCCAAAAACTGAGCACCAGGGTAGGCACACGAGTGGGCTGGTCCTATCAAAACGGCGAGTTGCACCTCCTGCCAGGAATTCGAAACTGAGCTATTGGCAGCGGTCCTTGGTTCTGAGTTTTCTCAGTGCTGGTGGGCAGGGCTGGGGAAGGAGGGCAGACAGGGTTCACCGGATCCCAACCAAGCATCCATACCTCTTTGGGTATATGGGCTCAGGTTCAGGTCTGGCTACTCCCTGCTGGCATGGGGCTACTTGGGGACGGGAAGTTGAGTGTTGGTGGGCTAGCTCTCAAAGGGAGGTATGAGTGTAGGAGCATTTGATTAACTGCCACTCTAGAGACCTTGTGAATCTGTTCCCAGAGTAAGCGGAGAAGACAATCGGTTAGAAGAAAAAGAATATATATATATATATATATATATATATATATATATATATATATGTGTGTGTGTGTGTGTGTGTGTGTGTGTGTGTGTGAATGATGGATCCCATAATAGGGGTGAGCCAGGCACAAAGGGAAGACTGCCACCAGCGTAAGGTAGAAGTGGGTTAGTTACAACTGTCTGGGGTCCTCCCCCGTTTTCTGGAATGACTGGATCAGGGGCCCCACCAGGCCAGACACTTTGATGTAGTAGCAGCACTCTCCCAGGAACATGCAGGTGACCCCTTTGTCTGCTGTGAGGAGGTCCAGTGCTCTGCGATTTTGCAATGGAACCTGAGCCACTAAGGTGATCTGGCGCTGGAGAGAAGCCAAGGAGTCCGCTAAGTCCTCAATGGACTTTTACAGTGGTTCAGATAATCCCCTACTTGCATTAACCAAGTGTGCTCTAGCACCTGAGCCTAAGCCAAATGCCATCGGGGCTGAGGCTAAGGAGATGCCCACCACTGCCAGATGCTATTGTATAGAATATCCGGCCCAAGTCAGGCTCAAAAGAGGAAGGGAAAATCATGGCAAACAGGGCCTGTCCATAGAGTGTTAGTACTGGAAGGCACAGGGAGGTAGAAAGATAGTGGACAAGAGCTTTTTAATTTATTATTACTATTTATTTTTGATAGGGTCCCATTACACCAGAAGGACCCTCCCTGGAGTGCCTAGATGACTTTTGATGAATCAGTGATGTTGCAGGGTCGGGGTGAGGGGTGAATCTGAGTCACAGAAGAACTGGGTGTCCAAGGGGTCCTGAAAAAGGGAAATCTCCTGGATTACGGAACACTGAGCTGGTGGAGGAGCTGAAGGAGGGAGGGCCACAGAAAGGGTTGGCAAGGGTATCACAGCACAGGGAGGCTGGCCCAGGGTGGCACAAGGGAAGCAGTGGCTCAGGTCCCCTCCCTGATCCAGGCCCAGAGTGGGGGTCATGGCTCACCTGAGACCAGGGCTACTACTCTACTTGGGACTGGAGGAACTCCTCCTGCTGCTGGATATTGAGTTTCTGTTTCATAAGCTGTTAGAAAGTGTTGGAGTTACCCAGGTATAGACCGTCCAGAATCTGAGGGTTCCACATGGGTGGGGGTATCCATAATACCAACAGAGTTTGCCTTCTGCTCCCACCTCCCAACCATTGTGTCATGGGTCTGGGATTCTAGTGTATGCCCACCCTGGCATGCCATTGAAGGTGAGAGCCACTTGGTTTGGCTTGTGGATAGTTTCAGTCTTTGAGGTGGATCTTACAGGAACTCCAGGGACAATCTCTGTGTTCCTTTACTCACTGGGTACGACAGGAGTGGTCCCACTGATCACAGGTGAAACATAAAGGAGGATTTGACCAGGGTTGTGGGGAGCAATGGAAGCCTGGGAAATGGATAGTGAGAGGAGTCTGGCATCCGTAAGGAGACTAGCCAGCTTGTCCCACGCTCATGCAGTTAATTTGGCTGTTCTTGTCAGTCCAGGCTTCTTGGAAGTAAAAGCACTAGGGGAAGACTGTGGTGGTGGGCGCGGTTAGGCTACTTACTCCCAGAAAGCCTAAGAGTATCGTCAGCAGGAGGGTTTTCTGAGAACAGTGGGGTGGTGGGGCCCAGCTGGTGAGCCCACCAGCCACCCTCATGATGTGCTCTTTCAAGCCTGGAGAGGTGGTGCCAACCTTGGTGTCTCAAAATCCTGACCACTGAAGGGGTGGTGAAAATTATGGTATGGAGCCCCATCTACCAAGGCCCCAAAGACTTAAGAGAGAGCTGCTTAAGAAACACCTGATTTTTCCCCCCAGCCCCTCCCCCCACCACCACCAGGGAAAGAAAGACAGGTGCAGTTGTGACTGTGTCTGTCTATATGTTGGGGCAGGGAAGCAACTGTTGAACATGTGAATAGAGGAGGGACCGGAAAAAAGAGAGTAGGAAAGGGAACAGGCCAGTGGGGGAGTCTGAACCAGCAGGTGGTAGCTGAGGAGGAATGGTCTTAGGTATAGGAGTTCAAAAGAGCTGAGGCCTGATGGGAGAGGGGTTTGGGGAGGCCTGGATGCAGAGTGCAGAGGTTCTGTCACGCGTTTTGCTCCTCTGGAGTGAGTCAGCGGTGATGGCATGGTCTAGAAGGCTGGCATCACTGCCAGATGCCGCTGCCACTGCTTGTTTTGGTTGGGGTTCTCGGCAAGTCTCCAAGGAGGAGGAGGAGGGGGAGGAAGAGAAAGAAGGTGGATACAGCAGTGAGGGTGGATTATTATTATTATTATTATTATTATTATTGAAGGCTGATTATGAGGTTGATTACATGGAGAAGGAGAAGGGGTGGGTGCAGTGACTCAAGCTCCATCAGGGCTGGAGGCTCAAGGTCCAAGTCCCAGGACGAAAGTGCATCTGAAGGAGGCACAATGGTGACCAACAAATCCCACGCCATATAGAACACAGCTACAGAAGGAGGGAGGAGAACGCAAAAGCCCAAAAGCCCTGGACATAAGGAAATTCAGATCATTTGTCAGTATGCGGTTATTACATTTTCAAGATCATGTTAATTTTTGTTTGGTTGTTTTGGTTGTTTTTGTTGTTGTTCTTTTCTGAGATAGGGTCTCTCTGTGTAGCCTTAAAATCAAGAGTGCCCCTCCGGTGACCAGTTAAACTGGTTATCCAGAGTGTACTGAGGCCAGGCCACAGAACAAAAGAAAATCAGGCGTTTTGCTGCAAGGTCTGAGACAACCCCAATTTGGATAAATTTTGCAGCAGGCACTCCAGGAGCAATTGAGGATCAGATTTAAACCCAGCACAGCCCATTTACAATCCTGTGCCAGAGGCTGGAGACAAAGTTGCCATGTCCCACATGATAGCCTGGGGTAGAGCAGTGGGGGTGGCGTAGCCTTGGGAAGGATCTCTCTGACCCCAAAGGCTCCTCAGAACAGAGACCATCTCTGCTCCTGAAAGCGCTTGCCTTGGCAGGGCCATGGCTTGGCAGGGGACGCGGAGTCCTGAACCCAGAAGAAGCAATGGCACCTCTTAGGCGGTGACTGGAAAATGGGCGACTTATCCCGAATAGAAAGTCAATTGCTTCAGGCAGGAGTTCCCATGCAGCCAGGGGAACCAGTCCACCCAGGGCCTCAACTCCTCCCGGGTTTTGGTACCAAGATATTAGGTATTTTCTCTCTCTTGGTGACACAAATATAGGCCAGATCAGACCAGATTAAAAGTAGATAAGCGCAGGTTTACTGGGTGCTGCGCCTGGGTGGGTTCATCAGTCTCAAAGAACAAGGCTAAGGCAGCTGCAAGCTTAGGCTAAGGTGAGGGGGTTTTAGAGATCTTAGAGGCAGGGTAGGGACATGTAAGCTAGGAGCTGGACTGTGACCAAGTATGGCCAAAAGCACCAGTGTGGGCACTTGGTTGGGCTGGTCATATAGCAGAACAGCGAGATGTACCACCTGCCAGAAATTTGGAACTGAGTCTTTGGCGTCATTCCTTTGTTCAGAGTTTTCTTGGTGCAGGAGGACAGCGTTGGGAAAGGAGGGCAAACAGAGTTTCCCAGCTCGCACAGGCGTGAGCTAGGGGTCCCAAACAAACAGTTATCTCCATTCGTATTCATTTATTTACTTGTCTCTCTTACTTCTTCTTCCTCCACCTCTCTCTCTCTCTCGTCTCATCCATCTCACCTCATCTCGCTATACAAAAATCATATTTTAGGTAGTTTCCCCGTCTCTTAACCTATTTGCTCTCTTTTATCCCCACTTTGCAAAGTTATGGCTGTGTTGAGCATGGTGAAACAGTTTCTGGCATACAATAGGCAAAAGCGAAGGGCAAATCCATTCTCAGACCTTGCTTTACTAAGCACAACGAATTCACAGACAAAACGAGTCACAACTACTATTCATTCAAGGGACTCTCAAAAGCTAAAAGGTTTGCATATGGTAAGCCTTTTATAAAAATAATCTTTATTTAAATCTCCCAACACACAGCCCCTCAAAACATATCTCTCTCTCTCCTTTCTTTTCTCTTCCCTCTTCTTTCCTTCCTTTCCTTTTGCCCTTACCGTGAAATATTCAGAGACTGAATGTAAAGTCACAGACACAGACGACTGAGCCGCACAAGCCCTCCCACAGATCCACAAGGCCCACGGGTTAGTTATGAAGCTGCTTTGCCACAAAGAATCCTCTTCATCTTCAAAGCCCAGTGGGAAAATCTGGCACCCAACCCTGGACAAATGGAGACTGGACATTTGCCCTCCTGGGAAGTGCGGGAATGTGCCCCCTCCTGGCAGTAGGTGGGGGCAGGGTGGGGGAGGACTGGGTCCTTCAGCTAAAGTCAGATTGTTACATAGAGTTTTGCTGCAGCAACACGGAGTCTCACAGCCCCTGTTCCAGGTCCACCCACGGGCCTAGCAGCTGTCAGGGATCCGATTTCCTTTTTATAAAGCTAACAAATGAACAATAAATAAATGATGAATCTTCTGCCTCAGAGAATCCAGCAAGGGCAGGACCCAGCCAGGTACATGTGAAGCAGAACTCTAGTCAGCATTCATAAATGAATTCTAAACAGCCAACACCAAACCCCAAGTTCTTCGAGACCGTGAAGTTTCTATATATTTCATGCATTATAAAACTATTTCTCTCTCCACTCTTCTAGAGTAAAAGAAAATTCCTGTGCCTACCCATTCCATAAATTAAAATTTGAAAAAAAAAATGTCTCCAAAGGTCTTGTCATTTACAATGCTGCTCCTGTCCTTTGACCAGGAAGACTTAGAGAAAAACTTGAAGATTGATCTGAGGACCATAGAGCCCAGGTTCCATTAAAGTGTATTAATGCCAAGGTCTGGGCAATTAGTGAAAAGTCAATTCCCATTACTAGTTAACACTATTGAATATCTGCTTTCTTTAATAAAAAGCCATGTCCAGTACAAAGAGAATAAATCAATAGGTTGGCTACATTTAGATCTGTTCTACCTTCTGCTAAAACGTGCAGAGGGCTCCCTGTCAGGGCTGCCCCCTCTGTCTGCCAAGCTGAGTCTGTGAACTGGCAGCTCGCCCTGACTTCTTTGCCTGGAATCTTTCATTAGTGTTCAAGCTCTCGGTCCTTACATCCAGAAGGCTCAGTTTTACCCTGTGTCTAAAATCCCTCCAACTAAGGTTAATCCTGATTTGTCTCTGCTTTTTTTTTTTTTTTTTTTTTTTTCAGAAAACAAGCACCAAACCTAACATAGACATACTTCTGAACCTAGGCTGTGCCAGGTATCAGGTTTCATAGACAAGAGGGTGTCAGGGATAAAACTGCTGCTTAGAAGGGGAAAGTTGCGTGGCCTGAAAGAGCCTACCTTCTGGAAACACAATTTGCACTTTTGAGGCTGATGGTTCTACTTGATAGAGGATTTGGAGGCAGCTGGGATATTCCAGACTCTTCAAAACTCACAATACACCCAAGCAGTGAAGTCTTCAAGCCTCCAGTTCCCAGCATGAGAATACCATGCCCCTCCTGACCATGGAGGCCGTGCCTTGTCATCTAAGCTGAGCTAGTTGCCTTCCACAAAAGGGGAAGCACTCTTCAGGCAGTTTCCCTATTAGCTACTCAGCTGATTAAAGAGTAAAAGGCTCATGTGGACAGATATTACTCTGGAATTGGAAAATGGTATTTCTGCTAAAGTAAGTTACTTTTCTTCAAATCATTGTATTAATAAGAATGTTCCATCTTTCATGGAGGAAAAAAAAGAACATTAATGTAATTTTACTTTGTTTACTGTTCAGAATTAGATGGTGTTCTTTTGTATGCCTCTCGACTGTCTGTTGCCCATAGTCTTGACCATCTCCCTACCCTGAGATTATACCTGGTGGACTGGGCCATGGTATCTGTGGGGTCGGGGAATCTAATTGCATTCCTGTTCGACTTCAGTAAATTGGCATAGATTTTTCTAGTGTTCTTTCAATAATTTCAGGTCTAATGTTTTTCCTCCCAAGAAAGTAGATATATTTAAGCAAACAATGCTAGACCCATTTCTACTTATGGCCTTTTCTGGGTCTTTCCATGCCACCTTCCATGTCTGTGTTCCCAGTTGTAACTGAACATGATTACAAAATACATCCGGCACCGTGAAGCCAACACACGGTTCCTACTTTGTTGTGGATGCTTCCCAGAGCCATCTAGATCATCTACTGTGCCTTCAGAACAGGGGAAGGGAGTCTGTTAGCCCTAGTTTATGAAGCTGCCAATAGCTGCCACTAAATCCCTGGTTAGAAATGGAGCTCACAAAATAAAGGACTCCCACATTCAAGATGTGAGAAGTACAATGAAGAATCCCAGGAAATAAATAAACACAGCCTCAAGCAATCTGCCTGTGGGATGTTTACACAGAGAAACTGCCTTTGAGGGGGTTGATGGTTGCCTGTGGTCTTTTAACAAATCCTGCTGTGTAACTCTGAAATGAATAGCAGGAGGCAGAAATGGATGAATCATATTTTCAAAACATAAAGAGGTGTTTTGAAACCTTGAAATTAAAAAAAAAATCATTTCGAAAGCTGCAAATCTTAAACACCACGCAGCCACTCCCTCTCACCTTTCAAGATTGCTTTGGGAAATTTTCCACTGAAGGAGCTACAGAGAAACCAAGCTTTTCAGGAGAGTTGAGTTGCCAAATAGGGGCTAGTGGAACCGAATGCATTGCACCCTCATCTTTGAATTCAAGTGCATGGTGAGATTTTGATATAAAATTGAATTTGAACGGAGGGAGGAAAACACTCAAACATGTGTTTATACTTGCTGACAAGCTTACCAGATACACCTGAAAGCTGAGTCATCAACTGTTATCAAAAACTGTTTAGAAGCAGCTGTCACTGATAGAGCCTCATCAAAGACAGGCAACATTGTGATTTCCTGTAAGAAAAAGAAACTTGGTTTGGTGAATTCTCTAATCTCTCTCTAGTTATTGGAATATGAGATAAAAGGAAGCACTCAAGCCTGCTCATACTTCTTTCCTTTTTAGAAATTATCTTAGTTTCTCTCCCTCTAATATTTCATTTTCCCAGTCATTCAAAGGAGGAAAGATAAAGGTCACACCTTGCATGGGTTCTTTACAAGTTCACTGCTGGTCCAGAAAAAGGAGAGGGGCTTGATTTCAATGTGTGTAAAGGGTAGTAACATTACACGAGTTCATCAGGTGTAGCAATTTTAATAGGAATGACCCCCACAGGCTTATATATTTGAATGTGTGATCATCATGGAATGGTGCTACTTGATAGGGTTTAGGAGATGTGGCCTTGCTGGAGGAAGTGTGTCAATGGGGGTGGGCTTTGGGGTTTCAAATGCTCAAGCCATGTCCAATATCTCTCTATTCTTGTGGATCCAGATGTAGAACTCTGAGCTCCTTCTCCAGCACCATGTCTGCCTGTGTGCCGCCACCCTTTCTGCCATGCTTATAATGCATCAAACCTCTGAAACTGCAAGAAAGCTCCAATTACATGTTTTCCTTTATAAGAGTTACTGAGATCATGGTGTCTCTTCAAAGCAATAGAACATAGGCCAAGGCAACAGGTTGTATTTAGGAATATACATGTATATACAAATACATATGTGCAGGCAAAAACAATTGATAAAAAAAATTAAAGGTGAATGGGGATGTTTTGGACGGAGGAAAGAGAAGGGAAAATATAATTAAAATACAGTCTCAAAAAGAAACAAACAAATGCCACAAATAGAACAGAAAGTGGTGCAGAGGAGATAATGAATGGCATGCATGCAAAGAAGGGAATAAAGCCTCTCTCTTTCTCTCTGTGTGTATATGTCTCTGTGTCTCTGTCTCTCTCCCCCATCTATTAAACCCGAACCTTTACCCTCAAGCTACATCCGATTTCTCATTGGGAAATCGATAAGATTCTCAAATGAGAATGATTTGGAGTTGGGTGAAACAGCCTTAGGCAGTGACCAGAAACTCTAAGATAGACACTGTGCTAGTTTCTTTTCTATTGTTGTGATAAGACACTATGACGAAGGCAACTCATAAATGAAAACATTTAATTTGGTGCTTTTGTTTCCAGAGGGTTAGAGTCAATGACCGTGATGGCAGGGAGCATGCAGCGGGCAGATAGGCAGGCACAACACTGGAGCAGTAGCTGAGAGCTTATGTCTTGATCCACAAACATGAGGCAGAAAAAGAGCTAACTGGGAATGGCTTTTGAAACATCAAAGATGGCCTTCAGCCACACACCTCCTCCAACAAGGCCACACCTAATTCTTCTCCAAACATTTCTAACAACTGGGGACCAGGCATTCAAACACAGGAACCTCTGGGAAGGGGGCTAAGGTATTTTCATTCGGACCAACACACATACCCTCCTGTGATCTATCACCAAAAATCACTTTAAAATATGCATAATGATTATGTCTGATGCCTTCTCATCTCATGCAAAGCAAAAGCATACTGTCCACAAGGACTCTTCTCACTGGGGAAACAGCCAAATCCTTAACTTCTGCTTTACCCTTCTCCAGCCTCTTCCAGACACAGTGGCCTACTGCTCATTCCTCAAATATTCCAGGTACACTCCTTTTTTAAGACCTTTGCAGCTGCTCTCTGAAATGCTATTTCTGTAGTACCCACATAGAAATACTGCATCCTGGAGTCACTTTCATCATAGACTTCCTGAGATAACCTACTAAAGTTTGGCCTCTACCACCTCTCCAAACTTCCTTTGCTAGCATATATCATTTACAATGCAGATATAACTTACTGTGTCTCCCCATTCAAATTTAAACTCCACTAAGATGGTCTTCTACCCAGTGACACCCCCACACTGCCTAGGAAAATGCAGTTAGGATTCCATAAATAACTAACCATATAAATGGATGATGACTATGGGCTACCAGTTCTGTGCCTTCCTCATTTATATATAAAAGCCAGGGCCTCTTGAGGTTGCTAGAAGCATTGCCACCATGGTGGTTTAAAAAAATGGTTCCCATAGGCCCATGTGGTGGTCAGCTTCTTCTCTAGCACCATGTCTGCTTGAATGCCACCATGCTTCCTGTCATGTCCATAATGGGCAAAATCTCTGAACTGTAAGCCAGACCCAATTAAATTGTTTTTAATTTGAGTTGCCATGGTCATGGTGTGTAGTTCCATCCTTAGGGGCATCCAGGAACCACTGCACATTGGGCTGGGAAGAATGAAAATAGAGCTGGAACAGGTGGTGTCTGCGTTATTCCTGGTCTGTCTGGGAGTGTGGCAGGGAGAAGGACTTTTCTGAGGATTCTAGCTCTCTTAGCTCTCCTGGTGAAATAGCAGTTCTTAGATGATAGTCAGTGAGATAGCTTGTGTGTGTTTATTTGGAATGAACAAAGGCTATATGAACCTTGGGGAGTGGGAAGGAGTTTTCAGGGTAGGTGCATATCATTGGCTGGGGCTGAGATGCTAAGAATCTTTTATTTTAATGAAGAGAAATTCCAGGTGATAGGCTATGTGACTATCTCGAGAATTGCAGAGGTAGCAGACTATGTGTGCCAGGGCATGCAAGCACAAAACAGAGAGGGAGCGATCCTTACTTCTGATGGTCTCAAGATTGAGACTTTCAGGGTTTGCACATCACAACATTGCTCTAGCTCCATGCCAGTCCAAGTACTCACAACAGTGTCTCTTCACACAACAAAACCCTAACTAAGATAGAAGTTGGTACCAGGAGTGGGTCATTTTTGTGATAAGCCTGACCATGCTTTTGTTTAGAGGAATGTGGGCTTTGGATTAGAAAAAGAGCTGAATTCTTTAAGTGGGCCTTCATGGGTCACACTACTAAGAGCATGGAAGACAGCGGTGCTGAGAGTGATTTAAACTGTGGGGCCTGGGTCAAGAGCTTTCAGAAGAGAAGAATATTTTTTTTGTGGCCCAGAAACTGTTCTTGTGATGTTTTTGCTTTTTGCCCTTATATGAAAAAAATCTGCTGGAGGCTAAATTGCAGAATTTTGGATTAATCGGTTTGGCAGAGAATATCTAAAAACAGCCTAGTGTTGATGCTGTCTTGTGGTTATTAGTGGTGAGTCTTATGCAGATCTACAGTGAAAAGGAACAAGCTAAGCAAAGAAAAATACAAAATGTACAATTTGAGGAGAAAAGGGGCAATAGGAAGTGGAATGGAGCTAAGTCCTGTGTTCAAGGAGATAGACAGTTTAAAGAAAATCCTGATGGAATGGAATAGAGTGATATCCTCAGGGCAAGATCCCACCCAGCTAAACTTCCAACTTGTGGAAAGCAATTAAAGAAGAGCTTAGAACCAGGTACACACTTTTAATTCCATCACTCTGGAGTCAGAGGCAGCTGGATCTCTGAGTTCAAGATCATCCTGGTCTACAGATCTAGTTTTAGGATAGCCAAGCTTAGGTAATGAAGGAAACCATGACGAAGACGTAATTGGATGAGGGAGCCACGTTCCAGTCCCAATAAGCAGCTCTCCTCAGCAGGTATCCAACAGCTCTGGAATCTCCAGCATCTTGGCGTCTCCATGGTAATCCAGGCTTCACCTTCACAGCTTCATGCAATGGCCTCTTTAGGCCTCCATGCAGGGAAAACACACACCTGGCCTCAGGGGCCTTTCTTAGTCACAGCTGGAGATTCCGCAACCCCTTTCTTCTATCCTTGACTCTAAAGCTGCGAAGTTCTGCTGCTAGCCAATATTTTCATTGAAAAGATAATAATCCCTTTCCATGTGCCACCGTCTAGTCTGCGCCTCACCTAATTGTCACAACTAATACCCTAAGTGGCATATGACAAGTTTATAATTTTTAAATTATGAAGCAATTAGGACTTCTATTGCTGTAATAAAACACCTTGCCTAAAAACAACTGAGGGGAAAAAAGAGTTTTGTTATGTATTCATCTGCCGCTTCCACATCACAGTTCATCATTGAGAAAAGTCCAAGGTAGAGAAGTCAAGGCAGGAACCTGGAGGCAAGAACTGAAGCAGAAGCCATGAAGGAATGCTGCTTGCTGGCTTGCAGTTCATGAATTGCTTAGGATGCTCTCGTATACAACTCAGGACTACCAGCTCAGGGATAGCACTACTCCCAGTAGGCTTGGTTCTTTCACATTGATCATTAATCAATATAATGTCTCATATTGTTGCCTACAGGCCAATTTTTAAAACGATTTTTCCCATTTATTTCTTTCATCTTTTTACAGCCTAATCCCAGTTTCCTCTCTTCTGTCCTCCCAATCCCACCATCATGTCCCCTCTTCCTTCGATCTCCTTTTTCTCAGAGAAGGGGAGGCCCCCAAGGGGTAGCAACCCACCCTGACATCTCAAATCGCAACAGGACTAAGTTCATCCTCTCCCACTGAGATCAGATACAGGCCAATTTTATGGAGGCATTTTCTCAGTTGACGTTCCCTTTTCTCTGATGACTCACACTTGTATTGAGTTGATAGAAACAAACCAACAAAAATCCTAGCCAGAACAGCCAAGGAGATGGAGCAAGCTGCCCACTATGGTATACCATGATATACTGGTCTGTGGCAGAACTCAGAAACATGTTGAAGTTCCTCTGACCATAGTGAATCTCTATTAGCTGTAATATTGCCCTCACAGCATCTGGAAGTAGGTGCCATGGTGCCGACTGTGGCTATGATAGGACTCTAGAGGATGGCAATAAGCATCCTAGTAAAGAATCAAGCAGCCCACCAGGCTGATTTTGCCAAGACTGGGTTGCCTAGTTTGAACTCCACAGATGCTCATGGTTATTGCAGCTTTGCTCCATTAGTCAGCAGTGGCCATGCAGACATCAACCACCCTCTTGGAGAACAGCAGGGCCATATTTCTTAAGAATGTTCAGTGTTTTCAAACCTTCTAACCCTGCCATTCTACTTCAAGAAAGTAAACAAGAAAAAAAATGCTATCAAATACTGATCATTCACTATTTTGCAATAATAAAAACCTAGCTAATGTCTAGTAACAGAGGAAGTGATAGATAAACACCAGAATACTTATTGTTGGTGTGGTAAATAGCCATTAAAAATTAAATAATATTGAGAGTATAACAAAATGGGAGAATGCTAGCATAAAATGTTTGGTTTTGAAAATGAGGTTTCAAAATTATATAAATCTGATAAAGACTAACAAAAATTACACACTAAGGAGGCATGAAGCAGAATCAGTACACTATGGGCAGTATGAGAGAACTAATGGTAATCCATTTCTTCCTTTAATTTTTCAGAAGCTCCAAATTGCCCTGTAACAGTGACATGCTTGTTTTACTTTTTTCTCTTACGAAAAAAAAGAAGACAAATATAAGCAAGGCCCTGGTATTTATGCATAACACTGTAGAAGCAAGGAAGTTGGTAAGAAAGGAAGAGAGGAAAGGAAACGAGGGAAAATTGAGGGAAAGAGAGAGGGAGGGAGAAAGAGAAAATTCAAAGGAGTAAGAGTCTTTAAAGTGAATCTCAGATACATAGTGGAGCATTTGTGGCGATGCATATGTAGGCTTATTAACTGGGTTTAAATGGTGTTTATCATGATCCCTGGAAAGCTACTGCCTTTCTTACAGGAAACACCAAACTGTGAGCTACACCGCGGTAGCTGGAGCTAGCCCCATCTTTGCCAGTTTACAATAATTACGAAGAACATTTCACATCCCCAGCTTAAATATTTTTTATAATGCTTTATAAGCCTTTAGTTCCACTAGAGCAAAGCCTTCTCCTACTGAAAACTTGCTACCAGGATCAGAGAGCATGTGATGATGAACGTTGCTGTAGCGATCTTGTGCTGGGTCCTTTGTATCTAGTGACTGAAACTTCAGGCTGTGAACTTACGCAGTCCGTGGTTTACACCGCAGTTCCACCTTTGAGGGACTTTCTACCCCCTTGGTGCCTTCTCTGAATCCCAAGCCCAAGTTTTAAATAACAATGTCAGTGCCTAAGAGATACCAGGAACTATGGATTCTTGTCATGAGAACAGGCTAAATAAAGGAAATCTGGCTACAACTAAACCATACTTCACCCCACTTTCTAGATTTCTCTATTTCAGGCAAACTTAAGGTTTGCTCACAAAAGTTGTGATGCTCTCTCTCTCTCTCTCTCTGTGTCTCTCTCTCTCTCTGGAAGCATTGTCTGACATGTTCTATCTTCTGACTTCATTTTAAATTAAACTCATCACTCCCTCTGGGCTGATTGGGCAAGTGGGAGACTTGGCTTTCTGGTCAACCTTCAGTGCAGCCTAGCACAGAAAGTAACTGCCTCATCTTCACTCAGGCAACTACTACCTGGGAAATGGAAGAACAGTGAACTGCTGATTTAATTAACCCTCAGAGTCTCTGAAATGTAAACATTTTCTCTGTAAAGCTCTGAGACCTCTCCTGTGTCCAACCAGCAGGTCTTTATTTCCGCCGCTTCTTCTGTTTCTGCCCCTGTAATACATTGTTAGATGACTTGTTTGCACAGAGGAATACAACCCCCCCCCCACAATTCTGGAGGTGTTAGAATTTCTTCCCCTTATCAATTTTCCACGGGCTGGTTCTCTATTCCCTAATGGCACTACATTGGTACACACCACAGACATTGCCTAGGAAACAACAGGGAAAACAAGGAGATAGAGATACACAGAGCCACCCCTCCCTGTCTATTCCTGGTGTGTCCCACTGACAATGCTGTGTGGAAGGGAAATTGTTCTATCAGTGACTGTGTTAGATTCATGACCCCACCACAACCTTGAATTGGCCTTTAGTTGTCGCTGATGGGAACTGAAGAACAGTGCCTGTCGACATGATTGCCACTCTCCAATGAATCAGAACATACGGGGCGAGGAATAGCACATTAAAACAGCGACAGAAATATATCACTGTGCTTTTATATAGATGTATTGCTTTTGCCTGGGCATATAAATGATTGGGCCAGCACTTATTTTTTCCAATGACTATAAATTAAAAATAAGCTAAGGGTTTTTAAATTATGTTCAGCTTTTTAAAAAAAAAATCAAGGCAGCCCTTTGAAGGCAACAGCCAAATATTTAAAGATCTTATATGGATATTTCAGCTGTTGCAATTAGAGGAGCGTGGTTCGTGCCACCTGAGGGTCATGTGGCTTAACACATGGACATGTGATTTATCCTAGGTTGCCATTTGCTAATTAATCTTTTTTTTTTCAGAATGAACTGTTTTTCATTCTTGTCTGCTTAACAAAGAGAATATAATTCACAAAGTTAAGCTGAAATTTAAATGGCCAGAGTATTAGATAGCCCAGGATGAGATGCTGGGAAAAGCAGATTGTTCTGGGAAAGATAAAAGTAAGGATCAATGATTCTTAAATCTGTAAGTTCTAGGACCCCCTGGAGAACATGTTGAAGTGGTTGGGCCCCTGCCTCAGGAGCACAGATACATACCAGCCTCTATCAGAAAGAGTTTCCTTTTCACTTCAAGGATTCAGATTCTCTGAAGACCCATCATGGATCCCACAGGAAGGTCCCGTCTTTTTAAGGTTCTTTTTTATAACACTATTGTACTGAGAGTCTTGGTTTCTTTAAAAACGCAGTTAAATTGTATAAACTTGTTTTTGTTTTAATTCCAGGTGTGGAATATGGGGCTTCAAATGTCTCTTACACTACCAGGGGCAGGATCCTTGCCAGCTGCAGATCAGTTCTGGGGACTGTGGAAAGGGGACGGACGCCAGAGCCCAGAGAGAAACAGGGGCCCTCAGAAGAAGAAGGCGGTTGCTCTCTCTTCTGTGGCTCCTGGCTGCTATTGCAGTTTGATGAGGAGTTGGAGATACCTGATGACGGAGACTGGACTTGCCCCAAGGAGCTCTATGCTCCTAATCATCAGGAAGTAGTCTATAGAAGTCTACACCCCTTTCCCCCTCTAACCCTTCTCTCCTTTCTAGTGTTGGGGAGTTGGAAGGGATTAGGGTGATATAAAGGTTAGAAGGGAGGTAGAGGTATAAGAACCCAAATAGAATAGATTAAACAAAATAGTGCCTGCACACTATAAAGTTGTATCACACTGGAATGTGATTAGCCTCCAATGGCCATATCTAATGAATGATTACTACTAATAGCTGGCCTGTGGATGTCTTCAAGTGTTTTACTCTTTAGATGTGTGCACATCTGAATAGCTTCAAAGGTTTCCGCTTACAGCCTTACTCCCAGACTATCTGTGGCCTTGGTTCCGCCCACTTCCTTGACATGTCCTCCTCCTCCTCTTCTTCTTCCTATTTTCTTTTTACTGTTTTTTTCCCACTTGGCAGTTACAACCCCATGGCCCCATTTCTGCTTTCCAACCCACTGGCACTTCCTGCCTCAAGCTATTTACAGTACAAGGTGATGTTCTAGGCATAGTTCAAGCTGAGCCATAGACTTATGTGTTTTGGAGCTTATGTTTTATGGAAGGAATCAGCCAACAAGCATATATGTAAGTTTAATCATTTCCAGTTTTGTGAAGGAATTATGGTAGAACAAGGTTGGGCTTGAGTCTGAATGGCAGCCCCTTTTGAGAAATTTCAGCTGAATAAAATATCTATTTATGTATATCTTAAAATGTTATATAAACATATACAATTATGTTATTTAAAAATTGTTAAATCTGAAATGAAAATGTTAACTACCTTGGTTTGATCATTACACATTGCACAGTGATATCACATTATTACTTCATATACATGTATAAGAAAAATAATATTTGACAAAGGGAAGAAATGGCTGCATATCAAAAGAAGGCATCTTCTGACAAACAGCAGTGAGTACAGATGCCCTGAGGCCAACTGGAACTCGATAAGTTGGAAGGTCAGAAGTAAGCTACCTGGCATCTAACATACTCTCTTAGAGAGAAACCTAAATTATCCATGCAGCTGTCCAACTTACTGATATGCTTCCAGCAATGGTGAAGATTACAAATTAAATGTTTTATTTCCCTGCAATAATTTTGACTTTTTGTCAAAATCTAGGCATACACATAAAAATAATTCAAGACTTGGGATTTGCAGGAGACCCAGAGAGGTAGAGTAGAGGTAGAGTAGTTTGCCAAAGGATCTACTGCTGGTTAATAAGTTAGCACAGTAGAGACATCAGAGGAGAGATTGCCTCTGTTGAGTGACATGCTTGCATAATGCTTCCTCCTCATTCTCTTCCAAAAGCCAACAAATGTCACTTTGATTTGAAAACCACAGGTTTCATATAGAATTATATCCCAGAGACTTAATATCATTACATGGTTTCCAACTTTTAGGAGTTTTTGATGAAACACTAGCTGAGGTCTCTGGGTTTCCTCAGAGACTGACATAGCTACAGGTCAACTAAGAGTTCCTTTGTTCCCCCATGGAAATCCAGGGATAACCTTGGAGCCAAGCATGGAGGTGTGGGAGACTGTTATACCTCCTATTTCACCATTTCTGATGATGCCAGCACTTGGAAACATGGCTGCCTTTGTGAAGAAAGAGGACCTTGCCATCTCAGGTTGATCCAGTTTTTGCAGCTTTTCGGTCCCTAAACTTAAAGAATAGCAAACAATAACTGACTAATCATGGGAATTCTTTGATCTAAAGAAATCTAGTGTTTAAACTTTAGGGAAAAATTTAAGGTGGTTGAATGCAATACTTTTAGCAAGACAGTAAATTCTAGCCATTACTCTACAACTGCCACTTAACTCATCATTGGATTAGTATTGAACTCTCTTATAGAAAATTCTAAGAAAAGGCTAGGCACAGTAGTACACACCTGAAACCCCACACTCAGGGAGGCAGAAGCAGGTAGATCTTTCTGAGTTCAAGGCCAGCTTGGTCTACAAAGCGAGTCCAGGACAGCCTGTCTTGAAAAAAAGACACAAAAAGAAAAATCTAAGAAAAAAAAAGATTCTGGTCTAGCCTCATATTGAAATTTTTCTTTAATAAACATGTTCAGGAAGATGAACATCACCTGTTCTCTACCACCTCTGACAAAATATACAATGGGCAGTCCTCTTTCAGCATCTGAAGGCAATCTCTCTGTCCATTGATCTTTCCTTTCATGCCTCACTAGTGACAATGTTAATGAATAGTTCCTTCATGGTCACATACTGACTATTGAGTATCCAGGAACTCTAAAAATTCAGGTGTCTTTGAACAGCAATTACACTTCTAAAATGTGACCACTAGGAAATCAAATATTTGCAATGGTGAAGCCAAGCAGTCACATAATTTTAAATATTGAAAATGATCTAAAAGAGATGAAATCCCTCAAAATGCATTCTGTAGAAGCTAGTCTTATAATATTCTTTAAACACACACACACCCACCAGCTTGATTACAGGTTTGTATCATCAAATAAGTTTGGGATACAGAGGCTCAGACTGAAATGACATGATTAGTTTTTCGTGCATATGGCAGAACACTAGATAGCGGAGTAAAGATGAATAGATAGATGCATGTGTGTATATCAGTGTGTGTGTATGTGTGTGTGTGTGTGTGTGTGTGTGTGTGTTGAGAAAGAGAGAGGAGCTTTTATAGATTTCCTAGCTTTGTGCACTCAGGAAGCCTAGAACCACAATCCTTTAACAGCAAACATGCAAAACCTGGTGCCTAAATAATATGTTTTATGGGCAAAGCTGTGGAGAGACAACCATTTTCCTGTGATGCTAATGAGACTTTAAGACCTTAACTTGGTACACCATTTGGAAATGTAATTTGGAGATGGTTAACCAAATATAATTTGGACATGGTTTTATATATAGTTTTGTATATATGGTTTGATATATATCAACATACATAGAGGTGTGTTTGTGTGTGCCAGTGTGCACGCATGCTTTCTTGTTGACCATGGAATTCCACTGTTCTTCTGAAAAATCCCACACTGGAAGTGGACATCCAATTATATTTTAAAAAGCACATGCAAAGGATTATTTTGGTATTTCAGCACATGAAGCAATTACTAAATATTAGAAAGAATTTAAATGCTCATACATAGGACCCTCATTGAATAAGCCATGGCACAGTCACTTAGTAGTGTACTAGATCACTGTTGAAAGAGCAACAGAAATGTCTAATGTATGTTGTTCTATGAAAAATCAGAGCTCAGGGTGGTCAATAGTGTGGTGTCAGACATGAAAAAGAAGATAAGAGGAAATATACCAGTGTCCCCTCGACTATACCAAAGAAATAAGGAAGGATAAAGTAGAAGTGCTGGAAAGAGCTACGGCATGGGGAGGAAGGGAGTTAGGGAGAATGAGGAATGAGAGTAAGGTGTCAGGAGAGGGGCCGTAAAGCTTCACTGAGTTGATCAGTTTAAGTGTACAGCCCCATGCCGAGTGGTGGTGGCCCACACCTTTAGTCCAAGCGCTTTGGAAGGCAGAAGCAGGTGGATATCTCTGAGTTCAAGGCCAGCCTGGCCTACAGAGTGAGGTTCAGGACAGCCATGGCTATACACAGAGAAACCCTATCTCAAAAGAACAAACAACAAAGTATATGGCCTCAGTTTTTACAGTATTTAGTACCCTTCCAAACTTCACTTTAGAACAATAATAGTGAACCTTACTCTATGGCAAATACATGATATAAAGACATCAAAATGAGAGGAGAAGCCCATGCAATTGGGGAGACAATATTTTTACTGGATGTTGCTAGGTTAAAGTGAAACAGTTCTACACAGGTGCTATATGTAAGTCAGCAAATTAAACATGTTTTTTACAAGGTGTGGACCAGCAAATCTGAAACTCCGTGTGTCTTCTGAAATTGAATATATAAGTAAATATATGGCTGCTAATGAAATCCAGGTCTCCCACTGTGGAAGAAAAATGTTGCTAGTAAGAAAAGGAGGATGCCAAATGTGAACAGTGCAGAATTTGGCTGTAATCACAGGCCATCGACATGAAGTCATCGTTCTGCCTGGCTGGCTACCTGGCTGGCTGTATGGATGGATAGACAGACATACAGAGAGACGGACTGATGGGTAGACTGACAGATAGATCGATGAGTAGAGTAATGGATGTTTTATCATGTCAACTTGACTAAGCCATCGCTGCCTAGATATTTGGTTAGAGTGTGTACAGAAGGGTGTGTCTGGATGAGCAAAGTAGCTGAAGAAATGGTTTACTTTACATTTACCTAATAATGTTCGACAAGCTAAAACTTTTTCATATGATGAGATTTCTGTGTGTGTGTATGTACACTGTTCACGTATTTAAAACTTTTATTAAAATTCCAGTCAAATTTGATGAGTCCCTTTTGTAACAAGTAGACTGTCCCTGTGCCTGTACACTGCAAGTATCTTCTCTTAGTTTTGATTACCTTTCAATGTTTTTAAAATGCTGTTTCTTATCCTAACAATTTGTATTTATTTTTTGTGTGTGTGTGTGTGTGTGTGTGTGTGGTCAAAGTGTTCAAACTTTCTTTTCCTTCTGAATTTTATTTATATTTTTGAACATGTGCTTATCACTATCCTCCAAAGACTCAAAGACGTAGATACTACCTTAACAAAAAGAAGAACTAACTTACTTAGTTATAATTTTAACCAGACAGACAGAGACAGAGAGAGAAGAGAGAGACTTTAGGAAGGGCTCTGTTGTTAGGCGCACTCTGTTCCCACCTTGAATCAGGCACTTCCTTTAACTATGAGCCTTGAATCAGGCACTTCCTTTAACGGTGAGCCACTTTGCCAAAGCACTTAGCCTCCAGCAGCTGAGCTCCTCTCATCTCTGAAACAGGAGGATAAAGCCTGCCTGGCACTCCTATGAGGAGCAGACACGCTTCTTTCAGTCTTGGCACCAACAAGATACTTATTGTCGTATTCATAATGAATGCTAAGTGGTAACTTGGTGGAAACCATGAAATGGACCAGTTTCTTTTTCTTTATTAATACCTCACCAAGACACTACCACTTCTTTACCTGCAAAGACTCAGAGCTTTTCACCTGCTCATCTGGGTATTCTTCAAAACCCTTTACCCCTTAAAGCTTTGTATTTTAACATATTTTTGGGTCTCGGTTCCAAAGTGAATTCAGAGAAGAGTGATGAGGATGGAGGAGTTAACCCATCGCTGATAGGAGCTTCAAAAAGTGCATTCGAGAACTGCCTAGTCCATTACCTTCTCTTTCTCAGGTTCTTTTCTTCCCTCAGGCCCAAGCTCAAAGTCTTGTAGAGATTCTCAAGGGAAATAGTTTCTTTGAATATGGAATCTTCCACTGACACTGGTTCTTCTCAGGGGTACAGGAATCCCCGTGGCCCAGAATATTCTTCTTGCTAAAGGCAACCCCTTTCTGGTTTTCCAATAACACAAAGAAAATCCTATAAGAAGTCTGATATTACTTTTATTTTCAATCACATCTTAAACACAACCAAGACTATTCCCTTAATCTTTTCGAAGCTGCTTTGAAATTATTTGGACATGATGAAACTCCTATCTACCAATAAGTTAATTTAACCTCTCACTGATATTGGTTTTTTTCATTGACTTATCCTTCAGTGACATGGAAATAGATGCTCTTTGTCCTGGGATAGGTTACACTTCAATACAATTTTTGATATGTATAAATTGAAAATGCATTTGGTACTCCTAATTGAATGACCATCTTTTCTGGAAAATGTGTAAAGCTATTTTTGTTGTTTATCATAAAAACTGACGTTCTAGTTTGCTTTCTATAGCTGTAATAAAACATCAAGAGAAAAAGGTTTATTTGACTTACACATCCATCATCTAGCAGAGTCAAGGCAAACCTAGAAGCAGGAACTGAAATATAGGCAATGGAGGAATGTTGCTTACTGGTTTGCTCTTCATGGCTTGCTTAGCCTGCTTTCTTATACAATTCATGATCACCTGCTCAGGGCTGGCACCACTCAATCCCTTCCATATCAATCCATTAATCAATACAATTCTCCACAAATTTGCCTCCAGGTCAATTTAATATGGGAATTTTCTCAAGTGAGGTTGCCTCTTTAGAGGTGACTCTAGCTTGTATCAAGTTGACAAAACAAACAAACAAAAACCAAACAAACAAAAGATAACCAATACATTGAGGGACTTAGGAGATGGCTCAGCAGTTAAGAGCACCTGCTACTTTCTTAGAAGATGCAAATTTGGTTCATGATGGACCTCTCATGACTCATCACCTGTAACTGTAGCTCCAGGAGATCTGATACCCTGTCTTGCCTCCATTGTGTTCCTGCAGCCATTGGTCCAAGATATAGACAGACACATACATACATAAAAAAATAAATCTTAAAGTATAAAAATAAAGTGAAGATAAAACATTACTAGCATTTATGGGGTGGTATTATATAATAAAAAAATAGTGTTTGTGCCCAATTTCCTGATAGAACTTCTGACACTCTTGAAATCTCATGTGTGCAAACCAAGTTTGGTAAACTAATCAGATGATTTTGTGTGGTGAGGAGGTTAGATAGACTAGGTGGTCAGGAAGATGAAAATTATTTCATTGATTGTGCCTCAACTCTCTAAGGAAACCCCTTAACTGTGAGGTCTTCTTTTTGGCATGTTTCCTCAGAGAAGGCATGGGGGTTCCACAATCCTTAAGATTCTCTGCATTGAGATTCCTAAGCCCTTACTTGTGATCCTATCTCTGTAAGGGGTGTTAATGTTATCTTTCTCCTCTTTTCTTCCTTCTAGCTTCCAGCCTCCTAGCTTTTCTTATCTCTACTTCTCTCTTACTTTTTTCCCCACAGATCACTTACTTGTTACTCTTACAGACTTATGTTTGACCGGACTTAGAGGTAGAAGCTCCCAGTGAGGGCAGCCTCCATCTGTTGGCAGTCTTTTCCTGGCATTTTTCTGTGGCTTCCTTCATTCTCTTGGCCGAAGGTTTACCATATTCTGCAGCCTCCTTATGTTTCTTAGTGTTTCTAAAAAACACAGCAGAATTTGTGTTGCAGAATACAGGGAGTAACGGGCCACTGAATCTTGGGTGCTTTGTTCTTACCTTCTTTGTTTTAAGGGCCTTTTGACAACACATTAGTGGAAATCATCTTCTTTAGAGAGACTGAAAAGCTTTCAAAATCTGCTAGCTCTTTTGGACCCCAACCACTGAGGGACAGTCGCATCTCTCAGCCCAGGAATACCACCTCTCCCCCCACACACTTTTTATACAATAACCAGTGGAGAGCACTAAGATTGGCATCTGTATTGCATCCCTGAACAGGCTCATGCTTCCTTCTGAGGCAGGGTCGCACAGAGCCCAAGCTGGCTTCTAACTCATTATCCAACTGGAGAGGACCTTGAACTTCTGATCCTTTTGCCTTCTACTTCCTGAATGTTAGGATTACAGGCATTCACCACCATACCTGTTCTGTACTGTGTTAAGGATCAAACCCAGGACTGTGGCCACACTAGGCAAGCATTTTGGCACCAGAGCTATCTTCTTGGCACCACAAGTAAATATTTATACTTATCTGAGCCGGGAACCAGAATTCTTTTATTTATGAATTATATTTTGTATTTATTATTGTAGTAAATAAAAAATGAGTGTTGGGCTATATAATGTTTATTATCAGCTCTAAGATTATCAAGGTGGTATTATCTAACCTGCTATCATAAATACTAAGACACAGACAGTTAGATTTTATAATTGCCTTATTTACCTTGGGCCAGACAGATATTTCACCTACATTGACTCAATAACCTCCCCATCCACCTCCCAGCCCCCATCCAGTGCCATCTACTTTAATCATCTTCGTCTGTTCTACCTTCCATCCATAATCCCAATATACTTGCTTTTATTCTTCATCTGGACCTTTTCATGCCATTGTTGGGAGTCCTTCCTCCCAGCCCACCTGGTTCCTTCTCCATGTAATCCATCGTAGCATCCTCCTTCCTCCTCTCTTCCTGTCCATCCATCTCCTCTGATTCTGCTATCCTCAAAAGCCTGGGAACCTTAGCCCCACCTACCCCATTCTGCCCTGCCCAGGTATAGGATATTTAATCAGCCAACCAGGTAGGTTTACACAACAAGGATAGGTGTATCCTCCGGATCTTGAGGGCCAGTAACATCCATCAGGCCAACCTCCAACAATATATGTATCTTAGCCAGAAAAAGCAAATATTATGTAAATAGAGCAAAACCTGTACTTCATATTCTCTATGCTACTTTGGTTACTAATACAATGCTGTTTTGGTCTATATACTGTCTTGTACATGGAGAAATATGTAGGTGCAAACTCCAGACTACTTTCTTATAGCATCTTATGTAGTTGCCTCCAAGCATTTAAAAACTATTATACTGCTTTTTATTTTATATCTTCTTTAAATAATACAGAGACATTGTGATGATTTTTATTATATGTACTTATAAGTTATATTATTTGCAAATTTTATTTCTGAACAATAAAAAGTTTAAATATTTGCAAAATAATAATCACTTGTTTCTAAAGGTTTGAACTCCGCTGTATTATTTCATCAGCACCTCATAATGACTTTAAGGGGAATGCTTGTGAACCTGATTTTATAAATTCAGGAACTGCAGCCCCTTATGAGTATATCTGTTGCCAACACTCATATAGCTGGTAAGTAGGAAGGGCAAGGTTTAACGTTACATTTCCAAAGAACTGAACTTGATAGAAATAAGACAATAAAAGATGGAAGATTGAATTAAGCAAGAAGGATAAATAAAGGAACTCGATGAGAAGAGTAAAAAAAAAAAAAGCCATCAGCCTGTTTTGCAGTAAATGCTTATTGTAGCACACTCATAAACCACAGCCACCACAGGGCAAGTGGGTAGCCTCCTGAGCTCATTCAGTGCTGATGTTTTGTCACTCCTCCTGAACCCAGGTCATATCTTCAGGGAAACCAGAGGCTGGCACAATGAGACAAGGTGTTTTCCTCTGAGGATTCACAGGTGAAGTTCAAGGTTCTGAGACTCTCATGTACACAGATGATCTCATCTTCACCATGGAACAATGCTGACAGTAGGTAGACATGGGCATTGATTTGGAGATTTGCAAAAGAACACCATTGTGATGGAGACAGGTTAAGACCACTGTTTCTTCCCCCACTAGTTCTGTTTCCCACATGTGTCAAGGCAATTAAGGTGGTCCTAGGTTTGGTCAATACCAGCTAAATAGAAATTGAGTTATGAATAGTTTTAGTTTGAGTGTAGTAGGATATATTTGTGTGGTTTGCATTCATTTTTGGAGGGCCAGGGATGTCTAGCTATCTTGGGGTAAAAATGGCTTCCAGGAATATTTTTGTCTCTGGATGTGCCGTCTCATCCATCATGGATCATGTCTTGAAGACAAAAGGTCAGAGCTGTGTGTACAGTAAGTGCCATATGATACTTGACATCAGTGGTTTATGGGTAATGTAGACAAACAATATGTGAAATGTTTTAGGGATAGACATTTTTTTTTCTAAAGAAAATTCTTTCAAACCTTAGAGCTCATTAAAGAAAAGAAAAAAGAAAAAAAAACTTAAAAAGGCTTCACCAAATATCACCAAAACCCTAATAATAATTTATTGATATTACTTATCAGAACTGGTATAGTCAGTCAATAACTTTAAAAATTTAAAAAGTAAAAGGTGAATTTGGATATAAAGAGATGATGAAGGTAGAGCAAGATAGCTCAGAGGATTAAAAAGCACTGTCAATGGCTAGATCCCAGGGGAGGACTTTGCAGCCAGCCCTGAGGAGACAGGATAAGCTGGGGTTGGATGGAAGGGAAGGAGGTCCTCCCCTGTTGGTGGACTTGGAGGGGGCGGGGAAGAAGGAGATGAGGGAGGGAGTGGGAGGGTAGGAGGGAATGGGGGAGGGGGCTACGCCTGGGATTCAAAGTACCTACCCTGTGACTGAGATAAAAATAAATAAATTAAAAAAAAATAAAAATAAAAATAACCCCCCCCCAAAAAAAGCACTGTCAATAAGCTTGCCCACCCTTATGTTGAAAGGAGAAAACCAGCTCCCAGAAGTTGTCCTCTAAACCCCATATGCATGGACCCCTCTGCCAACACACAAGTCAATCAATCAGTCAATAAATCAATACATTTAACTTTAAAAA
This sequence comes from Pachyuromys duprasi, assembly GCA_028658305.1. Taxonomy (NCBI): domain Eukaryota; kingdom Metazoa; phylum Chordata; class Mammalia; order Rodentia; family Muridae; genus Pachyuromys; species Pachyuromys duprasi. The sequence continues at coordinate 26,561,700 of CM053748.1, forward strand.
GAATGAATTATTTTCTATTTTTCTTAGAAAAACCTAATAACAAATCATTTTCAAGTAAAAGTTTTGTTCCAAAGGTCATAGGAAATGAAAAAGTAATAAAGACACATTCTGGACCATTCATTCATAAAATGAATATTATTGTAGATTTTGTGATGTTTGACTGTCAGCTTTTTTAAAATGTTTGCTTCATTGTAATTTATTTTCTTAGCCAGATTTTGCTTTCCAGGTTAAGTTTGATTTTGAATTTTGTATCATTTTCTTATAGAGGGCCTCTCAAGTTCTATGATCTTAGTCTCTATAGAACTTGAATTCATTTCACTGGGGGAGGCATGGGTTATCTATTTTCAGAGCAGTTGTGTGGAGAGTTGGTTAGGCTTTTTCCCCATGGAACCAGAAGACTACAGCTATAACAGGAAAAGTTGCAAAATGACAAATTTCAGGTCAATTTAAAAAAATCATATTCTGAGCCTTTCAAATAAAAAGAAGTTATGGTGAACAGTGATATCCAGGCTAGTGGAGCCATTGCAATAAAAGCTCGAGGGGCACAAGGCCAGTCATAGGTGTGTGCCCCTAGCGAGCAAGGCCAATGGGGTGTAAGCAGCTGCAGATGTACTGTGATGTAGTCTCTGCTTGTCTCTGTGTGCTCACATTCGAAATCTCCTCCTTAGCTCTTCAACCCCACTCCTGAAGTAGAAACTAAGGGAGGATCTTGAAAAGAATAGGAACAATAAGGACAGAAAGCAAGGAGAGTCAACTTTTTATGGAGAGGAGCTGAGGGCTCAGAAGAGAGGTTAGTTTCCCGGCATCCTCTTCAGTGAAGCGTTCCCACAGCAGACACTAACTAGAAACATCTCCACGCACTTCCCAAAGACCTAATCACGGCCCGAGGCTCAACCTCCATTAATGCTTCCATATTAACCTTTCCAGGGGTCGCTTCCACACGATAAGCCCGACACGCCACCCGGAAAAATGTAACCGAGCATCAGTTTTACTCTTGCCTAACTGTTTTAAATGTCCTTGAGCTGCACTTTCTCCACTACGCGTAATTTTATGGATTGTGGATTACATTTACTGCTCAGCACTTCTTGCACAAGCCCAGACAATTGCAGACCTACTGAGTTGTTAACTCACGTGGTCAGCGTTAATGTCTGCGACTAGTTGCAGCCAGTGACTGTAGCATATTGTGTGATTAACATCTGCCCTCCGAGCATCCCAGCGAAATCAGCACTCTGCTCCTGCTTTCCCCCCAGCAAAACCCCAGGAGGAATTGAGAGATAATGACTTATGCTAACTGCGCTTGTCTTTGAAACAGTTCACTTTGCTATCCCAGTATGACTACCTCCCTTTGACAACTTGACACAAACTGGACTCATTCGAGAAAAGGAAGCCTCAGTTGAGAGAATGTCTCCATTAAGATCTGCCTGAAGGCAAGCCTGTAGCACGTTTTCTTAGTGATTGATAAGAGAGGGCCGAGTTTGTGGGTGGGGACACTCCCGGGGCTGGCAATCCCAGTTCCTATAAAATAAAAAAAATAAAACAAAGCAGGCTGAACAAGCCGTGAGGGCAGGCAGCTAAACTGCGTCCCTCCACAGCCTCTGCATTAGCTCCTGCTTCCAGCTTCCTGCCTTGTTTCAGTCCCTCGCTTCCTTCAGCGAGGAACAGTGATGTGGAAGCTTAAAGCAAACAAACCCTGTCTTCCCCAAGACATCCTTATCTTGAGAAATTGTATGTGGAAGCTGTAGGTGGCTGCATCCTCCACCGCACAGGCAGGTTGCAGAAACCGAGAGCACATTTGTGGGCTTCTTCAAAGTCACACGGTAGATCAATATGTTAACCCCCTCTGTCTCACGATTTTACTTTTTTTCGCTAAGAATACTTCTAAAACAAACAAAAAATCACAGTAGGAGGTATGAAAGGCTTTACATTCGTAGGCATCTTAAAGCTGCAAGGTACCTTAAAAGCCACTTATTTCCATAGCTATGCCTTGAACGGTGTCTCAAAATAAAGTTGGTCACATCCTGCCATAAACACGACCACTAAAGACACCTTTCTCGTGATCATGTACACGGCATCAGTGTCACATAAGGAAGTGAACTCCAGAATGATAGCCAGTCTCGAAAGGGCATGCATTCCACCCTGAGAGGGTTAGCAAATGTGTCAACATTCTGCAGTCTGTTTCCTTATTGTATTTAACCCCACTCATTGTATATCACTGGACCATGGGAGCCGGGTATGTGTTGGGCTGCTCGGGTTTAGGATGTCATTGACTCTGGCTGGGAGAAGAGAGTCTGCCATGTTCTCAACTGACCCACTCAGCTGTCTCTCCCACTGCTCCAGTGAACTGGAAGGGAGGTTGACAAATTCTCAATATCAAAACCAGCTGTCAGAACAACATAGGGTAATAGCTGTCCTTGTCAAATGCACCAATTAATTCACCTGACTGTCAATGCTGGGATAATTGATAGACTCTGCAATCTGGCTGACTAATGAAAGTTGAAGGCATTACTCTGTCCCCTTCACCTCCTAGCATGTCTCCTAATGTGGAACTGAGGCTGTCAGAGCTGGACAATGTCAATAACCTCTGCCAAAATTAACACTTGATTTTAAAAAGTGTGTGTGTGTGTGTGTGTGTGTGTGTAGGCAGGAGGGGGAAGTGTCCCCTGATTATCAGTGTCTGTTATTATGACTATTTTCCCAGGGTGTTATGAGCAAATGCTCAGAAGACAATGTCAGGGAATTAAACATTCAGGGGCTTACTGAAGGCTAGTCTGCGTGCAAACACAAACCATCACCATTGTGGGGATGCCATTTAAGATGTCAATGGTCCAGATCTTTTTGGTGTATTTATTTATTATCTAAGAGAGGGGTGAGTTAACCAAGTGGAGCCAAAAGATTTGCCAGGGAATGGTTTTCATTTCTATGACAGAATTCTCCAAGGAGTGCCAGGTGATGGGAATTTCTCCATGGCTAGAGCTGTTTACTAACAAGAGTTCTATGCAAACATGGCGGATTCCAGAGTAAGGAGTACAATGAAATAGTATTGCCTGTGAGTACCAGGGCAGTAAAGAGCCTATGAGGGTCCTTAGGAAAGCAAGGGTCGTTTCCATGGAGGTCAGCTAAAAGCATAACGTCCAAATAGGTGCAACAGGCCTAGGTGGATAAGCTGTGAAATATAAGAGACTTAAGATATATGCAATTAAACAAGTATAACCTTTGGTCTGCTTGAGTTTTCTGCTGGTTTATAAGCCTCACTAAGCATGCATCTTCAAGCTAATGGTAATATAGAAAATTTATTGTGAATTTACTATATTCAAAGTTTTAGTAAATTGCAGGTGTTACCGCATTTGGTTCTCATCACAGTCTGTCCTATGGAGCTGATACGAGAATAATCGTTTTTAGTGCTCACAGAATTGTCTAGCTCAACAGAGTTAACACCTGTAATAACTAAATTTCCCTCATATTCTTTTTCTTCAAATGGAAAAAAATCTCTTTTTGCTGAAAGAGGCACTCTGCGAGGTGATCTGATTAGTTAACTACTGATGGAGAGAAGAGGGGCCTGAGGATGGACACTGTCCTGATGGCGGGAGAGCCTGGAGGATCAGTTTTGATTTTCAAGAGTATTTGGAGGGAGGCTGGAGACAGTGCGGGGAGTAAATGAGTGGGTGGAGAAGAAGCGAAAACTGATTAAAACTTCCTGTGAGTATCAATCCTCAGGATGTCTTTAAGGAATGCCAGCAGAAACTTGGGATGCATTTTGAACTACATCTGGGCTGTGGAATCAGGGCTTGTTATGTGTGACATTGCTCTGAAATGGAGCCACATGATCTCTGAGATCATTAACATCCACCAGAGATATTAGAGCTTCAGAAATTATATAACTTATCCCAAGCTTTCAGCACATTTGCAAAACTGTGAATTAGCTTTGGGGTGGGGGAGCTCTTTATTTTTACAAGACATTCTGGCACAGTCCCATTTTCCATGGCTCTTTTCTTAGTTAGCTACACCAATTTCCCTCCAAATCTCCAGTCAGACATTCTGCTTTCCCATGGTAGCAGTAGTGGTAAACACTGGGCATTTACTCTAGCCAAATACCTGCCTGGCAACCCCTCCTTTCACCGCCGTGTAACCTTCCGGCAGGTGATGTGATCTTCAGCTCTAGAAACAAACAAACAAACAAAAAGAAAAACTAGGAGGCTTAAGCAGGTGGTCTCCATTGCTACTCTGCCTGGGTGGCCAAGTCAACATCTTGACCTGGCTCTGCTTAACACCGAGTCTCTGCATATGTCCATTTTCTTCTGTAGGGCCATGACCACACTCTAGGTGAAGGGAAAGCTTAGAAAGGCACATATGTCCTTCTGACCTCTGTTTTCTTTCTGATTGGCTGGCTTGCCTGACCTGTGAAAGAGCCACACCACGGAATCATCCACGTGCTTAGAGGAGAGAAATACTGAGCAAAGGCAGGAACAGTGGGGATGAGGGCATCTCGTTTCTGCTCTCAGCAGCATGAAACTAGGATTTGTCTAGTCTTCCATTTGGGTGTCAGGATCAGGAACAATTGCCTCCTTCTGTAGTAATCTGAAGCCTGGATGAGCATAGTATAAGGTCCCTTCGCCTTGGTTATGATCTTAACAATCAGGACTGCATCTTCGAGCTACCTACTTGTGTAAACACAGCAGAATTTTGTATAGTGTCCCTTACAGAATTAATTTTTGGAAAGCAAAACAGTTTTGTCTTCTTTTCTGCCCTTCATTGTGACATATTCATGATGATACTTTTTTTTTTAGAAAAAGACAATCAATGAAAAAGTGAAGAAATCCTGTCCCAATTTTTGCTTTGAAGATGCCCTAACTAGACAAAGGTGGTTGCATCACATGGATGGCTACTCAGTACCCAGTTAGGTTACCCCATTCCTTCCCTTAAAATGCCTCAGTCCAAAAGCCATTGCTCTACTGCATTTTATTTTTGCATTGCCCTGGTGGAAGCTGTCATGAACAGGAGCTAGCTGCGCTGTCCTGCATGGGCATCACATCCATCAATTAGTGCATCTTTTGCCTTCTGTGCTAAAGGAATCAGCTCCAAGTGCATCTTGATGGGCTATTCTCTATACTCATCACCCAATCTAGAGACAGCAGAGACTTCTCATGTTTAATGGTGGCTGCCTCACACATATTACAATTCTTTTCACTGCATGCATGCCTGTTTATAGAGGCTCACAATGTCACCTTGAGTAATTTTACATTTAAAAACACTTAAGTACAACAGTCTGAAAGTCCCTTGTAAAATAAAATCAGATAGTATATATGTGGCTTTTGTGAAATGGAAGCTGTTGAATAGTTTGTCAATATATGAGCCAAGAGTGGAACTTATTTTTATCTCTCTCTAAACACATACACACATATACTATATACCATTGTAATTTCTAATCTGTCTCCATGGTAACAAGATGGACATTAATAATGAACAGTTTTTTTCATAAGTTTTATTGATTACCATTGCCCTTACATTTTGGACTACAGTGAACTTTCCTTCTCATTTAAGGGATGGTCTCTTGTAACCCAGGCTAGCCGCAAACTCACTATATATCCTGGGGTAATCTCAAACTTTTTATCTTCTTATCTCTATCTCGCAAATGAAGCAATTACAAGTATGTATACTTTCCATGCATAGTTTAAAAGCACATTTAGATTTATTCATTGTTTCCTTAGATGGACTTATATGGCTTTACTGAAATTCTGTTATTAAGATTCCTGAAGTCATTTTCTAGTGTAGTTATGTGATATGCAAATATTTCAGGATATCCCAACTGAATGTAAATTAGTCCCAGCACTCCATTGGCAGAGGCAAGCAAATATCTGTGAGTTCAAGTCCAGCTTGGTCTACAAAGCAGATTTCAGGGCTACACAGAGAAATCCTGTCTCAAACAACTGAAACCCAAAAACAGCAAAAAAGAAAGGCCTCTCTATATATAACCTACCTCTTTCTACCTCGTATATAGTACATGCTTAGTAAATATTTGTGAACAAACACATAACAATTTATTCTAGATAATTTATTCTGGTCAATTGACAGAAATTATTGTTGCACTGTGTAGCCTTGGCCGTCCTGGACTTGCTTTGCAAGGGCTGGAACTCATGGAAATCCAGCTGCCTCTGCCTTCTGGGATTACAGGCACGCACCATGGTCCTTGCCTTCTTAAATAGGTCCCTAGTACTGAGCTCGCTCTTCAAAGCGGAAGTCATCAGTGTGCCCTCAGCTATCAGTTTAATGTCTATTTTATTACTGCAATTTTGAAATTTCCAGTGGATCCAATTCTTTGTTTCTGCCCTAACTGATTTAGACATTCATTGAATTCTGTTTGAATCTTTGAGTTTTCTACCTTTAAGGAAAACAGTAATAATTAATAGTATCAATTTTATTTCCACAAACATCAACTTATAATGTAGATGTCACTATGATTACACACACATACACTCTCATTTCTCAAGGACAATGAGATCTCATTTCTTTGGTGTTAGTGAACAGAAACTCTTACCTTTTCAAATATTTCTAAAACATTTCACAATGAGCTTGGGGAGTTATTTATTTTTGAAATAAGGTATCCCTGTATAGCCCTGGCCTTCCTTGAACGCATGATCCTCCTGCCTCAGCCTTTCCAAAACTGACATGATAGATGTGATGGACTCTAAAATCACAAAGGAGACAAGTGTCTGGGCATTCGTGTGGGGAGGGGTTGGACTGGGCTAGCTGAGGTGTGAAGACAACCTATCACCATTCCACAGAGTAAGGTTCTGCACCATTTAAAAAGAAGAAAAGGAACTGAACAGAAGCAGTTGTTCTCTGCTTCCTGACTTCAAAGTAGTGTCTAGCTATGTACTGTTCTGGTTGACTTGCTTCCCCACCATGGAGGACTGAGTCCCCTTGAACAAAAAGCCCAAATAAGCCCTTTCTCCATTAAGTTGTTCTTGTCAGGTGTTTTGTCCCAGTAGCAATGAGCTGCTATAATAAGCAAGCATCACCATACTTGTTTCAAAAGAAGACTTCAATGCAGCCAGTCCTGATGAGACCTGATAGACTAGGATCAGAAGGAAGGAGAGGAAGACCTCCCCTATCAGTGGACTTGGGGAGGGGCATTCGTGGAGAAGGGGGAAGGAGGGGTTTAGGGGGGGATATAAAGTGAATAAAGTGTGATTAATAAAAATTAAGATTAAAAAAAGACTTTCATTCTGCTCCATGAGCATCTTTTTATGGGAACTGGAAAGTACCTAAGCTGCTGTCAGTTTGATTTTCAACCATGAGAGGTGTTACAAAGTGCACGTATGATCAAATAAAACTTAATCCAGAAAAATTTAAACACCTCATCAGAGTTTGTGTTACTACTTAGAATTGGTGCAGGAAGCAAACTTCATATTTCCTGGTGGCTGGTTCTCTGTACTTCCCACCAAAACATAGGCTGACAAGAGTTTGTCACACAATAACAAGACATATAAGTGAACCAGGTGTATCTGTCTGCATGTGACTCCTAATAGCTTTGCAAAGTAGAGAAGACAGGTTATTTATCTTCTTCCCTATTAAGCAGGTTTCCTGTGTGAATCTATTAAAACCAAATTCTCTAAGACAAAGCGCTGAGGTGAAGTTTGTAAAAGAGCAGCAGACATGGCAGCAAATTCAAATGATCTTGCTGTTTTAAAGATTTTACAGCTTGTCTTTGGCATCATTTCAGGAGCCTGAAGGTCTCAAGCTGGTAGAGAATGCAATGTTGACATAGCCTCAATTCAATGTGAGTGTGTCCCCAACAAATGATCCTCCCTGGCTTCTTGTTTATAGTATATCAGTGTTTGGGATCTGGTCCTTTGTGGCTTGAGTCTCCTACTGTTTTGGCTTCCTAAACTGTTTTGATGACTAACGGAATTTCTGTTGATGGATTTGGTAATGCCTTTCATGCAAGTACAATGTTGTGAATTCAGTAGCCCTGTGGCCATTCCCAACAAGCAGATTGCACCGTGATTCAATGACTGCAAACCTTTTTCTGTCTTCCTAGGATGTGAGGATGTGATGGAGAGTCTGCCCAGACTTTCCTCCCCTCTGCTGCTTTGCTTCCACCATACTGGCCTTTTGGCTGCTTGTCAGCCTGCAAGCTGTGCGCATTCTGCTCCTTGGCCTGCGTCTTCCTAAGGGGGACTTGCCCTCATCAGTTAGGTCTTCTCTCACACAGTTTCCTGTCAGACTCTGTCTTTAGTCTCTGTCCTTGCTTTTATTCTCTGTGTTCCTTCACCATCCCAATCGATGTATATTCTGTTAATTGGATTATTTTCTTCATCACATGCCTTAAATCATATTTTTTAATAACCTGGTTTCCATTTCCTGTTTTTCTTTCTTTCTCCAATAGAATTTGAGTTCCAGAAAATCAAGGGCTGTTTTCTTAGCACTTAGAACACTGCCTATCTGTGCTCACCTCTTTGAGCATTAATTAAATAGACAGAATTCAAATAAAACAAACTTTGGTAATTTGTGCTGTTGTTTCTGTTCCTAATTCTGCCCTCAAGTTCATTCACAAGAGAAAACATTCTGATTGAGTGTGGTAGATTTATAATCCATAATAATCCCATGATTACACTGAGATTGTTATGTGAGCCATACTAATAAATGTGTTTACATGTCACAAATAATAACAGTAAAGCCCAATAATAATGACAAAAAGTAGAAACCAATATTTGCTGAGTACCTACCAAATGTTGACCATTCACTTGCCCCCTCCATTTAATTCTAACCCTCACACAGTCATAAAAAGTATGTGCTGGATGCTACATGGTGGGGGGTGGAGGGAAGCCACACAACTTAGAGTGAACGAGACGTATTTTGAACCCTAGCATGTTTGACTTGTGTGGACGCACACATGTACACACAGAAATTTCAAAGTCATCTTTTTCTCAACACAGGTTGATTTTGCCTTATTGAAAATGCTTGAGGCCAGAAAAGTTTCAGATTTAGACTTTGGGATATTTTCATTCTCACTCACATTTAGTACACATGAGATATGTTGGGGATGATAGTCAAATTGAAACACATAATTCTTTTATGTTTCATATATGTCTTATATTCATAGCCTGGAGTTTTTTATTGTTTTGTTATTGTTTTTATTTTTGAGACAGGGTTTCCCTGTGTAGTCTTGGCTGTCCTGGACTCGTTTTGTAAACCAGGTTGGCCTCGAACTCATAGGGATCTGCCTGTCTCTGCCTCCCTGAGTGCTGGTATTATAGGCATGTGCCACCGTGCCCCGGCCTTTCTGAGAATTTTCAATGAGAGAGCTCAATACTGATCCAGATGAGTTAGTTAAGTGACAGTTGTACAGTAATGGCTAGAATTCACTGTCTTGCTGAAAGTATTGATTTTACCCACCTTTAATTTTCTTCTAAAGTTTAAAACACTAGACTCCTTCAGAGCAAAGAATTATCACTGTGCCTGGCCTGAAGATATATATATATATATATTTACAATAATTGTGTGCATTTTGATGGCCACCAATCACATGAGGTCAGGTTTCCACCATATGAGGTCAGGTCTACTTGTGGCATTGTCAATGTTCAAAAAATTTAGAGCATTTCAAGTTTCATATCTTCACATTTTTTTGTTTTTGTATTATTATTATTATTGTTTTCAAGACAGGGACTTCTCTACATAGCCCTGGCTGTCCTGGAATTTTCCCTGTTGACTAGGCCGGCCTTGAATTCATAAAGATCTGTCTGCCTCTGCCTCCTGAGTTCTGGGATTAAAAGCATGTGCCACCACTGCCTGGCATCTTTAGACTATTAATGCTCAGCCCATGTTACGATTTGAGCATCTAAGACATGCTATCCTACATGCTATAGGTTAAAAAAACATATCTATGTGTGTGTGTTTGTGTGTGTACGCATGCCCATGAGAGTGATGTGTAAGATAATCAGAAGATAGCTTGTAGAGTCAGTGTTCTCCTTCGGCACGTGGGCCCTGAGGATCAAAGTCAGTCACGAGGCTTGTCTTTATCCACAGAGACCTCTCGCCAGCCCTACATTGACGTTTTATTAAGTGATACACAGGCACAACAACCAAGCCTGTTTCCGACAGCTCTTATTGTAGCATCAAGGTGCCCAAAGTGGGAACTTTGGAATAATTCCATGGCAAGTTTTCCTAAACTCAACACCGCAGGCAAGTGTTATGTGTACCACAGAATCCACCAAAATTCAATGTGCTGAACATACTATTTGAAACATTCATTAAGCCGGAAGCATGTTTGTAAAATCCCCCTGGTTCTTTGTATGCTCTTCAACGCTTACTAATAAACTCTTCTGCAAAGATCTTCTGACAGAGAATGGGGATCAAAACAGCCTCCTAGCGAGGGAGACACCTGAGCGTGGCTTCAGTGCTGCCCACCACAGGGCACTGTGGAAAAGCAACTCAGCAGCAGGATCAGGGAGACACAGCCTGAGTGACCCTCACCCCAGACACTCCAGGGTTAATGAGCCTCCAGTCTGGGGACACATCCACCAAAACTTCCTAAGCCTACAGTTTTGGGGGGGGGGTTCTGCTGCGTACAACCCAGTCCGTACAATCCTGTATAATCCCTTGTTTACAGTGAAACAGTTCCAGCAGAGTGCCGTTTGCGAAGGGAATTTCCACCGTGGCCCCTTCTCCAAAGCCCTTCAGTCATCTACACTCCCCAAACAGAGACCGTGACAACCTTCAAAGCAAGTGAATTCCCAGGCCTGGCCCTTTCAGGGCTCAGAGGTAGGGGCCAGCAGGGGAGAGGCAGCAAACAGTGCCCTTGACAGATGCCCCGGGATGTCAATGACCTGGACTGGCTTTGTGGGAAGAAGGTAGGGTCTGGGGTGTGCCCAGCTGGAAGCCGCCTGTAATTTAACACTCGCAGATGGAGACTGAGGGTGATATGATACCCCCAGCTGTCTTCCACTGGCCTCCCTCTGCTGCCGGGGACTCTGGATGCCTTGGGAAGGGCCTGCTGCGGGTGGGGGCGGCCTAATAAAGCAGCTGGTCTATTAGAAGATAAGCTTTGTGGAGAATCATACAATCATCCCGAATCCCCCTAATCCCAAACTTTATTGCCCTAGATAATAAGCTTTGGTGGCGATGCTCCACTGTAATATAGAATTGTCTGCAGGCGGGCAGCACCTGCTGTGTCACTCAGCTCCCAGACTGCAACTGCCGCACACAATTCAGGGGGCAGGTGCAGGAGCCCCCGCCTGGACTTTGGAAAGAAAGGGGACAGACAAGGGGGACAGGCCATTCTCCCACGGAAGAGTCCAGACAGCCTGGGAGAAGAGGGCGTGGCTTAGGTCTGAGAAGGTTCTGCTGAGGGCTGTCTGAGGATTTGAGAGAGAGAGGGTAGAAGGGAACTTTTGTTAGTAGAGCAGAACGAGGCTTAGAGAAGAGACAACCGGCACAGGCTGTTCTCTCTTCCAGTTTTCTTCTCTGCTTTCTTACCTGGGTGTACACATGCCTTTACCTATCTCACCAATGATGGGCGCTCTCCTTCCTGAGTCTCCTATACCCTGGCTCACAGCAGGTTCTTGCAGCTCCTATGCTAATGAGCAAACCAACAGTTGTTTCTACTTCACTGATAACCGTAAGGCACCTGGGAGCAAGAATTATCTGATTTTGCCCTTTGTCCTCAGCCCCTTCGAAAAGCACAAAATGCTTACCAACTAACCAACCAACCAACCAACCAACAAAAACAAAGAAACTAAAAGTCTGGAAGCAACATAAATTCACATAAGATGGACTTTAGGTGGGACTGAAAACAGAAGACTCATCTACAGATATTCAAAGGATAAGATCTAAGTGGGAATAACATAAGGTTACACTGTCTGGAATGCCACCTTAGAATGCCAGACAGTTCTGGTCCCAGGTAATCGTGTTCTGGAAAGGTCTCTGGGAAGGTGTTGGGTACACTAGAAGGCTGGTAGGTGTATTTCACATTTTATAACTATTTTTTTAAACATTTGCCAGCATTACATTTTAAAAGACTATTTTTTGTGTGTTTTTGAAATGTTTATTTTTAAGTTATGTGCTTGTATTTCTGCACTAGTTGTGGATTTGTGTGTTGCAGGTGCAGCAGCCTGCACAGTCCGGAAGAGACCATCTGATTGATCCCTTGGAGCTGGAGTTACAGGCAAATGTGAGCCTCCCCAGCCTGGATGCTGAGAACTGAAATGGGGTTTTCTGCAAAAGCAGTAAGCCCTCTCAACCACTGAACCATCACTTGACCCCCAAATATTGTATTTTCAAATTGCAGAAACAAATACTCTTATCGGGCACAAATTAACAGTTCACACTCTCCATTGTTCTTTCTGTCTTTGCCCAAATGCTGTCCGAAACATCTGGGTGTATCCACTCAAAGGCGTTTGGAACAGAGAGAACAAAAGCTTGACAGGAGTTTCCAGAGGTAGACAAACATTTCAGGCTGAAGTAGGGCTCTGAGAGCTGCTAGCATCGGGTGAGAAATTTGGAGTCATGCCAGGGACTCACTGTCCGATTCATATGAATGACTAGAAGTGCAAGAAGCTAAAATGACATTTAATAAACCTCTGTGAAAGGACCAGTAATTGTGACAGAAAACATCTATTTAAAAAGATCAGTGTTCATTACTGTTAGGACAAAAATGTTCCATTTCCATTTCTTTCTTTCTTTTCTTCCCTGCGTCTCTTCACTCCCCCATTCTGCCATTATACAGAACTCCTTCTGGAAGCCCTGCCTTCCTTAAGATGAACATAACTTAAATTGTCTCTCTGATGGTGTATTGATTACTTCTCCATCCCCATAAACAACCCCTTGGCACCTCTCCAGAGACCCGACTACACTAGATTAAATTAAGAGCAATCTTGGCTCTTAACGGAGCTCTTCCACCAAGCAGTTGCCTGAAAGAAGTGATTCACAGGTTTAGTTTATGATCCTCATGACCTCCCGTCAGGAAAGCTGACCCCTTTCTTCAACATAACCCTTGAACAACTTACACTAGATTCAGGGGAAAGTTAATTGAGATTAGGTACACTCCCAAATCAACAAGAATACTTGACAGGCATCCAGAAAACGAAACAAAGAGATCCACCCAGGCACACACGACCAACACTCACATTTGAAAATGGTGAACTAAGGATGGCCTGTTCCTCTGAGGTAAATGTGGAATGAGACTTCATGGGGTCTTCTGCTAAGCCTCTTATGCCAATTTTTCTGCTCTAGTTTCATCAAATGGGTGGGCTATATTTGTTAGTCTAGCATGCAGAAATTCAGGAATTCCTTGTTTCCTTTCTTCAGATGAGATCTGGGCTAAAAATGTATCAAAGGTAAATAGTAGTGATTCTCATTTAGCCAGTGAATACTTCAATAGACCTCACAGAACTTCACATATTTCATCATGTACTAATGCTCCCATAGTTTCCTGCTTCTCGAGAACACACTCTGTTTATTGTCCATGGCTTCTCTGCTGAAACTAGCTGCCTTTGCTCTGGCTTATGGGACTTCTGGCAGGTTTGAGGTAAACGGTTGGGTATCAGAGTAAAACTTAATTGGGCAAACACAGAATTCTTAGGTTCTTCGGTATCCATACTGCCCAGAGCCACTGAATGTCATCTTCATGGACCTTGAATCACCACCTGTGTCACTGACTCAGCTAACAGTTCTTTTCAAATATAGTTTGCATAAAAGTGTTGGAATGCAGGCAAGTAGTTAGAAAGCTACATTTCACAAATATTCAAACAAATATATATATATTTAATTTGGATCTTTAGGTTGCTTTTAAATTTTCTGTTCTTTCCTAGAGTGTGTCCACATGTGCTCATTTGTTGTATAGTTCAGAGAATGATCTATGATAGCCATATTTTGACTTTTGAATAGGTGAATTGATTAAGTATCTAGCAAGTCAAAAAAAAAAAAAAGAATAAGCAAGTTGTGGATAGGCAGGGAACAAAAAGTCATCAGACCATGCATCCAGCAGAAATCCACTGGGGAAGCCTCCTTAAGGCTGTTGGAGTTCCTAATAGAAAGAGCACTGGGTGAGATCTTCAGAGTCCCCTCAGGTGAGCCTCCCAAATAAAAGAACAAGTAGCAATGGGCAGAAATAACATGGTCACATAAGGCTCTCACAACAGTGAGTACAAATCAACTGAGCAAGGTGAGGCGGTCAGCTGGAGTTCCCAATGAAGTTCCTTCCCATAGCTAAACTTCTGGCTTCTCTTCCCCCTCTGCAGGTACTTTTCTCTCATGGAAGAAGCATAGTAACATCTGTCGGAAATAGTTTACTTTTTAGCTCTTCTCAAGGCCACAGTCATTTTACTCCTGGGCTGTGTTGCTCTCCTTTCCAGAGTTAGGGGTCTGGAGCATCTCTAGATGAGACAAACAAACTTGGACTAGAAACAGAAATGGAGATGAAGCCCTGCTTCCAGAGCCTGTTTCTTGATGAGCACATGACAATTCAACTACAAAACAATGTACATTGCAGTGCTCATGTATGCAAGTAGACATGGAGGCCAGGTGTCTTCCTCAAGCACTCTCCACCTGAACTTCTTGAACCAGCCACCGAGCTCACTGATTCTGCTAGAGAGGCAACCAGTGAGCCTCACAGATACTCCTGTCTCCATTTCTCCAGTCCTGAGATCACAGCCATGTGCCATCATGCTATGCTCTTTTACACAGTGCTGAGGATCTGAACTCAGGTTTGCATGCTAATGCACCAAGCATTTTACCCACTGAGACTTTTCTCCAAGACATAGGGAGACACATAAGGAGAAATATTCGAGTCCTAAGAATTTTAAGTCTAACTATCAGAGTGAAACTTAGTGGAGACACAGTTTAAGAGAACATCCCTGCTACTGATTGCCTTGTGGTAGTCTCCAAAGTGGGTCAATCAAGGGTATCCTGCCTTACCCTCAAAAGAACAGTTTCAAACAGCCTCGGCTGTGTAACAAATTGCCCTGAAGAATATTGGCTTAAACCAGCAATTAAGTGTTTTTCTTGTCTTTGTGGCTTGACCTGAGGTTGCTACCTTGCTTTTGCCTCTGTTCACTCATGTAGAAGCCTTAGGCTACAGGATCAGCTCGGTTCAGAGATGGAGATGTCCGTGCCATCACCTGTGTGGCAATGGTGGCTGGCTACTCATAAGGTGCCTCACTTATCTTCTACAGGGTTTCTCATATTCTGTAGATACCAGTGTTTTCATAAAGGTGGTCTCAGTGCAGCATTCACACAATGCATGTGGTGTTTGAAGGAAAATGCCCTCCGCTGACTCTTACGTTTGGCCTCTGGTCCCCAGCTATTGATGCTGCTTTGGCATAGCTAGAGGAGGCAGGTCACTGGTGATTGAGGGCCTTTGAGGGTTTTATCCTGGTCCTCTTCTCTGCTTCCTCACCCACCAAAACATGAGAAGCACCAGCCACAAGCTCTTCCTGCCAGGGAGTGAACCACTCTGTTGTGTCATCTCATTGTGGCAGAGTGAACCATAATCCCAAGTAAACCTTCCACCCCTGACTTTGCTTTGATCAGGTATGTCGTAGTGATGAGAAAAGTCAACTGCTACCCACCAGCAATCTAAATTCAAGTGTTATAGAAACAGGCTCTAGCCTGGGATGGGAAAAAATGGTGAACTTTGAATGCAAAAGGGTTTGGACAACTGGGATCTTAAGTGATTAAAGCAAAATACAGCAGTCACACCGCAGATGAATTGCAGGCCCCAGAAGTGAAGGAAAGAAATCTAAACATTCAAGAAGGCTGGTGGCATGGGCTCTGAAACTCAGGCCCAGTGGCCCTGATTACCTTCATAAAGGGCTTCCCTGAGAAGGCAGCGTAGTAGCTCTTTGCCTAAGGGATCTGAGAGGCACAGGCTAGGGGGGAACTGGAATCCGATGAGAGTTTGCCACCCTTTCTTCCACACTGTTCACATCCACAAAGCCAACATGGGGTGGGTGTTGAGGTTTATTATTTAGGTCAGTAGAGTTAGCCTGGCATTGAATCCTGGCTGTACCACACACTGCCCATGAAAATGAATTCCATGCTGACAGGACGGCATAAACTCTATTTTGTCTCCATTTTAGGAGCAGGCCTGACTTCAAAAGACAAGCCATCAGGAACTAGGCCATAGATCATCAACTCCAGGAACAAGACCATAAAACCCCTACCCAAGGAACAGCCTGGAAGTAACCACCAAAATGGGACAACATCTTATCCCAGGGCATCTGAGCCGGGCAGCCTTTTCTCATCCTGTAGTTAAAGGTTCATGGTACAGGCATGCAGCCCACCGACCACCTGGATGCAAGCCAGTGAGGAACTGACCCTTGTAACTTCCCCAGCAGCCACCAATGAGGTTTTAGATTTCCTAACCCTTGCTAGAATTTCCCTAGTTCTTATGAAAAGGCCTTCGAGCCTTTGTTTAGGGTAGCCATTTTGTAAGATGGATTGACCCCTGCATGCAGGTTTTCACTAAATAAGACACTCTTGTCAATTGCATTTGTTAGCGATGGTTTCTGTGTGGTGATTTTGGACTTCCCACACAACTCAGCTTCTGCCTCTGCAAAATGGGACAACTACTGCACTTTATATGTGTGTGTTCCATGTGGGCTCAGTGACATAATGATATTTTTCTTCTTAAATGTGAGTTTTTATTATTTTCCAATCAGTTTGGAAGCCAAATTGAAAATGAAGCTGTCTGAAATGAATTTCATAATGTGTCTTTATAAACTCTTAGGAAAAGTTCAACCCCTTGGTTACCATTTAGGATACTATCATTTGTTTTTTTGTAAAAAATAAATTGTGTGTGTGTGTGTGTGTGTGTGTGTGTGTATGTGTAGAGGCCTGAAGATGGAGTTCAATCCCCTGCTAATGAATTTTCGGATAGCTGTGAGGTGCCAAGGGGGTGAACTCTAGTCCATTGCAGAGCCATCTCTCTAGCCCCTGCCCTTTGGTTATATGAATGTGGTGCTGGGATGGTGTCATCTAGTAATCAGAGTGACCTGGCTTCTAAACTGGCTTTGGCGTTTACTAGTTGTGTGTACTCTTGAACAAATTACTTACCCGAGCCTCAGTTTATCCTACATGTAATCAGAGCATGCCCCAGACAGCTCCAAAGGAACAGGTGTGAGGATTGAGGTGACTGCTTAGAGCTACAGAGAAGCAGCAGCTCAGCACATAGTAGGTCTGCCTTTTCCACATTCCAGATGTCTAATTTCCCGCTTAGATTCAAACAGCAAAGTCACCAACCTTTTCCGAGCCTGTCGAAGGCAAGGATTGGCTGCCTTTTCTTTGTTTGCTGGTTGGACTCCAGGGTCTTTGCCAAAGGTCACAGAGAGAATGGGCTTCCTTTCTCTCTTGAAGCCATGTGTGGTTTTGTCCTTATTGATTATTCTCATTGGTCTGTCTTTTTAAGGAAAAGACCCTGACCAAGCTGCTCACCCCATCAATACTAAAAACTGTGAATTTTCCAGTTCTATTGAACTCCACGTGACCCTGGCAGACAATAATTGCTTTAACATAGGGTTAGGCAACAGTGACAGACTTGTCTAAAAATAAATCCAGGGCTTAAAATACAACTTAACTTGGGAGATTTAAGTAGGTAAAAAAGATGGCTTCTCTCTGGAATTACTTCTTGATTAATCACTCCATCTGAGGTCATGGGGAAAAAAAAATGACAGCTTTCAAACAGGGCTTTAAATGTCTCTCTCCACTTTTCCATACTGGCAGGAAGCCAGTTCCTGCCGGCCACTGGTTCTTAAAGCAACATGTTCCCTTGGATTTTCTCAGCTGAATCCTGAGAAAGAGCATGGTCCTGGAGAAGCCAAAGAGATAGACTAGCAGTTCACTCACCTCACTTCAAATGTGCCTTCTTTCAAGATCAGCTCTAGGAACAGCCTAGAGGTTTATCTCAGAGGAGAGAAAAACGGTGTCCTGAAAGAGGTGCAGATGGCCAGCTCCACTTAGGGCGGAAGTTAGATGAACAGGCTGCAATCCATCACTAGTTTTTTTCCTCCAATCCTCTATCCACCATCTTGGCATCTGCGCCTGGGTACCAGCATCTTTTTGATGTAGGTGTTGTTTACTCCACTGGTCTTGCCTCTCCTCAAGTTCTTCCCAGCCACCAATGTTCAGGATGTTCACCCCTAGAGTCTGCAACCTCCTATCTACAGCTGTTTCTGTCTCCAGATAACCTTGAACCATCTCTCTTCCCTACCACCTCTACCTCCACCCTGAAGGGCGACCAGCATCTCCTCCCTTTGCTTCCTTGCTAAGGGGAAAGCTGATTCCTTCTACGCACAGCACATGTTGGCCACAGATTTTGTGGTTCTTAGGTGAATTGAGCTTCACTTTCTAGACTAACACCGTGTCTAGTTTGTTTCCTTTCCAACCTGTCTCTGTAAAACTGTCCTGGTAAAAATGCCCCCTCCCACTTTTCACTTGTGCAGCACAACCCCCCACTTTCCACTGTGCTTACCATAGCACTTAGTCATTTGACACATTATGTAGCCCTCGCGTATGACGTCAGAGCTCACCAGTGCTTATTAAAATGAGTTAGTCTCCTGTATCTCAAATAGAGTGGGCACATAGGCAGCACTCAATTAATGTCTAACAAAAATTTAACTTAAAGCTAAGTAAAGCTTTTGGTTATTATATCTTATTTATCATAATTAGCATGTTTTTGAGGGAATCGGTTATTGAATCCCTTGATTCCTTCTATTATTTTATTTTTAACTCAGCCTACAACTTGACCTAACACCTTTTATTGGGATGTTGTTCTATGAATTTGAATACATGTATGCATTTATGTAACTACTATTATAATCAGTTTCATCATCTCTACTCACCTAAGATACACCTTTGATCTCACACTAACCCCTGGCAACTACTGACACCACAAAAAAGGAAACTTTTGAGGCTTCTTCCTTTACTCAGGATAATATCTTTGACATGAATTTACCCTATTGTATGTGTTAATAGTTTGCTCCTTTTAATTTCCAACTAGATAGCTATATCACAGCTCCTTTATCCATTCACCTGGTAAAATAGACTTGAGTTGTTTTCTGGTGATACGAATGAACATGCTATACATATTTGTATGCATGTTTCTGTGTGAATATATAGTTCTTGTTTCTTTAGGGTAAATACCTGAGAGTGGGATTGTTGGGCCAAATTGTAAATACGTTTAAATAGATAAGAAACAGTCAAAAATATTTTCCAGGGTTTCAGTTTTTTTTTTTTCTCTTACAAACAGTAAAACATGAGAAATCTCATGATTGAATGTTCTTGATGTTGTTGGATTTTCATTTTTTGCCATTTGATTAACCGGATAATTAATGGCTTTTATCTTTCTGAATAGACATGCGGTCATATCTCAGTGTTTTGAATTTACTCTTGTAGTTTTCTCAAAAGAACAATGTTGAACACAAGTGTCTTTTACTTTCCACCCATTTATCTTCTTCAGTAAAGTACTCGTTAGAATTTTATATATTTTGATTTAGTTGAATTTTAAAGCTTCTACAGATTACAACCACAATATCTTTTTGGACACATTGTTTGATAATAGTTTTTTCCCAGTTCATAGTTTGTCTTCATTTCTCAAAGAATGTCTTTGATGCGGCAGTTTTTTTTTTTCTTTAATCAAATTCAACTTAACTTTTTTCCTTCATGGATTATGTGTGTGGTGTCATAGATCAGAACTCTGCCTCATTCTGGGGTAGGAGGATTTTCTGCTGTCTTCTTTCTAGATTTATGTTTGTTATTTAAGTCGGTATTCCTTTGGAGTTAAATAATATAAGTTATATGGTTGGTTCAAAAAATGCAACTATGTACTGGTGCACACCTGTAATCCCAACTCTCTGGAGACTGAGGCAGGAGAATGATTTTTGAGTTGATGGATTGTCTGGCTATATTAATGAGAGCCTGTCTCAAAAATACCACAGAAGGAGGAGAAGCAGAAGGAGAAGGAGGGACAGGAGGGAGAAAAGGGCTAGGAAGGGTGGAGAGGAGTGGGAAGGGGCAGGAAGAGAGCGATGAGGAAGAGAAGGAATTTTCCTAACACAACTGTTGCAATGCCAAGCGTCTCTCAGTGAGTTGCTTTTGCTATGTTTCCATAAATCAAGGCCACACTTGTGTTGCTCCGTTTCTGGTTTTTCTCTCCCATGCACAGTTTACACGCCCATCCACTTGCCAGCATCTCCACATGTTCCTGACTGAATCTTTATGGTGACTATTAACAGCACACAGAGTCTTCTAACTTTGGTCTGGAATTATTTTCTAACTAATATCACCCCAGGCTACCAAAACAGAAAGTGATGAGAAAAGACTTAATATTGTGTTAAAGCTTCACTTATTTGTTTTGTGTTGGGGTAGCTTGAATGTGAAGGCAGGAGAACAACTCAAGAAAGAATTTTCTTCTATCATGTGGATCATGGAGATCAACTAAGGTCACCAGGTTTGGCAGGAGGTGAGTTTACCCTCTGAGCCAGCTTGCCAGCTCAGACTGAACATTTCTGAGCAGTGTTTGTGAGTAGCAATGGACCATGGGCATTTACATTATTATCTAACTCTTAAAATAAAGGATTCTAGCTGGTATTGTTTCCTCATTTCTGAAGATTCACACACACACACACACACACACACACACACACACGAACCCCACACAACTTTAATGATGTGTCCACTGCTTCTCAATTAATGGAAGCGAGAGCTAAGTCTCAACCCCAGGTCAGGCCATGCTAGCCCTGAAGCTCCCAGGTCAGCTCCTCTGGCTTCTGGCCTTTGGAGAAGGCCTAACAGTACCACGATGCTTTGCTGGACTTAATTTTAAAAAAAATCATTTCTATTACAAAACACCCACTTGTGTGTTTTCCCAGTGGCCGCTTTGTTCCCAGGGTCGATATGCAAACATATTCCTATTTATACAGTCCGAACAGACGGTTTAGTTTGGCTTCTTTGAAAAAGAATGCCAACTTAATAATCTAGGAGTAGGTTGTCACACTGGCTACACGAAGATAAATAATCAAGGGTCATACATCCTTAATTTAACAGAACTTACTCTCATTAATTAAATGCCAATTACCTGCTTGTCTTTCCTGGGAACTGGCCCTTGCAATCAATCTTTTCAGAAATGTTGTATACACATGCTTGCAGAGGTATTAATATCACCCTTAAGATTTACAGGCACGGGGCCTCTCTGACTTAAGCCATCCTCAAACACTGTACACTGTAGCCGCAGATAATCGTCATAAATTTCTTGACCTTTCACCTCACCGGTTCTTAAATTTCCATTCCCTGACCAGCTTGAGGAGTTCTTATTTATCATACTGAGGCACTTCTTAGGGCTCAGCGTGCTCCAGTGGGGCCCTGTGTTTCAGATCTCTGACCCAGCCTCCTATCTTGGGCATTGGCTATTCACAACAGCTTGGAGTCCTTGGCGACTAAGACGCTAACTTTGTTTCCAGGCTCCCCTGCGCAAGGACATAAAGCAAAAACCAGTGATTTGCAGACAATATAACCTTGCAAACTATCTGGAGTCACTTGACCCTCCAGGAGCCCTTTGAGCGCTCTGTCTGCACTAATTCAGGCATTCCATAGCAGCAAACCCCGATCGACAAAAATATTTCCGTCCTGGCCCTTAGCAGCTGGCAATGGGTATCTGTAATTTCCCTTGAATTTCTAATCCTCCAGACAGAATAGTCCTTCTACTCAGACTTAACTACATTATTTTATGGTTGCTATAAATTAAGTCTTGCAAATGGCTTCACAGAGTTTTTCTGGAGTGTAAGTGCTGTCTAATTTGACGTTTTAGCTGAAAACAAGGAGGCAGAAGGAAACTGAGTTTACCGAAGGGAGTGACAGGCTTTCTTCTAAGTTCAGAGTTACCCCATCCCAGCCACTGCTGGAAGGCTCTTTCCCGGCTGTTTCAAAAACAAAAACAGGGAGGTATTTTTCTTTGTATATCCATCCAAAGTGGAATTCACAAAAGATATGAACGTAGAAGGGAAAAAGATAAGTCTCCCAGGCCCTTCCCAAGCTCAGGGTGAGTGTGTCAGCAGTGGTTAAAGTTTAGAAGGTAAGATGGTGTCAGGGCTAGCTCCTTACTCTCCACGGAGAAGATAAGACGTTAACGTACCTAAGATACACCTCTTTCTCTTTTCCCCCTTTTAATTTTGTACTAACTCTATTGTTCTACTCACATTATCCAGATTTATACCGTGTCCTGTCACTGTAATCCTGTGTTTTATGTACAAATGGTTATATTGAAAACACCCATTTTTCTGTGTTGTGATTGAAAAAAATGCTACTCACTATAACATCAACTAACATAATTATATTAAGAAGCATAGACTTTAAATTCTAAAAAGAGAATATTTTTTCTTTTGGTCTCATGTAGTCCAGGCTACTCTAAACCTCACTATGTGGTTGAGCGTGTCCTAGAATTCCTGATCTGTCTTTCTGCCCTAAGTACTGTGACTAGAGGTGTGTACCACCATCCTGAACTTTCAAAATAGAATTGATGTTTTGTTGTTGTTGTGTTATTGTTTTTTTTTACATTTTGTGTATGGGCGTTTTTTTTTTTCTATGTGTGTGCCTGTTTACCACATACACGCTTGATGCCTGCGGAGCCCAGAAGAGGGTGTAAGATTTCCCCAGAATCAGAGTTCTGCGAATGATTGTGAGTGGCCATATGGGTGCCAGCGATCAAATTAGGCAGTGTTCTTAGCTGCTGAGCCATCTCTCCAGACCCAAGATATTTAAAGGTGTCACAAACATAACCCCTCTTTCCCTCTCTATCTTCTTTCCCATTTTATGTACCATTTTAAACAATCGCTTTCCATTCACTGGCTTTTCTGTTCAGATTTTTTTAGTAGTTACTTTTGGAGCATCCCCTGCAGTAACTTTTTCATATAGAGTACGTAGGTGGCACACACTTGAAAATTCTTAATTAAAAAAAATCTATTTATGTATGCATATGTTTTAGACAGTGTCTACAGTGGTTCACTTCCATATGGCCTTCTAAAGGTCTTTATTATCAGTTATCTTTCCCACTCTCTCTCCTTTACCTCGCCCTTCCACCTCCACCCCCATTTACCTCTTTGTGTTCTACTGCTCCTTTTCCTTCTCCATACTACATGCATTCTGTCCTTGAAGTTTCACTAGGGCCCATGAAAGGTTTCCTGCCTTCTGAGGGTATCTCAATTTAAACACACACACACACACACACACACACACACACACACACACACACACACACACATCTAAAGATTCAAAGATAAGCCATGGGTGGTGGCACACGCTTGTAATCCCAGCACTCATGAGGCTGAGGCAGGCGGATCTCTGTGAGTTCGAGGCCAGCCTGGTCTACCTAGTGAGTTCCAGGACAGACAGGGCTACGTATAAAAACCCTGTCTTGAAAAACCAAACCAACCCAAACAAACAAACAAACAAGTAACCCCCCCCCCAAAAAAATCCCCACCTCACACCCATCAGAATGACGAAGATCAAAAACTCAAGGGATGACACTTGCTGGAGAGGTTGTGGAGAAAGGGGAACCCTCCTCCATTGATGGTAGGAATGTAACCTTGTATAACCACTTTGGAACTCAGTCTGGTGCTTTCTCAGAAAATTAGGAATAGTGCTACCTCAAGATCCAGCTATACCACTCCTGGGCATATACCCAAAAGATGCCCCAACATTTAATAAGGACACTTGCTCAACTATGTTCATTGCCGCTTTCTTTGTAAGAGCCAGAATCTGGAAACAACCTAGACGTTCCTCACCAGAGGAATGGATACAGAAAATGTGGTACATTTACACAGTGGCATACTACTCAGCAATTAAAAACAAGGAAATCATGTAATTTGCAGGCAAATAGTGAGAACTAGAAAAGATCATTTGAGTGAGGTAACCCAGAAGCAGAAAGGCAATATGATATACTCACTTATAAGTGGATATTAGCCATATAATATAGGATAAACATACCAAAATCTATAGTCCTAAAGAAGCTAAACAACAAGGAGGACCCTAAGGAAATGCTTAATCCTCATTCAGAAGGGCAAACAGGATAGACCTCAGAAGTAGGAGAAGACAAGTAACAGGACAGGAGCCTTCCACAGAGGACCTCTGAAAGACTCTATCCACCCAGGTATAGTAGGAGATACTGAGATTCGTAGCTAAATTTTGGGCAGAGTGCCATAATCCTTATGGAAGAAGGGGATAGAAAGACCTGGAGGGGACAGTAACTCCACAAGGAGAACAACAGAGCCAAAATACCTGGGCCCAGGGGTACCTGAAGAGACCAATACTCCAACCAAGGACCATGCATGAGAGGACTAGACCCCCTGTTCAAAGGAAGCCTGTTGGCTGCTCAGTTTCCAAGTGCGTTTCCTAGTAAGAGAAACAGGGGCTGTCTCTGAAATGGACTCAGTGGCTGGCTCCTTGATCACCTACCCCTGGGGAAGGGGTGGGTACAGCCTTGCCAGGTCACAGAGAAAGATGATGCAGCCAACCTTGATGAGACCTGAGAAGCTAGGGTTAGCTAGAAGGGGAGGAGGTCCTCCCCTATCAGGGGACTAGGGAAAGGGCATAGGGGGAGAAAAAGGAGGGTGGGTGGGATTAGGAGGAGAGGAGGGAAGGGGCTGCAACAGGGATACTAAGTGACTAAATTGTAATAAATAAATACATAAATAAGTTTAAATTTAAAAGGAGGAGAGAGGGAGACAGAAAAAGAAATTAAATGGAAACAGGAAAAAGTAAATGGAGTAAACATAAAGGTTTGAGAACAAACTAGATTAAAAAAAAGGAAATTAAAAAAAGATTCAAAGCTAATATCCACATATAAGAAAGAACATGCAGCCTGCAGCCTTTGTCTTTCTGTTCCTAGGTTTACTTACTCAAAATGATTATTTCCCCCTCTATCTATTTATCTGTAAAAATGATTTTTTTACAACAGCTGAATACTATTACATAGTGTATATGTATTACATTTTCATTATACTTTGACCAGTTGATGGACATCCAGACTGTTTCTATTTCTTGGTTATTGTGAATAGAGCAGCAATGAACACGGAAGAGCAAGTATCTCTGAGGTAAGTTCTTTGGGGCTTTCCACGGGGGTGGTATACTAGGTTATAAGCTAGAGTTATTCTAGCTTTGGGAAAACTCAACTATTGTTGATGTTCTGGTTTATCATATGTAAACATGTTTTTGTTATAATCTTAAGTGGGAGATTTTAGTTTGTCCATGGCTGTGTACTGTCACAGAGCGTGGTCTTTGTCAGCTGGAATTAGTTGAATTCTGAGGACTTTGAAGGGTATAAATCTGATAGCCCAGAGGAAAAAAATTGCATGGTGGCTTTGAGGAATTGGAGGAGGACCGCTTGCTGCTCTTGCTGATTTACTGGCTTGCTGCTTACCTGGACTTCTGGAATTCCTGATGACAGATATTGCCCCCCAAAAGAATCCATGAGCCTACCCAGCAGGAAGAAATAAAGAGGGCTATATCCCCTTTCCCTTACAACCTTCTTTTTCCCCTACTTGGGGGTTGGAAGGGAGAAATACTCTTTAAGGAATCCCCAAATAAAGTAGCGTTTGAAAAACTAGCACCTACTCTCCATACTGATTTCCATAGTGACCCCCTCAGTTTGCAGTCCCTCCGGCAGTGAGCGCTCACCTTTCCCACAGCACCACCAGGATTTGTCATCATCTGCTTTTCTTATCTCAGCTACTCGCATCCTAGCAACAATGAAATCTCAAAGTAGTTCTAATTTGCATTTTCCTGATGGCTAAGTATATTGAATATTTTTTACACTACAATTTTCAATTGGATTGCTTTGTTCTTTGCATTCTAGACACCAGCCCTCTATCAGACATCCAGTTGGTAAAGCTCCTCTCCCTTTTGCCCCCATTTTGTGGGCTACTTCTTCACCTGAATGAAGGTTGGCTTTTGCTATACAGAGCCATCTTATTCCAAGAAGTCCCATTTGTCAATTGTTGGTCATAATGCCTATATGATCAAGGTCCTATTCAGAAACTTTCCTGTATCAATGAACTCAAACATATTCCCTACTTTCTTGCCTATCAGATTCAGGGTATCAGAGCTTAAGTTGAAGACCTTGATAGATTTGGAGTCGAGTTTTGTGCAGAGCGAGAGATAAGGATCAAATTTCATTCTTCGACATGTAACTATCTTGAGCAGCAATATCTACTGTATATGTTAGATGGATAGCCTCCGTTTAAAAATAGGGTGGCTGTCGTGTGGGCTTGTGTGTGGGTCCTCAGTTTGGCTCCACTGATTAATGTGTTTGTTTCTATGCTAGCACCATGCTGTTTTTATTACTATTGCTTTTTGATAGAACTGACAGCAGCAATAGCAATACTTTCAACAGTGGTTTTATTCATGATTGTTTTGGTTATCATCCTGGGTCTTTAATGTTTCCATAAATTTTGAAACTATAGTTTCAATTTATGCGAAGAACTGCATTGTACTTTTGTTGGAGATTGCACACTAAATCTGTAGGCTGCTTTTGGTGGCATGACCATTTTCACAATATTCATCCCGTCAATCCACAAGCATGGGCAGTCTTTCCATCTTTTGGTATCTTCTTGAATTTCTTCCTTCAGTGTCTTACAGTTTAATTGTACAAGTTTTTTACTTCCTCAGTTAGATGTATTCTAAGGCCGTTCATTTCTTGAGGCAATTGTGAATGGGATTATATCTCACTGGGATTTTGTTCTCAGTGGGATTTTGTTCTCAGTGTTCTGGGTACATAGAAAAGTCATTTATTTTTGTGTGTTAATTTTGTATCCTGCTATTTTGATAAATATGTTGATAAGCTAAAAGTTTTCTTGTTGAGTATTTAGGGTCTTTTATAACATGAGTGGGAGGCAATCCCCTTTTCAGATTACACAAGCTATTAAACAAAAAAGCTTAATGCTTGGCATGGGTTAACATTTTTCAAATTGTTGGTCAATGTTCCATAGACAACCTCAAACTTTACAGTCTCTTACCATTTATATTGGCTAGTTCTTGTCAACTGGAGGCCAAGTAAAGTTATCTGGGAAGAGGATACCTCAATTGAGAAATTGTCTCCATCAGATTATCATGTGAACGTATCTGTGGGGCATTTTCTTGGTTAGTGGTTGATATAGGAGGACTCAGGCAACTTTGGGCAGTGCAGCCTCTGGGCAGGCGGTCCGAGGTTGTATAAGAAAGCAGCCTGAGAGAGCCAAGTGACCAAGCCAGTAAGCAGTATTCTTCTATGGACTCTGCTTCAGTTCCTTCTGCCTCTAGGTTCTTGCCTTGAGCTTGACCTGGCTTCCTCAGATTCCAAATTATAACTTGTGGAGTAAAATAAATCCTTTCCTCTCCAACTTGTTTTTAGTCATGGTATTTATCACAGTACCAGAGAAACAAAGCAAGATACCATAGCTCTTGGTTACCCTTCAGGATATGATGGTAAGAACCTATTGCTGAAGACACCCACATACCTGAGTTACAGCACACGGAAAAGTTATTCTGGTACTGATGTGGAACCTTCTTAACTGTCTGTTTCTCATAATGGTCAAAGTTCTATGCATACTACTGAGAGAGAGAAAAGTAACCACTAGTCTTACAGAGCTGTGAACCACGTGAACTACAAAAATGACTGACATGATAAAATATGCCCGTGGGGGAACAGTGGCATAAATGTTATGATGAAAGTAACTTACCATTTTCTGATTGGATTTAAAGCTGCCCTGCAACATGGATCTCATGCCTGGTACTGTTAATTGGTCCAAAAACCCTATAACTTGCTAGACCTTAAGCCCTACAGGAGAGCCTAATAGTACCATTCTGCTAAGTGGATGTAATGATAAATTGCTCCCTAATTTCTTACCTTACTATCCATAGGTTAGTGCATCTTTTAAGCATCATCAGAGGATTTTCTTTGTAGTAAATAAAGACCCACAACTAGTCAATGTGCGAAGAATTAGAGACTGTGGTGTGCCCAGTTGTAAATAGGACAACTACACTACAACCTTCCCCTTCTGGTTCAGGAATAATACCAGTGGAGGGGGCAGTACAATTATAAGAGCCAGAGGTAGTTTAAGTCTGCATCAAACAGTATTTGGTAGATGGGACAGTGCCATTCCATTGTACACATGAACTCACAGCAGGTGTAAATGGATGTACAAGACCTGCACAAGATCAAGCCAACCAAAATCCCAGCTTGGATAGTGGAGGGCCTCATAAAGTCTTACTAATAGCTAGGGAGCTATTGAAACTGATGGCTGCTGGTGCAAGGACAGTCAGCTTTCTTCAGGGATAGTGTTTCTGAGAGGCTTTCAGTAACGAGATATTCCAGTAGACTCTCTTATAACATTCACACACACACACACACACACACACACACACACACACACAAAACAAAGGAAAATAAAAACTAAGTGAATGGAACTAGAGAAGATCATCCTGAGTGAGGTAACCCAGAACCAGAAAGACACACATGGTATATACTTACATAAGCAGATATTAGCCGTACAACACAGGAAAACATACAATCCTAGGAACTAAAGAAGCTAAATTACAAGGCGGACCCTAGGTAGGATGCTTAAATCTCATTCAGAAGGGCAAACAGGATAGACACAGGAAGTGGATGAAGAGAGGGTATAGGACGGGACCCTACCCTAGATGTCCTCTTAAAGACTGCACCCAGCAGGAGATCAAAGCAGACGCTGAGCCAAACTTTGGGCAGAGTGATGGGAGTCTTATGGAAGAGTTGGGGGATAGAAGGACCCACAGGGGACAGGAACTCCACAAGGAGACCAATAAAACCAACAAATCTTGGCCCAGGGAAGTGTGCAGAGACTGATGAGTCAACCAAAGAGGAGAGGACCTAGATCCCCTGTTCAGATGTAGCTGTAGGCAGCTCAGTCTCCATGTGGGATCACTAGTAAGGGGAACAGGAGTGATCTCTGACATGGACTCTGCCACCTGCTCTTTGATTACTTCCCCCTGCCGGGGCAACCTAACCAGGCCACAGAGGAAGAGGATGCAGGCAGTCCTATTGAGACTTGATAAGCCGAGAACAGATGGTAGGGGAGGAGGGCTCCCCCTTTCTGAGGATTAGGGGAGAGGGATTGGGGGAAGAGGGAGGGAGAGTAGGACTGGGAGGAGACTAGCGAGGGGATTACAATCAGGATGTTAAGTGAATAAATTATAAAAAATTTAAAAGAATAAATAAAAAAGAAAAAGACCACATGGAGTTGGGAGGGAAAAGTAGTGGGGGCAATATAGAAGCAATTGTAGAAGGAATGGAGGTGGATTTAATCAAAACACGTTGTAAGCATGTATGAAATTATCAAACCATAAAAATAATGTACGACACGTATTTATTTTCCTCTTATACTTGGTGGATAATTATGGGCTAAATTTATCATATGAGTTATCAATTAGCTCATCTTGGGTAAAGAAATCATAATATTCCATCTTAACTATTACTCTAATTGCTGTATGTTCATCAAACTGTTGTCTGATTCAAGGGAGATTAATTCATTTGTAAAAGGTGTGGAGACATGTCTTTACATGGTCATTCACGTGTGCAAGCACTGTGCTGCCATGTTAGTGCACAGCTCCAGGGACTGACCTACCTGGGATGAAGAGGGAATGAAGAAATGACAGACATAAGCTTGAGTCATGTGGTGTGTGCTTTCAGATGAGGCTCAGTGTGTCTGTTATATCCAGTGGATAGGAAGGTGGGGTTACTGCATGTAGCTGAACAGAGAGGCTCAGTTATCACACACAGCTCTAAAAGGAGGCAGAGGGATTATATTCAGCTGAATGAAGAGGTAGGCTTAGTGAATCTTGGTAGGAGCAGCCTCTGTACTGAGCTGTCTCCAGACCATAACCATCTGAGTGAGAATGCTAGGTGGACAATTTTCTGCATACACTGTCAAAGTTTGCACTTGGACGAGGGGAATGCCTTCTCATCCCTCTGAGCCTCGTCAGGGAAATCTGTTCCTGTCATGGGAGGTAGCTTCGGAGGTCCTTGATACGGTCAAGCCCTTGTTAACCATACACTTTGACTCAGGACTTCCCTTGCTTCCTACAATGTACTACGTTCTCCATCCATTTTCTCAACGGATGTCTTCATTTTAACAGGGAAAGAACCAAGGCTGAGCAGTGGAGTTTTGCCCTGAACCAAGTCTGCTTGCTTGGTTCCAAATGTGTTCCAGATAGAATATTTAAAATGTGAACTATACACCACTATGATAACTATTCCAGATTCACTTTTAACTATGTATGCTGTGACCTGCTCAACTACATAATTAAATCCAGCTTACTGTGGTCTTTAATGTGGGCAAAGTCAACTCATGCAAGAGGTACTCTGCAGCATGACTGGGTCAAGTCTTACCTTTAGTTTGACCCTTTGCAGATCAGCATGGTACTAATGATGGCTGTTTGTACACCAGGGGGTATGAATTACAGTTTGTCCTCCTTCTGTATGAGATTTACCTCCATCCACTCAGTCTTCTTCCAATCCCCATATTTATGCTGATGATGGTTAAGTAATGGGACTGAAATTGTTTGAGGCTACAGACAAGAACAGTAATGATTAATCATTGTGAGGGTCATACTGCAAATTTGTACTCAGCTGTACATTGCTCTAAATGAAATTTAACCTGCTCCATTTCCTCCCAGGAAAAGTAGTTCTATGCCTCCCATAACCTTAGCTACTGTGACTAAATTAGTAATAGAGACTTGGGGGTAGCCACTGATTGAATAGGAAGAAGCTAATCAGATAAATTACTGGTGTATTCAAATGCTAGGATGTCTCTATTTGAAATCTGTAAATAATTACTTAGTCTATTGAGGTGTCTAGAGATCCATGATTCTATCTCCTCCTAACCTTGCTTGAGTCTTGTTTAGTGTATCTGTTATTCACATAAGCTCCCCATGCTTGGTTGGAATTTTGGTTCCTTGGAATCAATCAGCATCTAACCAAGGGAGATGTTTTAAAGTTTAAAATCAGGAAGAAGTCTTTGGAAGTACACATACACAAAGGTACCTTTGCTGAATAGTATGTGATTAGAGCCACCTAGCAATAGTTAACTTCCCCATAATGGGCTAAGGGATTGACATCTCTTTAGTTTGGTCATGATTCCTTTTGGTCAATTACATGGTGGTGTTTTTGTTGCTGTTGGAATTTTGTTTGTTTGTATTTTGTTTTACAGGAGCCATAGAATAAATAAGATACATTTGGGTGTTATCATATGTCTTATAAAGTATTAACTGTTTGTTAAAGACACAGTCTGATGTACCTTGGTGGCCATCTCTTCTATAACAATTCCATTAAACCATCAACCTATACAGTACAACATAATATAACAAGATAGTGTTCTCTTTGCCCTTGGCAAGGTTTGGAAACATTAAAAAAATTAAATAAACAAATTTATTAAGGCCTAATCACCTTGCATATTAAATTCAAGTCTAGGATATATAGGATGACATTTTCTCATTAACTCTGTTGTGAGTTTTTCATGCAGTGTCTTAATTTTTTACATGTCTCATACCAACCACCTCCTTGAATTTATTAGCTTAAAAATTACCTAATTACACAGGCAATTAGATAAAAATTCTATGATTCTTCTTTCTTCTAGATTTAGACTCATTCCAGAGGAACTGGGATCATTTTTCACCATCTTTTAAACTGGTATCTTATCAAATCTCTGCCTCTGCAATGTTAGCAGGCATTGCCAGAGTAGAATAAAATGAATGATGAGTGGTATATATCTTTGTAAAGGTAAATTATGTTATAATTTTATGGAAAGTTTAACATATTGAGGGAAGGGTAGGGAGGTTCCATTTACATTTGAAGACCTCATATGCAATTTAAATAAATATGTAAATTGGTTGAACCACCAGCTAAATAGCACAATTTCTGAATAACAACTAAAGCCATAATCTTTAACCTTTTTTTGCTTACTCAAAACTCTTAACTGTATTAGAGAAATGTTTAAAGTCTTGACCTTAGAGCTATGTCCTTTAAACATAATTAGAGACATATTTGTGGAGAGTTGTTCTGGCTGCCTTTGGGAAAGAGACAGGTACATACCTCCAGAGTTTTGAGGTACAGATCTTAGACATTCATTATTTGGGTGTGCTCCAACATGTCTTTACTGATGTTAATATCAGTATTAGTCATGGACATTGGAAATGGTTGGACAACAGAGTGCAGTTATTAACTTGCTCTAACATAGCACCCAGTGGAATT
>CM053748.1:26594444-26678502 GCA_028658305.1 Pachyuromys duprasi
CAGTGTGAATAGTAAAGACACTTTCTAATAAGCTAAAGGATGGCATAACTGAAGACTGATTATAATTTTACAAAGCTTTGTTAACAGGAAACCATCTAATATTAATACACATTTCCCTGCAGAATTGCCTCAAGGTCAGCAATAATTATTTAGGGGGATGTGAAGGAGTGTTTCTGTTGAATTGCTTTTAGCATTGGTCGAAGGTGGTGGTGATGGAGGGGTTCTTTAAATAGCCCTGAGAATGCTGAGCTTTAAAAAACAGTAGGTGATGTTCTCAGCATCCCATCCCAGCCAAGCTATACAACTGGCATAGGTATAAATATTCATGTCAATAAATAGGATACCGCTGAATCCACAGACAGAATCACCTGCACATTGTCACTCTGCTGGAGATATAATTTTTTGGGGGAAAGCTTTCCATTAAAGGAATAGACTTACAAAGCAGCCAGTGGCCCTGTGTTAGAAAAGCTGTGATATTGTGGGGAGGGGGTCCCATTCTCCTATTCTGCCATAGAGCCAGTAGATTCCACATTGATGAAATAATTAGACTGCTCACCTGTCCCTTTGTTCAAGGATGACTTGGCATCATAGAAGATAATTTTGCCAATTCATAATTTAGACACAGAAAATGATCAGGGAAAAGGCATAACTCACACCCAATGGCTTTCGAAGGTGTAATTCTGAGTTTTAGATGTGATCCTTTCCATTCTTCTATGCCCTCTTCCCATCCCATCTCCACCTATGGACAACCACTCACAAAGGAGAAATTAGTTTTCTCCAACGAAGTCTCATTGGTTATACAAACCATACTTTAGGGGAGGTCCCATGGCCTGCAATACACAGCCAACACAAAACACACTCAGTGGTATTTTTGGAGATGTTTTGTCTTATAAAGCTTTGTTTGGGCACTTTTTAAAAACCTGACTTATTTTTTGCCTATATATTATGTTTTCCAAATGATTTTCTGGAATTCCTATGTGTGTGTGTATGTGTTTGTTGTGTGTGTGTGTTTGAATATGCATGAGCTTCTTGTGCTCTTTCTGTTGTTATTTGTTTTTTTCTGTTTGTTTTGCTCTATTCTGGTTGTTAGTTTTTTCATTTTTTTTTCTAAAGAGACAAAATGAAGGCATGGAGTTGGAAAAGTGGGAGAGAGAGGGGGATCTGAGAGGAGAAGAGGGAGGAGAAACTGAATTGAATACATTGTATAAAAATCTATTTTCAATAAAGCAGAAAAAAACAATTTCTTATTGTTATTTTGTAGGCTGTGCCTACCAAAAGCATCCTTCTTTGTGAATAGGATTTATTAAACAACAACAAAATATTCAGGAAATAATGCAATGCCAATCACCATAGTTTCTACATCTTCTTAGAAAATATGAAGCTAGTGTGTGGCTCCCACTGGGAATATTGTCCTGTTGTTTTTAATATTTGTCATTCAGCTCTTTTGAAAACTAGCACTTTATTTCACTTTTATTAAGGGATAAATGTGTTATATGTTAGACATCACATCACTGAGGCACGTATACCTACCAAGAATACTTTAGGGCCAAGCCATGTGTGATGCTTAGTTCTGGTGTCCACACATAGCTGATTTCAACAAATATTCTCAGTTAAAGCTGTCCAAGTTACATTTTACAATGTTTTGAGACAAGAACTGAGAAGGTAAATATGGTACTTCAAGGATTGTTTCACTAAATCGATGCCACAGACAGGAATGGTGTGTTTAATGGTGCAGATCTCTGTCATTTGATGTTTTGACCCCCTCATGTCTACCATCATCTTCATCTGAAGAGACAAAACTATGTAGACTGTTTCCTTCTAATATGTGAAACAGTGCTAGGTCCTATTTAGAGGCACTGTACTCTGCCCCCTCTAAGACCCTTTAGCTGGTAAGAATTATTGCGATAGTCCTATTAATGTCTCACTTCTTATCTATTGATCTATGCAAAACCCCAAAGGACAAGAAGCTAGATATCCCCACCATGGTAAGACAGAGGTCAAGAAAGGAGGCTGATAAAGAAAAACAAAAATATAAACAAACAACCTCCCACCACCACTCACTTGTATGTGATGAGTGTAACTTTAGGAAAGCTTCTTGGAGGTTGGGGTGGGGAGGCATCTAATGGCTCAGTCAATGTTCACTCACAACAAAGGCCAATGCCCTGATATCCACACTCCATCATTCAGTACTCACAGTCACACTTACTGAATGTGAGCTCTCATGTCCAGGAGTAACAGCCAAAGTGGATGGCCATCTGGACCAGTTCCCCCTGGAAATAGTCATCAGGAGGATACCAAATGCAATCCCCGGCCAAAGACACCCTGTAGTATGAGCTCAGAGCAGCACAAAGACAGAAGTGCTCAGGGCAGTATTTCTCCAGAGAGCTATTTCAGATTCCGTATAAAAGTAACCAGTAGCCTTGGATAAATCATTCCTCTCATTTATGTGCTGAACGAGAGAAAACAAGTCAACAACTGATGCATGCAAAAGCATTTGGAGGTGATGGATGGGGACATTATGGTGCATTTCTTCAATGGCATGCCATTAGAGAAAGCCATTTCATAGAGTAAATTAAGAAAACAAACCGGCTACGTGACACACTTGGAGTTGCCACTGGCCATACTGCTTTTTCTCCTCCTGGAATGAAGCTGCACAGGACTGGTGATATCACTGTCACAGGGTCCCTTCCCTGGCCTAGCTGCCTATGTCTGTCTGAGACTTGGACCTTCATCTTATACTTCTCTCTAACTGTGGCCACTCAGGCAATTGGGAAGCTTCTGCCTGGCCAACCTGGGTTTTCCTTCATTGTCTTGACTTAACCCTGTTCTTGCTATTCACCTTTGTGTGTGAGTAGTCTGTTCTCTCCACCTAATTGTCATTTTCTTCTGAAGCAAGTACTGGGTCCCACAAATAAATCTTACTAGCATAGAACCTGGTTTATAGTGCTCAGTACATATTTGTTGACTTCGTCTGCAATTAACATTGCTCATCTTTCTACAGGCTGAGCTATTGTTTGCCAAACTTATGATTTCATTAAGAAATCATGTCCTTGACCGGAGCAACTGGAAACAAGCATATAGAAAGAACAGCCACTGGACTCAGCTCACAGGCACGCAAGCAACACTCAGAAAAAGACACAGAATGATGGATGTGGGAGCAGCCTCTGCAGCATCAAAGGGACTGAGGAAGCTGAGGGAAACGACCAGAAAATTTGAGTTCTTTGGAGAATGAAGTAGTTGTCACGTGAGCATGATGGTGGCCACTAACAGGTGCATGTTGGTGAGCCCAAGCATGGGGGAGCGGGAAACATTTGTGTTCCAAGTCACTTGCTATTCCAGAAGCTTGTAAGGAAAGCTCAACCTATCTCCAAGGTCACTAACATGGAGGCAGAAGTGGGCCGTGTAATCACAGACCCTTTCTCTTGGGGAGCAGGTTCCGAGAGTGCTCAGATGCACCTCATGGTAACTGGAGCCTCATAGGAATCAAGGCTGATGGATGGGAGGAGGCACTCTGGGTCTGTGTGTTTAGTCTGCTCCTGCTTTTAGTGCCACTGTGGCTGTGCCTCCTAATGGAAATGCATTCCTCTCTCACCAGCACCCAGATACAGATGCCCATGGATTGGAAAGGGCCTTTTACCTCAGGACTTTTCTCTTGTAAGGCATTTCTTATCCCGGAAGGAAACAGGAGGAGGCAGGGGAACCCATCACCATGTTTTTTTCAGGTAGTTCAAAGACACACAGGAATTTAAAAAGCTCATTTCAGGCTGCCAGTGTGGGTTTTCAGTCCCCTAACACGCCATGCAGTCGCAAGGATTAGCTTTCTCCTCTGAAGGGCTGTGACTAACAGAAAGTAAGATAAATGTGGGGCTTTAATCTCCTTTTAAAAACAATCTTGCTTTAAAAAAATTATAATGAGCAGAATAATTAAATCCTCCTCATGGGTCGATGGTATTGCCTTCTCAAGTCTCAGAAATGAACAGTGAGGGATGAATTATAGCCATTCCACAGGGTAGAATCCGGGGTTGGGGGGAAGAGAAGCACACAGCCAAGGCCGTCAGCCTGTTTCAGGGGTGGACATCTTACCAGAACCGAGCAACTTGCAGAATTTGCACACACATGCATGCGTGTGTCACAGCATGTGAGAGAGCCAACTGTGTTCTGATGCAGACAGGGCAGCAACTGTGCATTCATCTCTCTCTTGACCAGGAGGAACTGGGTATTTTCAGAGTTGCCACAAGCAGACTGTTTGACAGAGTGAAAGCTCACCCTCTGAGGAACATCCAGAGGCCTACCCTGTGGTTTCTTTGCAATCACCCCATTTGCCCCTCAGAGGTTAGGGATCCTCTCCTGCAAAATCATACTCTATCTGGCCAAAGCTGACCTCACTGTCCTGATTATTCCTGAATGTCACGTTGAAGACTGTTTAAGTTCAACATTAAGAGTCCAATATCAGTATGGAGTTCTAGCTTTGATTAGCTTTGTGACCATGGTAAGGTTAGTGGTTCTCTGTGAACCTCGTATGAGCTGTTGAGGTGAACCGTATATAGGTATCAAGTAAGGGTGAGGTTCCTCAGGAAGCCTGGATGATGGGGCATTTTCATCTTCCATGGAGACATGAGGCTGGCATTTAAAACAGGAGGGAAATGGTTGGGAATTTACAGAAGAGCTGAGCTCTATAGCTCCCACACACACTCAGCAATTCTGCTAATGGTTACAAAGTAAGAGAAAAACATTGTCTTAAGGCTGACTTCTAGCAAGAAGTCAGGAACTTTCTATGAAAGCACAGACAAAGACTTCTGAAGCAAGAGCCTTCCTTCCCAGGCACAGCAGTGTTCAAACATGCCTCAGTTCTAAGACAAAGGATACCTCACTTCACTGTTGCTTAGCAATTAAATAAACGAGATATAGGGCAGGAAAAGACACAAAGAAGTAGACAGACAGAGAGGGGTATCCAAGGTTTGCCAGAGCCACATAATTTCAGGGGACTTGAGGAATGGCACCATTCTTGGACACACCAAGTTTTATCTGCAACAGACAAACCCCAAACCCTCCCAGTTGACCTGGGTCACGGTCTTATTTACTTACAAGATGTAGGCAAAGGCAGATGTAATGCTGGCCATCTGTCAGGGTAATACTGACCTGTCCCTGAAGGGGATTTCAGCAATCTCCTATCATCTTTGTAAGACAAAATAATGTTGTGACACAAGGGCAAATCATCATGAACACAGCTAGAAGGGAATGGTGAAAGATGCAGGGAGAAAGAGATAACGCAAGAGATGGCAGACACATGTGCGCCATGTTAATAACCTGTTACTCAAAACCCCTCTCGAATCAGGGATTAGAAGAGGTTGTGTAAGTTGTGACGTCCAAGAGAGAAAATCTGGCTCTTTGGTCTGCTTCTCATAACAGCCCGTACTTTTTAAAAAGGGGGTTGGTTACAATTCAGAAAGCATGAACACAAACACAGTTCCTCACACAAGGCCACTGAATTTCTCTGGGGTACAGGGTCAACAGATAGAATCCTGACTGGAGAAACTAGAGACAGGGCAGGGTGACCAAACTAAGCACACACACACACACACACACACACACAGACAGACACACACTCTGTTTACCAGATGCCAGGCAGAGATCTCCATGTCAGAGTTCACATAACATGCTTCTTCCTGAAGACGTTGTTAATCCAAGAGGAAGCCAGGATTTGGACTGGCTTGGGGGCTTCTATGGCTGTTGTGGTGTCCTGTGCCTCAAGAACAGAGGAAGGGGTCTGCCTCGATGTTGCTATCAAGCCACATTGCAGGGTACACAGGCAGGCTCTTACACGAGGAAGAGATAATGTCCCAGGTCCTCGAATTTTCCCTTGGCTTTCAGGCATTAGGTTTTCTGTTTCATAGGCAGAGTAACAGAAAGAACATCGCTATGGACTCAGATCTGCCTTAGAACCTTCCGTTTTCCTAAGCAATGCTATTCTGCTGGCAGTGATGTTGCTTTCCTATAAACTGGGGCTTATGAATGAGTGCTTAGAATTTGAGGAAGAAGATAAAATAGGAAACCTAGTAGGCAGAGTCCGTGGTCATGAAATAGAACATGCTAGATATGTAGCCGCCATCTTTGAATGACTTCTTGCTATAAGGGCCAACAAGAAGGCGTTAGGACAGTCACTATGGAATCTCTGGAAGCAGTTCATGCCTGTGGAGTGTGGCCGGTTGCAGGAATTTCTGTGGATGGTCAGTCCAATGCTCCAGATACAGCAGAATAGGTCATTTCCTGCTAGCACACACTGGATGGCAATCTTAGCAAGTGTTTCACTTAACTAGTTTGTGTTCAAATGTGTTCTCAACAGCTGTCCACACACACACGTTCTCAGGATCATCCACCTATCCCTGGAGATCTTCCTCTGCCTTTTAGAGAGGTCTGAGCACATGTCTTGGTTAACTGCAAGGTGAAATGTCTACTCCGTACCCTGCTTCTCTGTCCATCCCCCTAGGAAGGGGCAGGAAGGCAACAATCTTCACAGCAGGTCAGCAGGTGAAGGGAGGATTGTCAGCTTCTCTTAGGACCATATCTGATTCATCTTGGCTACCAGTCATGGGCTCTTGATGGGACACCCACACACCTGTTGTACAGTCTCGGCTCAGAAAGCGACAAGCCGATAGATGCAATTAAAGTGGACTAAGATGATTTTGAGGATTTGAGCTGTCATTCTGAG
This sequence comes from Pachyuromys duprasi, assembly GCA_028658305.1. NCBI lineage: Eukaryota > Metazoa > Chordata > Mammalia > Rodentia > Muridae > Pachyuromys > Pachyuromys duprasi. The sequence goes on from CM053748.1 coordinate 26,601,154, forward strand.
AACACTGCTCTAGCTGGTGTTGAAATCAGGAATTCCTTCCAGGAATTGCATCCAAGGAAACACGGTGGACAGACAGAAAGGAAATGTGATTCCGGTGGGCATTGACTGAGAAGTGGCTCAGAGATGCAACACAAATTTAAGGTCATACTGCTCTGCGGGGTATGGTGGTATGCACTTGTAAACCCAGCAGTGGAGACAGGAGAATCAAACGTTCAAGATCATCCTCTGTTACACACAGTTCTAGGCCAGCCTGGGTTACATGAGGCATTGTTCTTTTTAAGAAAATTGAAACAGTAACAATAAAATAATAAAATAAAATAACAGCCTTCTATAAACAACCAAACCCCCACAAACAACAATAATAGTGAGACCCTGTTGCTTTTTCCCCAATGGTTCTTCTAGACCAGTGGTTCTCAACCTGAGGGTTGTGACCCCCACAGAGGTCGAATATTAGATATCCCACATAGCAGATATTTGCATTATAATTCATAGCCGTAACAAAATTACAGTCATGAAGTAACAACAGAATAATTTTATGGTTGGGGTCACCACAACATGAAGAACTATACTGAAGGGACACAGCATTAGAAAGGTTGAGAGTCACCATTCTAGGCAAAATAAAAGAGATGCATACAATTTTCCTAGCCCACATATTACTGGGTAATTAAAACAAAGCAAAAAACAAAGACAAACAAACAACCCTCCCCCAGTGGGGTAGGGGTGACCATTCATGAGGACACATGAGAATGCTCAGTGAGTGGGTGCCCTGTCTTCTGTGGCATCCCTTACTCACTATTACTGACACACCCCAAACAGCAGTCACAGCCTCAACAGACTCTGTGCCCCAGACATTACAATGGCCAAAGACCTCCTGAAACCTAAGGCAGGACAGATGGCCAGGGTGCTGCAAGGAGCAAGTACTGTCAGGGCCTCATCGATGAACCTGCTGGCCTGTGATTGGTAGGCCATAAACATTTTTTTTGAAAATTAGAAAAACGGACCCACTCTTCTAATCGTTCAGAAGGGGATTACTCAAACTGCACGCAAATAAATGGCCCCGTCCCCAGGATAAAGCTACCATCCTCCCCGAGGCAGCCCAATAAGGCAGCACAGATTTTTAAAAATCTTGCAATTTTATTTGCATATAAAGGCCGCTAGATATAGAATATCACAATAAATTTAAAGAAAACAACTGCTTCCCTAAATTTTAAGGTAACATAGAATAGAGCTCGATGGCATCGACAATGGGAAGAACAGAAAGGATTATTAGCGACAATATTTTGTGCTAGCGAAGATTGCATCAACACACAGTGCAAAATGGGAGGGAGGAGGAAGTGAGAAGACAATGCAGGGCATTTAAATAGAAAGGACCACTAAGCCTTATTTTAGTTCACGTCCAATGCATCCACTGAAGTCTATACACATTTGTTCCTGGACCTAGGCTGAACCCAAGCTCTTTAAGACCTTGAGTTCGGAGAAAGAATGGGTCAGTTCCTTGGGACTTCTGATGTGCTGCTTGCTGCACAGGGTTGCTTCGCAGTTGTACTGTCCTTGGCAATTTAAACTCCCAAGTTAGTCATAATGCACAAAAAATATTTATATATATATATGTATATATATATATATACATACATATATATATATATATATATATATATATAAGTCCACATTGAAAAGGAGTCTGCACACTTTTTTTTTCCTTGAATGAGTATCTGCTCTTGACAGATTCTTGTTTCCATCTTTTTAAAGCTCAAATAATTTAAAAGAAACAAACAGTGAGAGTTTGTACAAGTAAGTACGGCATGGCTCTCTCTGGCTAAGCCTCTGAATGAGGGCTATTCGTCCCCACCTTGGACACAGTCTTCTTCATAGTCAGTGTGAAGCTAAGGTTTTCCCAGACCTACTTCTGTTAAGATTGCTTTAAAATTGGGCAGCATCTGTAAAATAAAAAATGATACAATACCAAGAAAACAACAACAAAACACTGAAAATTAAAATACAGCAAACAATACTCAAGGAGCTGTGCAAATCTGGGTGATTTTCAAAACACTGCCTATGTGTTTCTTTTCTTTTTATTTTTTTTTCTTTCAGCTTAAAGCATATTCAAATAAGACTTTTAAAAATCATCATCTATTTTTTTTAAAAGAAAGCTTGGCTGTCCTTTGGCAAACACTAACAATTTACAATGGCGTGGCCTTTGAGCAAACAGAAGTCATTTTTTACAAATTCACAATGCTCCTTTGATTTCAAATGGATACCCCACTTAAAAAGCAAAAAGAAGCAACACAACTCTAGCATCAATTTTTTTCCTGTTCCAACAATTTACAAAAAGAACTCACAGGATTTGGAAATAAACAAGTCAGAGAATTGTAAGTTTGTAATTAGAAAAATGGCAGTTTGTATTCCGTCCCTTACATTCCAAGAGGAGGCTCGGAGCTTTAGGAGCCCTGGGGGTTTGGAAGGTCAAATATGATCGGAGGGTTGGTCGGTTGAAAGCTGACTGTACAAGTCGAGGCGTTGATGTAGGTGGTATAGCCGTCGGTCATGATGCCATACCCTGTAGGAAGACGGTGTCATAGTTAATATAATATATGCAAATGACAACAGCTGGACTCAGGGCCGTCAGGCAGGGAGAACATTTTTGTCAGAGGTCAGGGGGATGAAATTCAGTGGACCTTTCCAGACACCACAGATTTCCCGATCTCCTGTCCAATTTTGCTCTGTTTTCTTTAAAAGGGGAGAATCTTCCCCTTCAACAAAGAAGGAGTCTTCCCTGTGCCTTTTTGCTTAAATGCTGAACTCATCAGGGCTAAGACTTGATACCTGTGTGACTGAGAATAAAGAAAATTCTCTCCCACCCTTAAACTATCATTTGCATTTCAAACCCCTGCATTAACTACTGAGTTTCAGGGAAGGACATGAGCATCCTAAGAGCACACCACTGGGCTCCTCATGGGTGATGTGGCTTGATGGAGGGGGGGGGGGTGAGGGTGTTCAGCCTCCTCATCATTACAGTGATCTGTCTCCATGACAATTTTCCTCAAGTGACTTATTCTACCTTGAGTGATGTGGCTTTCATGTTTGTTAAGTTCCATTTCACTCAAAAGCATTGCCCCTCAGGGTGCTGGAGAGATGGCTCAGAGGTTCAGAGCACTGGCTAATCTTCCAGAGGTCCAGAGTTCAATTCCCAGCAACCACATGGTGGCTCACAACCATCTATACTGAGATCTGATGCCCTCTGCTGGTGTGCAGGTGCACATGCAGACAGAACATTGTATACTAAAGAAAGAAAGAAAGAAAGAAAGAAAGAAAGAAAGAAAGAAAGAAAGAAAGAAAGAAAGAAAGAAAGAAAGCATTACCTCCTCAACTGTGGTTGGTAGGGGCATCACCACAGGGGCCACATTTCCGCACACGGAGGGAAAGAACCTCTACACCAAGCAGAAATGATCTATCGAAAGGAAGCTGAGAAAATGGCATGGCACCCCTTGCCACGTAGACTTCCTTTATAATTTTTAGCATGTTGACATTTTTAGGTTTCTTGGAGGTTTGCATGTTTCCTTGGACACCTGACAGCTTCGGCAATGAGTCTGTAATCCTATGTTCACATTGAACTCTGTGGCTAATAAAAAGACGGCCGTGGAGAAATAAAATGACCGGGACTTGCAGAAATCACTGATAAGGTTCTTATCCCTCCACCCTTCCCTTGCTCCGTTTGCTAAAATTTTTCCAAGTCAGCCTGCGGAGAGCTTAATGAGGGTCAATGGAAAAATCTCTTAAGAAAAGAGAAGCTGCATTTAAAATGTGCTCTGTTTGGTTCCGGGGTCATAAAGTCTTGTTATCTCTTTCCATCAAGAGGCTGGTATTTGCCCTCTCTCTGCCCTCTTTAGCTGTCTTAAGTGAATAAAAGCAAGACAAGTTTATTTGAATATGATCACTTCCCTTAAAGCAAGTTTATTATTGTGGGGCTTCAGTGGAATTCTCCAATTGTCTGGCAAGGTTAAGGTAAATTAATAACTTAAACTTCTTTTTCGAAAGGGTGAAACTCAAACTCAAAGGAATCCTACAGGAATTCAAACTAGTTTTCAAGATACTCCTCCTCTTAGGTTCCCCCATTCCCACACCGTGAGCTCTGGGAAATGCAGTTTAGTTAGGCAGTCCCAACTCTGCTCTCCTCTTCTCCTAGAGAAGTGTGCCCCTGCAGAGGAAACCAACTTCACCCTGTCCATCCTCCATCCTGCCTCCTGTCCAGGAGCTGCACCCCTGCTTTTCAGCCACTCAGCCGTTGCCTGCATTTGGAGCAAGCTGAATTTTCTCCGGCCTCGGTAGGATGGCTTTTCCGTGTTCTAACTAGGAAGCCACTGTGCTTGTGGACTCTGTGGAGTAAACTGTGCACTCTCTCTCACCAAGCGCACAGCCTCACACACCTCAACTTGACTCTGACATTCATCAGTCACTCCAGAGAGCCTCAGGAAGCAGGGGCTGGGAAACAGGGCAGCTGCCCACACAATCGCTTCTGCTGCACACAAATGTGCCCTCCCAGACCAGTCTTGTAGGTTCCCAGACCCCAAGGTCAGCTGACAGAAGGCTCTGTCTACAAAAGCCCAGTGACATCTGGTTTGAAAAAGGCAGAGCAGACAACCCCCAGGGCCCTGAATGTTTCTTGAGGCTTCTGGGTTCTGGGGCCTTGACTCATCTTACCTTGTCATCTTGTTGGCAGAAACCAACAAGTGGACATTTTCTTTTCAGTTATCCTTAACCTCAGCCAACAGTGCTAATGATTTCTGACAATTCTGAGCACAGTAAAGGGATGCTGCTCTGCAAAGGGTGCTTCCTTCCACATCTGTTAGGAACCTTTCCTTGCGTGTACGGAGTGTGTTCCTGGCTCCTCTGTGTCTGGCATGTAAGAACCCCACAGTTATACCCAGGGCACTATGGATGCTTTGGGTTGTGTCTAACCTTGAGGGCTCCTTGTCTGACTCCCTTAAAGAGAAAAGTCTGGCCTTATTGGTGCTGCAGCAGCGGTTACTGGTTATTTCTCTTTTTAGCCCCGGGACTCCAGAGCTACCTGGGAGAGTGTGGGACCTGTGGTAAAGTAAGCCACACGGCATCTCTACTCGCCTTTCAACCTAAAAGACAACATGTATTCATCAGCTTCACACCTGTGGGCTTTTCATCTTATAAAAGGGTCCCTTTGCGGTAAAGTTTGAGAACCACTGCGCTCCTATCATACCGTGTCTAGCCGAAGCTGCCAGCTGGAGAGTGCTAGGTCATGTAGAGTGGCACATTAGCCATCCCCGTGTTCTTACCCTCATGAATTCCACCGAATACATGGAGTTTGGGCCGAACTCGCCTCTGGACTGTGTTTAAGAGCTCCACGCAGCCCACCCTTTGAAGCTCCTTTGGAACCCAGTCTCGGAAACCTGAGGGTAGAATGCAATAAATACTCTTAATTTTCGTTCTTCAGGTAAGGTTTCATTCCGACTTTCAGGAAGCCATAACTCACGGAAGGCTTATTATGTTATCTGTAATCCTAGCCTCTCCATTACAGCTCACTGCGGCTTTTAAGGAACTTTCACTCATCGCTTTGTCTTCTTTGGATTCTTGATTATTTTTTTTTTTTTGGTTTCCATTTTTTCCCCCTTTCCAGTTAATTAACATTCTTTTCCTGCAAGAAGTTTGATTTATTCAGCCACAGGTTTCGGATCTTCTTCACGAGATCAATGATATCTGTTCCCGGCAGCCCCATAATTGCTCTTCCCCCCTCAATTCTCTTGCTTTCTCTTTTTCAAAATTCTCTCTTACACATACAAGTTTATTCTCATGATGGTTCACTGAAAGGGGATCTGGAAGGCTGCCTGGGAACTGGACACAGGATGCCGTGCTCTGCTTAGAAACATCACGCTTAACCCTTGGTGGTTCCCAACAACCGAAGATTTGGAGTACCCGGTTGCTTCTCCACTTTGGCAACAGACGTGACCTCATAGTGGCATCCAGCAAGCTTGGGCTAATTGACTAGTTTTAAAGTAAAAGCCACTTAGTCCTCTGCTTAATGCAGAAAATCTATAAAAAACTGACATCAATTATAGGAGAAGTCAGCTATCTAGATGATTATGGTCTGAAATGAAATCCATACACCTCAGCAGGATGGGGCATAAGACGGCAGGTGGGATGGAAGGCTAAGTCATAATCTGTGGAAATCCATTCCACGGCTCTATTAGGCACTTTCTACTGTTAGAAATGGCTGGGCAGGAAGGGACAGATTTTTGTTCTATTTGGCCAGGCAGGAGGCATGAATATTTAGTTTCTGTAAAGACAGGCTAGCTGGGGTGTGGGGAATGCCTAGAGAGAATAAGAAGACTATCACACGAAGGCGGGAGTGCCTAGCAAAAAGCAAACCATGGTATTCAAAACTATCGAGAAAAGGGAAAATTCTGAATCCATAGTGATTAGCATTACTGCCTCATGGATGTTTTTTTTCTTGAAGAAGGAAAAATACTTCACTGTATGTATGAGCACCTCAAATAATATCTGGCTGAGATTACAGTAGTAGAGAGCAAATGGCACCTATAGCTTCCTTCACATTGAGAATTCAAGAACTCAAACTCTCCAGCCCCGCCCCTTCCCCCTGGCACAGCATTTCCCAAAGAATCCCAGACTTAAAGCTTTAAGTCTTTACATTCTGAAAGCTTCCTCTGGCTTCTTAGGAAGCTTCTGAGTGTGTTCCTCTCTCTGATATTATGTACACGATGGTTTACTTCACGTTTACCACAAAATGAGAGAAGGTAGCCTCTGTTGTAAGAGTTACCAGGATGTCAGGTTTCTGTAGACTACTGTGCTGAGACTTAGCTATGACTACCACTTGCTTCATGCTAGTCGAAATATTTGGTTAGTAGTTTAATGATTAAGTAAGTCTAAATAGAGAAATAAATTGTTGATGATTTGATTAGGATGTTTGGAAAATACAGTCTGGGACAATGCAGGAAGAGGTGAAAAGCTCCACAAAGCATGACTGGGCAGTTCCATGTATGCCACACGGACTGCAATAGAATTAGCTTTTCTTCCCAGCTTCCCCATCGCTAACGTGTGGCTCCATGTTCGCAGCCTCCATTCTCCTGACCATTTGCTAAGAAACCTGGATCTCTCCCTTTGTAAGGCCAGGAAAGCAGCACTGAGTGGTTCTTAACAGAGGTAGTCTGCAAAGGTTAAATGTGCATCAGGAATGAGTAATAAAATGCTTTATTCTGTAGGCTGGTAGAAGAGTGAAGGCTCACACTTCAAAAGGCAACAACAACAAAAATCATGAAAGTCGCTTGTACCCACATCGTTTCCCCTTCAATCTAGTATGACCAAAAAAAAAAAAATTAAAAACCCTCTGTTAATACTACACATTACAATAGTACTGAAAAGGTGTTCCCCCATAAAAAAATTAGTATCAACTGTATTTAAAGTGAAATATTTGAATTTTCTGAGCACACTTAGCTGGGCAGGAAGTGTCCTGGCATAATCCGAACAAAGTAGATGGTGTGATCAGGCTAGTAGGTCTTAGCTGAAAATGTCCTGTATCAAGCCAAACCAGTAACAAGCTCATGAATAACTAGGACCTAATTATTTAAAGCAAATAACCATCTTCTGACCAATAATCTGGGTCCCTAGGGAGGTGGCTTTGACACCCCGAGATAATGCAAATCTGAATGCTGCCACAATATGCCCGAAAAACGCCTATCTGTAATTTTCAGAGCAAGGTCCTTACTGAAAATACTTTAACTTAAACATTTTTTTCTCCTATAATCAGCTCAAATGTTAAACTTTAAAGATACCCCAGGCCCAGTGCTATGTGTGAAAGGAAAATGAGCTCCTTTGAACAAAAGTGTCTTTCATTTCACTACCATTCAAATAAATGCCTGTGATTGGTGAATCTGTCTTCTTCTGTGTCACACTCTACCCCTTCACTGTGAAGGGAACACAGTTCTTAAAATAAATTACCAAGCTTCGAAGGCTGTGGTTTTCCATACTCATTTGATTTTTCTCCCTGACTTGACCAAAAAAAAAAAAATCATGAACACCTGTAAGCCTAGCCGAACTGCTGAGTTTAATTACCATACTGGGTTTCTTTTAAGACAGTGACTTTCTTTTTTTGCATTCACTTTTTTTTTTCTGAAGGAAAACGATTATGATTATACTGGGGGAGGGGAACATTTTGTATGAGAAAGGACAACCTTTGCACCACTTACCTAGAGGAGGTCCATGTGTCATGAGTATGTCGATGCCCTCAGGGATGAGGTTCCATTTGTCCAGCAGAGACTGGCCTCTGGGTAGGTTAAAGCCCCATCCATTAAACCACGGGGTCCTTTGGGGAGATAACGCACACAGGTCAGGTCAGCGGAACGAGCCTCTGCACTGTCATATTCCTCATGCGCATTCACCCACGGTTTGCGATGCTCTCTTTTCTCTTTTGATGGTTGGCCCTGGCAGCAGGCTGCTTTTCTGTTGAGTGCTTCAAAACCAATCCATTTGAAAGCAGGCATGGAGCCTATGAATTGTTCAACTAGAAAGGGGCACAGGAGCCTCTACAGTGGAGACTTTCCCAGCAGGCTTCTATCAAAACTCTGACAATGCTTTGTCTCCTCCCAAATCTCAGTGCTTCCCAAGATATCCAACCCTGATCCAAAGCCTCCCCAGCCTCCCTCAGTGCGGCAGAGATAAGAAACCCCACCAGTACTTCTAGCCCCTCCCCATTACTATAGAGGTACAGTGCAGAGGTCCCCGTTAAAGTCTCAGAGAAAAGGACACTTGATTTGAGGAAAAATCTTTAGCCACTGAAATGTCCTAAACAGTCTGGATGGAGGCTGCTTAGAACAGCCTCGGGGCTCTGATAAGTGAAAGGGGTCACCCAAAGCTCTTCCTGACATGAGAGGAATGATTCTAGGGGACTTGCATGCTTTCTCTGGAGTTTGCTTCCAACAGTACCTATGAGTATCTTCCCTGAGCTTCTGCTTCAGGAGTGAGTGTCTGAGATGGAGGCTTTGTGAGCCAAGAAGTAGGGATGTCTGTCTGTCTAACTGGCCCTGACAGGGCCTCATTTACAAATGTCCTGTTTGTTAGTGAGATAGCAAACAGCTTTTCTCTAAAAATCCTGTAGGCCTGACATGCTTCTTTCTACAGGGCATTTCTAATTGTCCTCATCCAAAACATTCAAGTTGACCAGTATTCTCTGAAAATGGCTGCTTTGTTCCATAGGGAAATTGTGATTTGCTCTGCCAGTTATAGTTGATCAGGTGGACTGCATTCTTATTTGAAGACAATCTCTGGCCAAAATGACATGATTGCCTCAAGAACCCAAACTCAGAAACACTGAACATTCATTTGGTGTCGCACATGCACAGTCAATGTCAGGGGCAGATGATGGCCATTATCATGATGTCAGAGCCCACATTTCAGGTGACAATATTAAGCCCTTCACCATGGTGAAGATAGAAAGTTTAAGAAAGGACAGACTGGTTCCAGCTGGAAAGTAGAACCCAATAAAGTACTCAATTCATTTCCTACCCCCTTTCTAAGACCCCACGCCACTTTCCTGGAGCTTATGCCTAACAATGTGATAATAAAATGGTACCAATCGTGAAGACAGCTGTTGCTTTAGCTGTTTACATTGTCAGGGTTCTTCTATTCTCTACATTTTATCACACACTTCACACCACAATTCTTGGTACTCTGAGACAAATAACATTATCATCCCCTACAAGAATTGTTCAACTAGAAGGGGGAACAGGAGCCTCTAGAGTGGAGGCTCCTGACAAAATTAAGTAAACATCACTTACACATAAGATGAGGCAATCTGGTTACAACACCAATGAATTTAACCACCAAGCCAGTCCTTCTTCCTGTGTACTACCTGAATTAATTTACTTGCCTTAGATGAACCACTTCTGGACTCTTTCAAGTTTTTTATGGCTTGAAGCCAAATGCTATCTTCATTTCATGGTTCTGAAATCAAGCTATAACATGAGGGAGTAGACACCTGCTGCTTTGGCATACCCAGCTTTTTCCTTCTTCTGGTGACAGTGTCATATTTTTGTTGGTAAGTCACTCCCTCCCTGACATGATACATGTGCTTCTGGTAAGGCTGACTCCATTCTGAATCATGGAGAAAGCAACTTGCATTTGCCAGTGATTGATTCACTTACAAGCATACACAAGGCTCAAGCTGGGCAGCCAAGTGTAATTCTTGGGAGTCTGTTGACACTGCTAAAGGGGAGGTCATTTTCCCTCTGTGGATTCTCAAGTCACAACTGCGCGACTCTGGAACTGGCTGGGAGACATCTCACCAGAGACATCCTTTAGTCTCTGCTTGAGAATGAACAAGGGAACCCAATATATGAAAGAGAGGGCTTCCATGATGTCCTAGACACATGGATTCAGCTGTGTCTGACACCACGTGAACCACTCTCCCATGTGTATGACCGACAAGATCCTTTTTCTTTTCATTAGCTTTTGTTAGATTCTACTTCTTAAAAATTGAAAGTTCTACTATATACAACATTGTATTCGAAAAAAAAATGATCTGTTGTATCTGTTGTGGGTGATAGTACTTCCTGCTAAGAAGTCCATACTCTCATACCTAGAACCTCCAACGGCAAAGGTCACTGAGGAAATTCAGCTAACCTTAAAATAGGGACATAATCCTAGATTATATAGGTGAGTCCAGTGTGGCTTTAATCCCAGAATTTGACAGGCAGACCTCTGAGTTATAGGCCAGTCTGATCTACAATAGCTAGTTCCATGGATGAGAGTCAGACTTCTGACTAACACTAAATATGACATATTTCTGTTGTGTCTTGATACTAATACCTGTCAAATGATTAAAGTGATAGAAACTAATCAACGTCTACCACGTTTTAGCACACCGAGAACTAGGGCCGGAAGTAGTATTGGGCATTACTTTGAATGGGCCATGTGCTCTATTGACACTTCCTTATCTGACAACTTTCAGGATTCTGTGAGAAAGCAGTATTCACTGTCCTATTCCTGACTAACTAGGCAGCCCCAGGCACCAGGCCTGGGAAGAAAGCCTGAGACTTTTCTAGAAAGGAATTTATCGGTCTTGTTCTCTCAAGTCCTCCAGCATGTCCATCTTCGGGGTCTTGCACGTTTTCATTCAGGTCTTAAAAAAACAGAGTTTCCCAGCTTAGAAATGCCTACCCTTCTTCCTTTCACAATGACCCTCATCCAAGATTTGTCTTAAAAGTAAAAACAAAACAACAAAACAAAACAAAACAAAACAGAAAAATAACTGCAGAACCCAACGAAAACCCAGCATTTTGGCAGAAGAGACACTAAAGAAAAATAAGCAAAAACATCTGCTTTCCTAAATCTTGAAAACAAGCTTCTGGGCCTTTGGTTGTTTGGATGGAAAATAAAGAAGAGTTTGAAAGAGTCCCAAGCACACCCAAGTTGTGGGGACGGCGAGGGGTTTGATTTTGCTGGAGACAGGCAGATTCAAGCCCCCGGGACTTTCAGAGTCAAAGGAACAGGAGTTAATTTTCTCAGTCTTTTCAATGTTCCTCTTGTCAGTGGTTCTTCACTTAGAAGCCCATAGCCGTGCCCTCCCCTTTCTCAGGAAGTGCTCGGTTTTATAAGCTTCCAGAGCAAGACCAGGCTGTGCTCATGGTCTGTAGATAATCCAAACTGTGTTTGGTTAATGTTAAGCTTGTGACAAAATGCAGAAGGGTCCAAGTTAAGGACAAAGTTTTAATGCGTCTGGCTTTTATTTAAACTCAAGCCCCTGTGCATATGACAGTGGGTGGTTAAGTTACAGTGACAGGAGCATTTATCAAGGCCCTGATATATTTTACACAGAGCCTTCATCTAGATTATTGGCTTTAATTCCTCACAGCACCCCTTAACCATGTATTATCATTCTATATTTAGATAGAAGCATTACATTAGTGATAGTAGTTTTTGCCCACATTTCCAGAACTAGTATTTCTAGCTACCATGTAAGTCCAAATAAGCAGCTGCAAAGACTATGTATGGCCTTCCATTAAACATTGGTGACAGAAACTTTCTAATAACCTTTTGATGTGGGTCTTACTCTTACAATGTAAAAATAAATGTCAGTTGCATCAGTCCGGAAACTGGATGATTTCAGAAGGTGGCATGGAATTGTGAAGTGGCTTTTAGGAAAAACAGTGTGATATGGCCTTTCTGGGTCTCACGGTTCCTGTCTGCTCCGTGTGAGGCCTTCCCATAAGATAGCAGCAGTTAGCCAGGGTGAAAAGCAGCCTGGAAATGTTTTTCAGATCCAGTCCAGGACAGGAAAAGAAATGGGGCCTTTGCAAGTTGGGAGACCTGGGTTCCAATTCTCATTCTGTCCTCTAAGTCACTGCTCACATGGACCTTAGGTAAGGGAAGGGCCCTCACTGGCTAGTCTCTTTGTCTGAGGAACAAACAAGTGAGGAGAATCAGTTATTAATGTCAAGATTGCTTTCAGGATGTGGAAGTTTCTGCAGAAGCCTAGCGCAGGTGAATGCTGAGGCCCAGGGAACAGGACAGAGGGACCCAAGGGCGGCCTCAGACTCTGCAATCTTGCCACCCAGGGCAGCTGGCGACACCTGACCCTTGAGCTTCCTATGATCTAACACTCCTAGCATTCTACCATTCTGTACTGATTACCCGGGTTCTGAGTAATGCTGTGAATTATTCTCAGTGAATTGCCCAAACTGCCTGCGAGCGACCGCGCGCCACACCACCGCCTGCACAGAACAGAGGCGGGCTCTGTCGGTGTCAGTGAGTAATGCTCTACCCAGTTCAGTTTGAACCTGAAACATGAGACCCCAGCGGTGAGCTGGAAAATATGTGCATAGCCAACCTCCAGAGCCCCACAATAGGTTTTGTTCTGCAGCAACGGGGTGGGGGGTGAGCAAAGGGGAAAAGGAGGGGGGGAGGAACCCAAGGAACAATGTCTAGTGCCTTAGCCAAGAACTTCATAATTAGCTGTGACTAACAAATACCACATGGGAACCAACTTGTAAGAAAAGGACGCACAATGCACCTTAATGCCAGTAGGCCGATCTATGCCTGAAACCCGTCCCCTCCTGGGGAGGGATTAGAATGGTCTAGAAGGAAGGGTAGCAATTCCATCTGTCTGAAAGCAGTGGACCTGAGACTCAGATGGACAGGAACTGGGGACACTTTCAGGCACCAATCAGACCTTAGCTCTTGAATTGCTTGCTGTTAGCCTCTGTGGCTGGCCTTCCTAGAGCAGCAGGAGTCAGAGTTAACAGGCATAACTAGCTGGAAACAACGTCAATAAAAAAGACAGGTCTTCTAGACAGAAGCAGGCTCAGATGAAATCGCTGCAAAGGTCATCTGTGTTTGCAGTATACAGCGCATCCATGCAGGTAGAAGGAGCTGTCGGCCATAAATCCTAGGAGGCCTGGACATAGAACGGTTGTTTACTCCTGCCACAAACTTTGGAGGCACGGGGCTGGTCCTGGCAAAACAGGATTTGCAGACAGCCAAACTGGAGGTCAGGTGTGCTGCTCTGGTTTCCAGGCCTGGTGAGGGTCAGCGGTCACCTGTCTACCATTGACCCACAAGTACTGGGCTGGCTGTGCCAGAAAAACTGGGTTCTTCTGTATTGGGTCTACCGGTTACTTCTGCAAGGCTCAGAAGCGCTGGGGTCTCACTCTTTCATTTCCTTAGAAGTTCTGAAGGAGAGGTCAATGGTTCCTGTAACACCCAGCTGTGGGGCCTGGCAGGCTGGCCTTGTGACAGTCATGAGAACCCAGAGGCTCTATAAAAGGCAGCCGTTCTTCTTTGAGAGGCAGAGGTTAAGAGCATGGATTACGGAGTCAAACAGACCCGTGTTCAAGTCCCACACCTGCCAATCATTTCCTTGCCTTCTTCGAGTTTCAGCCTCCTCCTCATTTTTGAAATAAAAACGGGGTAGATAAAAATAGCTGTATGTAAAACCTTTGACAGGACACTGGCTGGGAGTGCTAATTTGCAGTTAATTTGTATATATGACATATAGGCAATATATCGGTTTACATGTGTATTTACATGTATAAGTATGTGCTCAGGCTATTCCTTCTAGACTTTTCAGCCACACTCTCAGCAAATCTTAGAACCCCCTGCTCCACAATGTTTTAAAGGTCCCCAGTGATCCAGCAAGTGTTACTAGACGGCTATGCCGCCTGATTTTTTTTCTCCAGCTGATTACTTATTAAAAGGCACTTCCTCAGTTTGCGTCTGAGTGGAAGATTTTTCAGAAGGGCACTAGTTCACTCATTCGTCCACTCAGTCTTGCACAGACAAATCCCTGAAACGCCAAGTGCATAGGGCAAAACGGTTAGTCAAGGTTGCTTAGCTGGCTGGCACCGGTGATTAGATTTTGGCAAGATCTCCAATTGAGGAAGTTCGGAGTGGGGGTATTCAGGGTCCTTGGAATATTTGTCATAGAGGACTCAGAGAGGTTCGCTGGAGGAACTGACAAGCTACCAATTAATGGCACCAGTACTGCCTGGCACCTCCATTCAATCAAACTTGGAAACCAGGGGCCAGTTTTCACACATACTTTCTTTCCTAGACAGTGGTCCTCTGGAGTCACAGTCTGTACCGCAGTCTGACTCTTCAGGCCTAGCACTCCCAAAACTCCGGTCCCTCTCCGACTGCACATCATACCAGGTCTGAGAGAAGCTAATTTAAGCTCCACTGGTGAAAACCAACCCGCACTCCACATGCCATGAAGCTGTCATGATAATTCTTGATCTCCAGCTCACCTGACGGCTGAGCACTCCCCTGCTTGCAAAGCCTCCCTGTCAGAAACAGCAGCTTCCCTGGTACCAGATATGTCATCCTGAATATCCAGATGAAAGGCAGACACCTGTCCCCCTGTCCTCCACCCTTTCCCCCTCCTTCCCTGCCTTGTTTTCCCCTTACTGGCTCTGAATTTTGAGAAATCCTCCTTCTCTCTCACACAAATATATATATATATATATATATATATATAACTCTTCCTGCACAATTAAAAAAGATGTCTTGCTTTGGCACTCATACTGACTTGAATCAAAAGCACATGCACACGCAAACACCCCACTGCCAGCAGAGATGGGGGGGGCGGGGGAAGAAAGCAACTTGAGGCTTTCTATCCTGTACAGCTGCCCGGAGAGCCTGCCTCACCAGAAAACCGGCTCAGCTGCCTCCAAAGGGCCCAGCAGGCCTTTCTTCCAACAGCTGTCTTGTCCCAGCTCTTCACTAAGACTTTGTAGTGTCGCCTTCAGTCATCAGGTGCTTGGGATGAAAAGATACTGTTTTGATAAAGGGCAGTCCTGGGTGACTACTGTGGTCTGTGTGCTGTGTATGCAAAAGGATGGAATTGTACCCAGTAGTCCCGAGAGCCCCATGACCTACGGGAGGGGTTTCTTGAGCCGAAAGATCAGATACTGCAGTCTTTTCCAACAGGCCAACTGTGCCCCTGTCTTGTAGCTAACAAGGAGCAAGTGTCAGAAATGAGCCTCTGTTACTATTCCCTTTGCCTATTGGAAAGGAGGCAATGAGCAGAGCTTGCTTTAGAAATCTAGAAACAAGACATTATGACCTGTTTTCAAACACGGCTCGCTATGAATTATTAAGAATAACGATACAGTGTCTGCACCACCCTCCCAAGCATCCTGGCCTTTAATCTTACAAACAAGTTCTGAGCAGGAAGAACAAACAGAGGAGATGGTTCAGTGCGTGACAGCGCTTGCTACACAAGCAGGACGATATGAGTTCAGTGCCCCGGCACTCACATCAAAGCCGGGAGTGGCTGTGTGTTCCTGTGACCCCGGAGCTCAACCTGCTGAGGACAGAAGACAGGAAGATCATTGGGGCCTGTTGGTCAGAGAGTGATAGAGGAGGACACCTGATATCTTCTTCCAGCTTCCACACCCAGACATAAGCACACCCTAAAACACCCCCACCCCACCCTACCCCATACATAGACACCCACCCACCCACTCACATGAACACATGCACGCACCCATCCTACCCCCCATCACACAATCATCAGCAAAGTAGAGAAAAACATCTTTTCAATCTCTTTACGTTTCTAGTATATGACCAACAAGATGAAGTCACCCATCATGCCATGAGAACCTGGCAGGGCCCAGGAAACACCATGGCAAGACAGAAGGTATTTTTGCAGCCGAGAAAGTCAAAGGTACCTTCACTTAGAATAGAGATGTCCCTTGCTCAAACTGACATGATCACAAAAAGGGCCTTGAGCCGAGCAGCCTGCAATGAGAACTGTGTTTGCCATTCACCCCAGCAGGGAGGACTGGTCAGCAAGCACACACAGCACAAACTCATCATAAAGAGGGTAGATTAACTGGTAGAGAGGACTAAAGAAAGGTAGCATTTTATCCTTTAAGGAGGGAAATGGAAAAGACTTTGTTATGGTAAAACACACACAACACGAAATTTACCTTTAATTGTGTCTGGTACAATTGGGTTCTACTGAGTATTCACAATGCTGTGCAACTGTCAATTCTATTGCCCTTCAAACTTGGTACACATCATTAAATGAAAGCTTCCTATGGGTTCATTCCTCCAGCCTTTGTTAAACACTCTTACACTCCCTGTCTCTACGATTGGGAATAATCTGGAAACCTCACATAAGTAGAATCACACAACAGCTCTGTTTGTGTCTGGCTTATTTCTCTCAGCATAGTGTTTTTATAACATCCCACGTGTCAGAAATCTACCCGTTTTGTGGGTGGATGATATCCTACTGTTCAGGAATACAGTAGTCATTGTTTACCTGAGCGTTCAGAATGCCCAGTTGCATGTCCAGCACTAAGCCTGGCCATAGAGACACATGAAGAGTTAAGGCCAATTTTTTGTTCCTTTGGGGAGTGCACACTTAGTGAGTTGGAAGCCCAGTGAGGATGACGTAGCAAGACCCCGAGACACCCATTCACCCTTTGGGAATCTTTCAGTTTGGGTGCCTGCTGTGAGCTATGTTCTGCCAAATAAGGTGCTAGACAAAGAAAATCCACAACAGCTTTCTTTTTTATTTTAATTTTTATTAATTATAATTTATTCACTTTGTATCCCCCCTGTAATTCCCTCCTCCCTTCCCAATCCTATCCTCCCTCCCCCTTTTCCACACATACCCCTCCCCAAGTCCACTGATAGGGGAGGTCTTTCTCCCCTTCTTTCTGATCCTAGTCTATCAGGTCTCACCAGGAGTGGCTGCATTGTCTTCCTCTGTGGCCTGGTAAGGCTGCTCCCCCTCAGGGAGAGGTGATCAAAGAGCAGGCCAATCAGTTCATGTCAGAGACAGTCCCTCACAACAGCTTTCTTAAAAAGCCACCGTCAGTTATTTCCTATATAAAGGTGCTGTGAGAAGAACTGTCTAAACTCTGGCTTCCTTTCTAAGTAATGCGATTTCAGAGAGCCTCAAAGAAGCTCTGAATGATGCAGTAAAAAAAAAAAAAAATAAGCTAGCAGTTCCCCAAAGTGGATTAGTTCCCAAATGAGAAGTGCCCCCGGGGAATACTTGGCGGACTGCGTGCACGGAGGTCACCTTTCCCTTCAAATACTCCTAGTGTACAGGTAGATGTCGTATCAGGAAACACAGAAGCCATGGCCCAGAAGAGACCGAGCCAGGGAGCACTGTGTGTTGCATGCCTGGCTGGTGATAAGGTGCAGAATGAACAGGCCAGGGCAAAGAGGTGGGAGGATTGCCAAGTACTTGGGCACAGGGCAGAGAACACCTGTGTCCTCTCCACCCCCACTCCTCGGGTGCTTACCTGCAGCCACGCTGCAAGAACCAAGTGAGCACAGCCTGCTTTTATTAAGGTTTGAAAGGGTGAGAAGGAGAAGAAGGTGAGCTCAGGGTTAGCTGGATTTTGTCTTGTTACAGGGTAAACCCTCGGGAGTTGATTGTAATGGGTACAGGAAGACTGATGAAGCCTCTGCCCCAAACAGAAGACATTATATGGAGGAGTATGGACCAATAGAGGACAGTACCACAAGGGTAGCAGAAGAAGGACAGCACCAGAGAGGAGAGTATAATGGGCGGTGCAATAGAAGATAAACCAATAGAGGGATCTATGTTACAGGACGGAGTGGTAAAGTGTAGTGCACTAGAGGCTGGTATGATGGAGGTTAGTGCAGTAGAGGCTGGCGTGGCAGAGGCTTATATAGAGGATGGTGCCTTAGAGGACAGGACAACACCTAGTTTAGAGTGTCTACGTGTCAGACATTTATGTTGCTAACAGTGCTTTCTTTTGCATACTACGGAATGTTCTGGGGCACAAAGGGGATACAGAGGGGGAAGAATTCACTAGCAAGAGAGCCCATCACCCGAGAAATGAACTCCCAAAAGAAGAGCTGATAAGTTGATTCGAAAGCCCAATGCCAGACTTAAGCTGAGAAGGTAGACCGGAAGCTTGGTAGCGTTGGTCAGCTCACCACTGTGATCCCTGCCCCAGCGCAGAACAATTCATCAACTGCATCATGAGTGAGTCTTCATGAAGAGTTTTGGGCTTCATGAGAAAATGTGCATTCCTTGATGATCACCAGAAACCCAAAGTATCATTTTGAAATGTATCAGTATAAACTCGGAAAACCTTGGAAAAATCCCAGCCCACCATGCCAAATAGTTGTCTTAGGGTAAAGACATTATGGGTAATTTTTTTCTTCTTTTTATTAGTTCTCGTGAACAATGACCACATTTAGGGAGAAATGTTATTGTGTATAAATATCTCCATATGGTTAAATGTAGGTGGAATATGGATGGAAGAACTTTACTTTGGACTAAAAGGCAGTTTCTTCCAAGAGGTGGTGAAATTACTGAGTATGAGGCAAAGGACTTGCCTTCTTGAACCATCTGTGGGAATAGGAAGGAGCCCCTGGAGCAGAAGTTATTCATTTATTTATTCAGTTACTCCGACACCAAGCTGTACTGAATGCCGCCGACCACTGTGTCGGTAGGTACATTTCCTATCTGACCGTGACATTTCAAAAATGTCAATAAAAGCCACCCCTGGAATATTTTGCAGGTTACAAACAATACTCACAGTTTTCAGTTTACAATGGCCCAGAGAAGAAAACAAGGTGCTGATTTTAGAGATATCAGTGTACAGAAATTTAAGTTTGGCATAGCTTTGTGGTGCTAAGCAGGCCTAACTTTATAAGAAGGGCTGGAAGTCAGGACTGAGTCCAAATTTGTATTTCTTTTTTACTTAGCAGGATGACTCTGGGCATAATCACATAGCTGATCTGTTTTTCAGCCTGCAAAATGGGTATGATAATACATAGCCCACAGGTCTGTTGTGAGAATTAAATATGATACTATGTGTAGCTCACTGAGAAAAATCTTCCTTATAATTAAAAACCCAAGGCTAGCACCTGCTATAATGTAAGCCAGCACCACTCAAGTGTTAGCATCTCCACTTGTTTAGCCTTTTTTTTTCCTCTACTGTATGTTCTTGATATCACCAGGAAGTTTATCTCTTCCCTCCTTCTCAAACTTAGAAAGCGCTGAGCAGAAACACCACAAAGCAACAGACTTAAGCCTTTAGCACAGCTGGGCCAGCTCTGGTCATAGAAAGACTCGGGCTTGGGTATCAGAAGATGAGATTTCCAGTTTTGACTCTTCAAAGGCACTTGGGCCACTAACCTCGCTGAATTGCCCTTTGCTGGATGGTGAGCAGGGGCAACAATTCCTGCGAAACTTGCCAGGCTGTCAAACAAATGCCGTTACATGTGAGTCACAAATAAAACAAAAGTCCCCGCCGATGACGGGCCTTCCCATTCCCAGGTTGCCGTTTGTCCTGGTGCCCTATTTATGCCGCTTGGAAGCTCAGAGGAATTGGAGTAAGTGACGAATGGGTCAGATGAAAGTTAAAACACCGGCCCCCATTTATCTACCATTTTTGGCTCTAAAGAACTCATTTCAGTTCTGAGTGATTTAGTGAAGTGAGGAAACCATGACTACACGCCGTCAGAGGAATGAGTGAAAAGCATGAGTGGGTCCCTTCGATTCAGAGGTGAAGGCAGAACACAGAGGCCGGGCGTCTCCCTCACCCAGGGCCAGCCAACCATGTATTATTAATTGGGCTCAGCTAACATTACAAGCACCTTCCCCTGTGAAACTCTGGCAAGGCGCTCTGGGGAGAGCTAAGCACAAAGAAAAGCAACCTCCCAGCCTTCACCAGCCTGCCATCTGGTTGGGATAACAAGATAGTTACCGGCAAAACTGTCTCCTCTCTCTTCTGCCCATTAAATTTTTACTGCACCCTCAAGGCTCAAGTCATAATTATGTTTTCCTCAAGAAGCTTTATCTAATCCCCTTTTGTTTAATCCTCATTTGTGAACTTTGTCATATATTACATTGTCTCTGAGGTGTGTAGGTGTGTTCACCTTTACTCTTAAAAGCATTTTTTTTTTGTCAAAGTTTTGTTAAGTCTCTCTTTCCCAGCTGATTGTAAGCCATTTCTGATTCATCCTGGTGTTGCCTAAGATCTGGCAAAATGAGTGACTTGAAACATACCAAAAAATATTTCCAATAATGAAAACAAAAATTACCAGGGTATTTACAATAAATGCTAAAGGGAGAGATTCAGATAATACCCCTGACTGGAGGATAGCACAAGGTAGGAGCTGGGCTTTGAATTGTGAAAGGCCACTTAAAAATATTAGGTTATAATATATATGTCCATAATGCACACGAATACATGCATATCATAGGCTAACACTGCCTAATATGACAGCCACTAATGGCTACTGAGACATATGTATGAGGTTAGTGTCATCTCAGATGTGCTAACTTTGAAACATGCACCAAATTTTGGATACTTCATAGGAAAAAGAGAATGCTAAAATTTTTCTAAAAACATTTCTAGCAAACACTTATAATAGCACTGTAGATAACTTGGTTAAATGAAACCTATTAAAATGAATTTTACTCTTTTTTCTTCTTTTTAAAATGGCTACCCCAAATACTTTTACATTATGTGGTTCATGCTTTATTTAAATTGGACAGTGGGGAATGGAGAAATACCTCAGTGGTTAAAAGGGCTTGCTGCTCCCACAAAGGACCTGAGTTTGGTTCCTAACACCCATGTCATGTGGCTCTCAACCGCTTGCCTGTAACTCTAACTGCAGGGAATCCAAAGCCTTCTTCTGGCTGGCCACTGGCACCCACATAAATGTAGTGTGTGTGTATGTGTGTGTGTGTACGTGCACACATTAATAAAAATAAAGTAAATCACAGAAAACGGAAAAAAGAGATGGGGGCAGTACATAACAGGCCTTACACATGGCTTATGCTATGATCCAGTAATCTCTACTCAGAAATTATATGCAAATGAAATAAACCAAGATCAAACAAAATGTTGGTAATACAACTCTTCAATATGAATGTTATTTAGAAGAGCAAAATACTGGAAGCAATTATATCCTTCTGACTGCATTAAAAGAAATTGTCGAGAAATATGAAATATGCAATATGCAGTAAGCTGTTCTACACAATCATAAATTACAGTAAGGTAGCCACATGAGAAATTCTTAGGACAAAATGTGTCTTGGGCCACCGGTCCCCAGAACATTGAAGAGAGTGCCCCAATCTACATGCAGTCTGCATGAATGCAGGGACTTCCTTTTCCTAGCTCCTCATACAGCTCCTGAATGACTGATAAAACCCAGGTCTTGTATCAAGAAAGATCTGAATTAGAGATGAAAAGAGAATGGAGGGCCGTCCAGGAAAACAGACAGCTGTGAGTACAAATGGAAACACTTATGAGGCACGACACCTGATAGAGATCAGGCCTAGGCTCTCCTGGGCTAATTCAATGGATGGAGATAGTGGCAAGAAATAAAAAGGAGCCATCCTTCTGAGTATGATGATACAAGGTTTGCCTTAGATTCCCAAACTCTCCTGGGTTATTATCAGAACAAGACAGGCTGTCACAAACATCAGTCTCCTCAAGTCTCTGGCACTGGGTTGTTCATTGCTGGATCAGTGCTCCAGGAACAACCAGGGAACCCTCAGCTGTAGCTCTGCTTCAACACTTCCTGAAATGCGAGTGTTGACAGGTTGCTATGCCTTCCAAAACCTTCCCTTCCCCATCCACAAGATGGAAATAATTTTAGTGTCTAGCTCATTGAGGTATTACTGAGAAAATTAAATAACTCACAAAAAGTTTCTAACAGAGTGTCTGACTCACAGTAAGAACTGAAAACCTGTTGGTTTGATTGCTACTGCTGTTACTACAATGTTTGGAATAACAGCATGGTACTTTAATCAGAGTGATTAAATGGAAGAGTCCAGCCTGCCTGTTCCCTACTCTGCCCTCTGCTTCCACCAGGTCACTTACTGTCGGTTTCTAGAATATTTTATAGCCACTGAATTTGCTCAACCAAGGTTTCTTTTTCATTTCTAATGCCTTAGATGATGATGAAATTATAAATATTCTATATAATGCCATATTGAAATAATTTAACCAGAAAATTATTTACATTCACTATCTTCTCACTCTGAAGCATAACTCATGAAAGACATTCTCATTTCAAATTTTACTGTTTTTTTTTTTAAATCCTGTTGGACCACTCATTCAGCTCCAATCTATTCAGAAAATTAAGCTCAACCTATCAATTTCTGGGTAGTCTTTCATTAGCCCAAAGCAAAACCAGGTCAATTGCTTTGAGGCGTTTTTAGAGTTGCTGATGGATTGAAGGAATCTTGAAAACATAAACATTTACTTTTTCTGATACTCGGGCCTATTCATTCTGATTCCTAAGCCAGTTGGCATGAAAACAGTCTCTGTTTTATAAATAGAATATTTTTCAGGGTTTTCTAGAGGTGTCTTCTAAAAATAAACAGGGCTCTAGTTTATTTCTCTATATCTTTCAAAACCAAAACAAATGAAAACATCAGGGCTTAACTGAATGTGCTGCATTTAAGTTTTGAAAGGTATCTTTATGTGAGCAAGGTCTGAGTTCTTGGAATGAAATACCAGAAATTACATTCCTAGCGTTTATACAAGGCTTCCCTCTGTGAAGTAGCGATACCGCAGTGTTGGGCCGGTTCCTTGGCTTCAGAATGAATCTCACTCAGCTATGCTGTCCCTTTACTGTAAGATACTTGTTTTATTTTTCTGAACATTACTATAAAGCATATGTCAATAATTCTATACATAAACCATCAGTTATTTGCTCACAAGATGACAGCGTTCTGTTGAAGAGGAACCCACCGCCCCTGCCCCATGTTGAGAACTATATGAAGTTACGGCTAGGTTGCTGACAACTCCAGAATCCCACTCCAGCTCTCCCAAGCAGCGTGGGCTTTGATGACAACCCACATGCCATGACAAGGATTATGCTCTAGCAAAGCAAAGGTGGAAAATGGGCTTGAGAGAGTTTTAGGTGAAGACATTAGGACAGGCGGCTCCTTGTGCTGGTAACACACATGCCCCCAGGGTCTGTGTCAGTGGTGAACTGAGGAATGGGGCATGGACAACATGGTAGGCTGAGGTAAGAGGTTTCTCGGTGCACCATCCACCTTCCTGCTGAGCCACTGAGGCCGCTCTGGATCTGAAAGGATTCTACGGTTTTGTCTGAGAAGCGCAGTGTCTTTCAGCTCCAGGATGCATGGGGAAAGAGAAAGCCATCCCACTGCAGTGAAGCTTCTGAGAAGCACCGCAGGAGAAACCTGCTCAACCTGATCTCTCTGAACACGCTCCAAACAATTAGGACTTTATGAGTCCTGCCTTTCTTTTAAAATAATGTCTGCTCTCATTCAACGGCGTTTATGTAAGGCTGGCAGTGCGGTGAAGTCCTGTTCCCAGCACATTATGCACAGGAACTCATTTAATACTGAGTGTCTATGGTAGACGTTAAGTCTCACTTTACAAAGGAGAAAACTGAGACAAGAGATGAAAGGTTCTTAAGGTCAAGCCAGGGTCAAGGCCTGCCCTCCATGCCAAAATAAACCCTCGTAAGGAATAATCTCTTTCAGCCCTAGTTTAGGAAGCATAGTCCAACGTGCAGGCCAGGCCTGCTCCAGGTGGCCAGCCTCACCCTCTCTTTTCTCACAGTTGGTCGCTCTTTCTCATGTCCCAAGCTAAATCTGTAAACTTTCCAAGAGTTAAAAGTTTTCTTCTTTTGCGCTAGAGAATCAAAAGGTTGAAGGGCCCTTGGTTGTAGAAACCGTCTCATACAAGACCCCTGTGCCCTGCTCAGTTTAGTCATTGTGGAGCTCTTGTTCTCTCCAAGTTTCACCAACCTCCTCCATTTCTATCATCACTCCTTGCCCTCTGCCAAAGGCTTGATCGCGAGTCTTAATATCTGCTCTGATACATCGCTATGTTGACCCCCCCAGAGGTCCTCCTTGGCATACTCCACGTGTGGATGTGTCCTGGAACCCCTGTTCAGATGGGACCCAGGATAGCTCGGTGTAGGACTAAAGACCCTAGTGAGGGAAACAGGGACTGTTTCAGTCTTGAACTTGATGGCTGACTCTTTGACCCTCCCCCATACAAGCCAGGGAGTGACAGACTGGCTAGATCCCAGTGGAGGACATTGCAGCCAGCCCTGAGGAGACAGGATGAGCTGGGGTTGGATGGAAGGGGAGGAGGTCCTCCCCTGTTGGTGGACTTGGAGGGGGCGGGTAGGAGATGAGGGAGGGTTGGGAAGGGTGGGAGGGAATGAGGGAGGGGGCTACGCTTGGGATGCAAAGTACCTAACCTGTGATTGATAACAAAAAAATAAATTAAAAAAAAAAAGGTTGAAGGGCTTCGCCGGAGATGCAGGTTCACTTGTCCTGGGAAAGTAGTCTTCTCTTGCTGTTTTAACAACGTAGCATGAATGGAGGGCCTTGAAATGACTCAGGGGTATTATCTGACAGTTCTTGAAGGCAGAATCTCACCTCAGAGATGTAGGACTGGAAGCCAGGCACTCCCAGAGCAGGCTGCTTCTGGGAGCTTCGGGGGAGGAGTCACCTTCTTTCCTTTCCTTCTAGAAAAAGTACCAGGGGCTTCTGTGCCAGCCTTGCTAGAACCTTGTGCTCAGAGGTTCATTTCTCACTTCTACCCTCTTGCCACCCCGCTTACCAGGACTCTGGGATCAGACAGGGGCTCCCTCAAATAATCCAGGGTGCACTGCCTGTCTCCAAGTAATTAACAGAACCACGTCTGCAAATCTCCTTCACCAAGGAAGGGAATGTTCACAGGCTTCGGGGACTGGGACATGGCTGTCGTGGAAAAGGGTCATTACTCTGCCTCCCATTGCAGCACTGTGTTGAGGGAATGACAAGCAGTCGGGGGAGAGGAGACGGCCATGCCCCTAGAACACCTACTGCAGGGGGTAGGAAGAGATGAGGCCATAGGGCGTCTCCTTTCTTCCTCTGTTCCTGTTATCATCACAGCTCTGCTGCCGTGGTTATGAATGGCAGGCGTAAGGTAGAAAAGGAGGCTGGTTCTCCTTCTCCAGCTGTGGCTACGGTTTCATGCTGGGAACACCCAAGCTCCTTACCACTATGATTTATCACCTGAACCAGTGATTTTTTTCCCCCTGAAAATGGCGGGGAATTAAAAAGTTAAATCATGTTTTTATTAATGTGAGCAAGTCTAATTTGAAGACAGAGTTCCTTAAACCTCTTTGACTCTTGGAGTACACGAAGATAACACAACCTGTCTCTAATAGTAATTGGACAAATAGCTATCAAATACTTAGAGCAATGTCCAGAACACAGAAAGATCTCAGTGACAATACTAATCCACTCTGTTGTCACTCATGGCAGTCCCCTTCAGGGTGCTTTAAACACCTGAGCAGCTTACAGTCTCTCAGTCATTCTGATAAATATGGGATGTTTATGGATCCTGGTGGGAATCATCTACGTGACCGGCAAAGCTGGATGCACACTCACATTTTGGTCTAGAGCACAGCGTCCAGGCGTTATGTCTCTGTTAACCGTGCTACCACGGAACCTTGCAGGCCACCCCAGGAGGTCAGAATCAGGAGTTAAGTCAGAGTTAGGATGAGTTTTGAGCAAACTCCTCCTCAGGAGAATGTGTCCATGGGCTTCTGGAGTTACTAATTTTGCAGAAGATAAATTTAAAATAATGTCTGTTCTCATTCAACGGCGTTTATGTAAGGCTGGCAGTGTGGTTAAGTCCTGTTCCCAGCACATTACACACAGGGACTCGGCATTTGGTGCAGTGTCTTTGGTGAGGAGAACAGAAGTTTGTTTTCTGTAAAGTGTTTTCTGAGTTATCATGTCCCAGTGTCCCAGCTCTCTCCACTTAACCTTTCTTTCTGTCCGGTGACCCATACTCTCAGTGTAAAATAGCCACAGACAACCTAGTCAAATAATTTCTCCCCGTTTTTTTTTTTTTTTTTTTTTTTGAGACAGGGTTTTATGTGATTCAGGCTAGCCTTGAACTCACTATGTATCTGAGGGCGACTTTGGATTTTGAGTATCTCTGCCTGTATCGGTGCCGTGATTCCACACAGGTGCCATGAAAGCACAGGCTGTGCTTATGCAGAGCAGGGGATCAAACCCCTGGGAAAGCTTGCGGCCCGCTGAACTACATCTCCAGTCCCAAAACGCCTTCCTCTTTGGGCCTTTTGTTGAACATGAAAACCTTAATGTTTCAAACTTTATTATAACAATTTGCAAAACAAAAACCACAGTCCGAAATTTACCAGACCCGAGATCTACGCACCTCAGACACCCTGAAGCGGTGGAAAGTCATCCGACCTACACTTACACCATCGAGTATATTTTTAGCAGTTATTCAGGCCCCAAAGTGGATAATCAGCCTTACCTATTCTTTTTATACCTCACACAATGTTAGAAGGAAAAAAGAATACTTGGTGTTCCTTATACGCAAAATCTAGACACTAAGAAAAGCATATGTGAAAGCAAATATACGTGTCCTTCCTACAGTATAAGAAGGAGAAGTATAGAAAGCTTCCTACACTATAGAAAGGAAAAGAAAAGACAAGTATTAGGGGACGAGAAAGGACTGAATTTAGGTAATAGACAGGAGTTATCAAAAGGTGAATTCTTAAAGCCTTTCAAAGAACAGTGTCAAAATTTTCAACAAATGGGAAATTGTACAAGAACTTTGCTGGCTCCACCTTAAGCAGAAATTTGAACCAGCGGCAGCGAAATTTAATCACATTGGTTACACATTTGGAAAAATACCTACTGTAGATCCTAACCCTATGCTGCCTCTGTCTAGCAAACCACAGCAAGAAAGAGAGGAAAACATGTTTTCTGTAGCACCACAAAGGTGAAGGGCAGGAAGCTGTGAGCCCATGAGGGTGACGGACACTGGGCTAACTGAATCCAAGCACCCGTCATTCCTATCTTTTCCCAAGAATGCATACTGCTGTGTCCAAGCCAGCAATAAATGCTGACGGAGCCTTCTGGTCCTTCTGAGAGGTCACCGGGGACACTCACAACACAGTACAGGAGGCAAGGGTTTTCCACCGCAGTTTTCTCACCGATGTAGTCACTAAAGCCCTCTACACTCGGAGGCGGAATTGTCCCTTTGTCTGCCCACCAGTGGACTAAATGCTAAGGGCTAGCAGACTGGTTGTACTAATGAGAGCATGATCTGCCAACCTGGGAGGACAGAACCCAGTGTATAAATCATTCCCTTTTCCTTGGTGTGCCTTGTTCTCTAAGTTTGAGGCTCTGTCTGCTTTGTCTCCAATATACTGGCTGTGTGCTGAATACCTGGCAATATTTGTATGAGCTCGGAAGAAATTCTGGAGAGAATATCTGCAGTGGGTTCTCAAAAGCTAGCATGGTCACTTGAAAGGCCCATTCTTGGGCTCAGAGGTCTGGGTTTGGGGCTGAGATGTTGCATTTTAACCCAGTCTAAGGTGATAGTGGATACCTCCTTGCTGTGCTCTGAAGTATCAAGTCCAGATTGAGAGCTGAATGCCAGGATACCCCCGCACTGTGTTAACTACGTGTTAGGGGTTATTTAGGGGCTGGGGCTATAGCTCTGATGATGTGAGGCAGCTTCGGAGCCGCCTTCCTTTATTGAAATCCTGGCTGTTAGCTCCCTTCGCACTTCTCAGGATCAGCCTCCTGTTTATAAAAAATGTGGAGAACAACAACACCTACCTTACAAAGTTTGTAATGTAAAACGTTTTGAATATCTAGCCATTTTGTAAACTTGTACTTGGTGCTAGGATGATTGTAGATATTCTTCCTTCCTGCTTTAGCCTGTATGTATCAATTCTCCAAACAAGAGCACATGTATTTTGGAGAGCCCAGACCTCACTCTAGTAGTTACTATGGACACTGTGTAAGGGATCACAGGTTGGTTTATTTGTTTGCTTTCCAGGAAGGCTTCTGTGTGGGGTCTTTAGGTGAGAGATTGCAAACCAATCACTTAGTGAGTCACTGAACCTCTAGATTTTTAAGGATGAGCGCTTACATAACCAAACCAGGCACCAGCTAGGTACCCAAGAGAAACATCAGCATCTGCCCTGGGGGTGTGGCTTGACAGTCACTCTGGCTCTGTCCAGGCTCTAAGAGGTACCACCTACCTCCCTGAAATTGCCTCAGATGGCTGTAGGAGGTACACAGAACATATTCTATTTAAGCTAAAGGAAACTTGAAGTGAAACAATGAAACATTTTTTTTTTTTAACAAATCACACTGAAGTGGCCTTTACCAGGAAATAATTGTAATGGATATTGTCATCCATAGGCCTACTTCAGAGTGACTGGGCTCACAAGGGTTGGTATACAATAAAATACTAGGGCTTCCACCGAGTTACCCACCCACAACTCTTTTCTTTTACTGCGTTCTGTTGGCTTTAATATGTTCCTTCCCATGTTTGTTTAAGCTTTTCTATGATTCTATTAAATTCGTTATATACTTTGCAAGTGCCTCAGACTACTTCACCGTGATATGGAGTTCCTTTTTCTCAAGTGTGCCCTCAAAATTTCTCTTTTCCCCATCAACTTCCAACCCGAGAAAGGCTCAAGAGCTGTGGGAAGGTTTCCAGCCTCCTTTGCAAGAGACGAGGAACCTGTATTGTCCTGTCATGATGTCAGCTGGCATTGCTCTCATCTAACACTTTACACGACGCTTTCTGTGCTGACTGACTAGAATGTACCCTTACCCCTTCACTTATCTCACTTCTAGGCTCTGTTCTGAAACTTAGGCCAGGGCTCAGTTTCTTCCTGACTTGCTACCTCAGAACAGTTGAGACCAGTCGAGGGGGAGGTGGGGGAGCACAGAAGAACTCTGACCTGGGGAAGGGTGGTTCCGGAGCCTGGGACTGGGAAGCCTTGTGAGAGATAAGAACCTACTCTGATGGGAGCCGCCTAACTTTCTTCAAGTGATCGTAGCCCATGGCAGTGAGCAAGAACATAGGCTCTGCAGCAGGTGGCCAGTGCACTGTTTCAGGACTTAATGGGCGTGATGGCTCATTTTGGCTGCCCTCAGAGATTTTGAGTCATACAGGAGACATAGCTCTGGCAGTATCTGAGCAGATCTTTCTAGAGAGCTCTTTAACTGAGGAGAAGAGAGCTACCCTGAATGTGGCCAGCACCACCCCATGGACTGGGATCCCCCCACTACATAAAAGCAGAATTGTGGGACCCATCTCTCTCCGCTTCCTGACTGGAAAGCACTATGCGTGACAAGCTGCCTCTTACATTTGATGCCACTGCCTTGACCTCCCAAGTCCCAGGGACTACACGCTGAAACTATGGGCCAGAAGAAGCTTACGACGCAGGTTTCTTGTCACAGCAGCGAGTGAAGTAACTATACAGTGGTATGCATCAAGGTGCCGCTTCCTACCACACAGGACAGGATGTTTCCTCTGCCTCAAGGCTTAGTTAAGACATGCAAAGTGCTTTGACCAGTGCCTGGCCCACACTGAGCGCTAGGCAGCTGTTAAGTGAATAAATGTATTGAGCCTTCTCTATATCGGAAATAATCAGGAAAGCGCTCTTACTCTCATGGAGTCTGTGTTCTAATAAAAAAAAAAAGAAAGACTCGAGAAGAATACTAAGTAACACAAAATTGATATATTCAGGAGGATATAATGGCTTCTGGTTGTTATCCCATCCACCCTACTGGGTACCTCCACACCTCTTTGCTTTAACAGCTGTAGAAATCTTAAAAGATAGGATGATAGTCTCAAGCTAACCCTGAAGAGGCAGCAAAAACAAAATTGTTACTGACCTAAAAACACAAATGGTCAAGCTTTCAATTTTAGAGATGCTCAAATTCAAAGTCTCCCCACCCCATTTTGAGACAGGGTGTCTATGCCATACTGGCTGGCTTGGACTGGCTATCGAGGCCTGGTTGGCTCTGAACTCACAGAGATTTGCCTACCTCTGCCTCTCAAGTGCTGGGATTAAAGGTGAGCACCACAACACTGCCCCCCCCCACCCATGAAATAAAATGAAACATTTAAGAGACTTTGTTCCAAGGTCTCCTAAATCCCAATGGTTGAGTGTGGACAGAATATAACAATGTGACCTTAGAGAGGCTGGCATCCTCCTATGCTCCAATATTTGGTGCATGTGTATGTAAAATGTTTTTTGTGTATGTATGTGTATGTGTGGGGGGAGGTCAGAGGTCAGGAGGTATCCTTCCTCAAAAGGTTTCTATACCTTGTTTTGGAGACAGGCTCTCTCACTGAGTGAGACCTGGGGTTCATTGCTTTGGCTGTCTGGCTGGCAAGCAAATGCAGGAATCTATTTTCACCAACCCCCCTCCCCCCCCCCGCCCCGTCCCCTCAGCACTTCGATTACAAGCACGGGCCACCATGACCAGCTTTCTGCATCAGCTAGGGATAGCACATCCCTCAGCAAGCAATTGCAGAAGTTTCCTGACTTTGCTACTCCCAGTTTCCACAGCTGAGAGACAGTAGCAATTGTTGTGCTCCTTATATGGTCCCTTAAAATCGTTTTGAGAATAGCAAGGAAAAACTGATCCTCCTCCCAAAGCACTTCAAATCCCCGGGGAAGCAGGATACACTAACTCTGACAGGGCCATCTGTCTTTTCTCCCATGAGGTACTTCCACGTAGCCCTGTCTACCCACTTAGGCTGGACATAACTTAGAGGGCACAGAGGCGCCTTCTCTCGGTTGTGGATTCCTGAGGCAGACTTGGAGACACTGAGTAGAAGCATAAACATTGTTAGAGAACAAGAGTCCCGCCAGGGAGGAACACAGAAGTGATAAAGTACAAAACCATGACCAGGAGATAGGGGTTCAAGACAAGCTGTCCTAACTGAAGCTGGGAAGAGCTAGTATCTAGATGTGAAAGGTTCAGACAAACCCAGGTCAGGCCCCTGAACTTCCAGACTCATAAAAGAACAGCCCTTCAAACCTCTAAAGGTTCACCAATCACTAATTATATGGCAATTATTCTATTTTGGGCTTTTGCTAATGAGATCTGGGAAGTGTCTTAATTACCCAAAATTATGAAAATAATTTCAAACTTGACTCTAGGGCTAGTTTTACTCCACTTAGGAAGAAAAAAAGCACAGGTAAATGTGCATGGGGTTATTTTTTATTAAGAAATAGTCTGTGTGTGTTAGAACTAGGCTGAGATGTTTCTGATTAAGCCCATCTGTAGGAACTCTGCACTTGGCTGCTTGAAATGTAAGGCATATTTGAAGTGTCACTGTAGTGGTCAACAGAGTATGGGAGTACTTTGGTGATCCTTCCAAAATAAAGGGCACTCCTTTGGATCACAGTGTCCCGGAAATCCTAGCCATCATTATGTGGAGACAGTGAAGCAGGCCAGAGGTGAGGTGAAGACAATGAGGGGTGCTCAACTTTTGTGATACACGCTTTCTTCAGTCGCCTCTGGTGGTCTGAGAAGGCATTTTGGTTTAGACAACAGTACATTTTGCTGGCATATGTCCTGTGATGTCACATGGGTAGGGAGCCCAGCCCGTCAGTAAAAGCACAATTCTTACTCCTGTGATACTGTCTTAAGCAGGTGACTTAACAGCTCTGTGCCTCAGTTTCCTTGGGTACAAATGGAATTATGTGCTGTATTAGTCCCATAGAGTTAGACATGATATGTGCTAAAGACATTTACAGATCTAGAACAGAAGCAGCACACTGTGTAACCTGCTGGCCAGACCTGCTTTGCTAAATGTTTTTATAAGCAAAGCTTTATTGGACTATAACCAAACTGTTCCTTTATATGCTGTCTGTGGCTGCTGCTTCCATGCTACAGTAGGGAAGGGGACATAGAAAGCAGAGCCCACAAGGTCTGCAAAGTCAATGATACAAATTTCCTAGCTCTCCATGGGGTGTGGGGAGTGGGTAGGAGATACATCAGCTCACAGGGCCCCGTTCTATACAGGATGAGGTGTGCCAGTGTGGAAGTCCTTTCAGCTCAGAGTTACCATCGTGATGTATGCATTCCATAATTCCAGCACTCAGGAGGCTGAGGCTGGAGGGCTGCCTCAAACAATGCAGCCGGAGAAACCTTGGTTAAAGTCCCAATGCTACAAATGAAACTAGGGAACACATCATAGCCTGGGCCACATAGTAGTTCAAGTCATAATGGGTTACAGAGTTAGAACATATAACAACAGAAGAAGAAAAAACAAAGAAGAAGGAAGAAGAAGAAGAGGAGGAGAAGAGAAGAAGAGGAGGAGGAGGAGGAAGAAGAAGAAGAAGAAGAAGAAGAAGAAGAAGAAGAAGAAGAAGAAGAAGAAGAAGAAGAAGAAATAATCTCATTGCTACCACATTTCCCTAAGTATGGGTTCTGTAGAATGGTATTATGTCCTGTATTAATAACAGGATGCTGTCATCAAATACACGAGTGTAAAACTTAGTTTAAAAAGTCTCTTCACTGCAGGACTTCTCAGAGCTATTAGTGCATTACCACACGTGAGGACCTCCAAAGGGACATAATGAGGGGCACTGCCCAATCAATCCACTCCATGAGGGCTGTGAGCTTCAGAATGCTCCTTGGGAAATACTGAGTTTTAGTCTTCAGGAATCATTATTTTCTCATTTCTAGGAAGGGACTATACCTCCCCATACCCAGATGACATGTTTTTTTAATTAATTAAAAGAAATTAAAACCGAGAAAAATGCCCTTTTAATTATAGCTGAAGCACTTACTGACCAAAGAGTTCCCAGGAGTTATTACTGGCAACACATGCTCTCCAGTGCTTCAGAGAGCCTGAAGTAGCAGTTTATTCTTCTAATCTCCCTCGACTTTCATTATTCTGGCCTAATCATGAGACAATGAAGATCATCTGTTTCATGTGAAAACTCAGAAAAGGGCAAGTGAGAGACCGTGTTTTTATAGTATGCTTGCCACAATCCCCCTGCACCAAGTCAATCACTCTCAGAAGCATCTGTAACACATAAAATGCTTACAATTGGCTACAATCTTGTGGTTGTGCCTTAATTATGCCTCCAAACGATGCCCCCTATCCTAGGAGCCTGGCAGCAGATCTGTGGTTCTGTCCTGGATTTCTCTCCTACTGTGTCCTTGAATTCAATACCAACTATAAAAGCAGGGTCTATTTCTCAAGCTGTGGTCCCCAAATGCCTTCCCAGTTTCTTACCCCCTTTCTTTTTTATGTATGCTTCTCCATTCCCAAGGCCAAGTCAGTCCCCTGAGCTCAGCCCCTGGCTCTCCCTTGCTCCCTACAAACTCCTTGAAACTGTCACTCAACCCAGACTTGCTCCTCCCAGATCAGCAATAAAGTTCCACGGAGCAGAATTCCCATCTTGCATCCTGCTTATCCTGACAGGCATACTTAGTGCCTGGCACCTAGGAGATGTGAAATAAACAGTTGGGTTTGATGAGTCCCGAAAAACTGAAAAACTGGCTCAGAGCACAAGAGAGCACAGTCAAGACGAGTGGTTTATGTGGATATGTAAGAATTATTGGCAAGTTGTGGAAGGAAGTAGAAAGAATCTTTGCAAGAACAGAGACTACTCCTGAAAGATGGCAATTTATGGAGAAAGTCTTGAGCCAGGTGTGGTGGTGCATGCATGTATCATGTGCTCAAGGTCATCTGTGACTACATAAGGAGTTTGAAGCCAGTTTGGACTGCATGAGGCAGTGTCTCAAAATACATATGTACATACATACATACAGAAAGACAGACAGACAAACCCACCCCACAAATTAAAATAAAAATTCTGAGACCCACAGGAATGAAACCTATGAAAAGGGAAACTTCAGACCACAGGTTTATGTGCTGTCTCAGAGAAAACTAAACTGAGATGTAGGTGATTAAGACCCATGGTATGAGGTACCAGTTAAATAGCATCCACACATGCTTAAGATGACCTCTCATAGAGTCCTCAAACGTAATAGAGAAACATGCGCCCCAAACATACTCTCTATGAAGCTATGTGCCAGGATAGCCAGGACAGGAGAGATTCCAAATCTCCCTGGATCCCACAACTCTTATGCTCCAGTAAGATGACACAGTAGGAAAACGTGTGACAAAAACACACTGAGTGTGTCATCCATTCTCCACACAACCATTCAGTCATACCTCACATGTCACTCTGTCAGACCAAAGCTAAACGACCAGCTCCAGCTGGGAGTCTCAGTCAAAACTGCGGGACGTTTGGTTGTAATATAAGTATTGCCATTAGCTTTGTCTCTGACAGAATATCGGAGATTTGTTCAGAGGCAATCAGTGTTTATACATTCGTCTCTGTTCAGACACATGGGTGCTGGACTCCTTCATCTGCTCTGCCACACTTTGTGGTAGGAATGAATTAGAAAATCACAAGAGAAAGAGTATTTACGAGAAGACGGCAAACTAACCGCACGAGCATCCAGCGACAGCTTGCTTCTGCCTTCTCTTAGGTATCAGGCAAGGTGCTCCAGTGTGGGGTTCACTGTCACACTGAGGCGGGTGATACCATTCAGCACAGGGGGAACTAGGCTCTGGCTTGTCTGACATTAGATTAGTGTCTCAACTCACTGTGCTCCTTAGATACCACTTCCTATTATCAGAAAGAAAAGAAAGGGGGAAAAATGTGGGAAGGTAAAGGGAACTAGGAGGGAGACAGAGAGAGAGAGAGAGAGAGAGAGAGAGAGAGAGAGAGAGAGAGAGATGCAGCCAGAGAAACCTTGGTTAAAGTCCCAGTGCTTCAAATGAAGCTACAGAACACATCACATTCTGAACACAGTTGAGGCTGTGTTAGTGTGTGTGTGTGTCTGTCTGTCTGTGTCTGTGAGTGCAAAAGGAGAAAAACATTAGTTTCAAAGAAATCTGACCAATACATTTAAGTTCCAAACCACATAATGGAAGCAAATGGTTATTCACAGGGTAAGTAAAACTGCGCCCACACAGCACTGAACTGCTGAGTTGGTAAACAGTCTATTCTTTAAGCTGAGAGGAGAGGGAGAAGGAGAGGGAGAAGAAAAGGGGAGGAAGAGACAGAGAGAGACAGAGACACACACAAGCTCACTGTCTTCCACCTGCCTGGGGAAGTGATGAAAACAGCCTTGAGCCATGCAACGGGCAGGGCTGTCACTTTTGATCGCTTCACTTGTCACCTTATTGCACAAAGTGCTTCAGACATATCAAACACACTTGCCGTTCTGGAGGAGTCTAGAGCAGGACTCCAAATTAGCAGTGCTTTCTGAGTTACTCTAGAGCAGAACATCAAACTTGTTTGTTTTTCGCTGTTTTGTTTTTTTTCAATTTTCATTTTTTTCGAAAGTATACTTTTTTGTTTATTTTGTTTTTTTTTCTGAAAAACAAAACTCCATCACAACTAAATCCATCTGAAATGCACACTCCAAGTGAACGCACATCAGGGCTGTGAGAACAGAAAAATGTAGATCCACTGTGATCCTAAATAGCAGTGTACGTTTTAACACGAACAAATGCTCATTAAAAAAGACATTTGCAATGGTCTCACTTCACCCTGTTTTTATTTAGGCTGTTTGATCTGCATTTGTGGGATTCTTGGAAGTAAAGTTCTTCCCTTGCTTAATTTATTTTGCTTTAGACATAAAGAGATAGCTCAACCAGTAAAGTGTTTCCAGTGCAAGAGGGTGAAGTTCCTTTAAAGAACCAGTGGGGAAAAGCCATGCTTTTACAAAAGCCTGTGCTTGTGTAATCCCAGTACTGAAGAGATGTTCCATTGACCTGCCAGCCTAGGCTGCCTGGTGAGTTCCAGGCCAGTCAGAGACTGCAGAAAGAAAGAAAGAAGGGAGGGAGGGAGATGCAAGAAAAGGAAGGAAGGAGGAGAAGAAGGTAGGTAGTTAAGTGGCTGGTACCTAGCTCCTGTAGAAGTCCACCTAAGCTGACTCTGACCTTCATATTCTTAAATTCCCACAACTGTGTGTGAGAGTTCACTCCAGCAATGGTTGTTAACAGGTTCCTTCGTGTCCTCTGGCTTCTTTGTCGGGGGTTTCTATGAGTCGGTTATCACCCACTTTGGGACCATGGAACCAGACACAGGGCAATTTCTTAATAGCAACCCCATTAATTTATTTTCCTCTTTGGGGATTGTGAAATTAAGTTTGGAGGAGCTAAACAGTCCCTTCCAGCTTCTTCCTTTCCTTAACTCTTTCCCACCGGCAACACCTGGTATCCAGTCCCTGCCTGAAAGGCCCGTGATGAAGACAAAATAGTGAGTGAGAGCCAGGCAGATGTTATGGCGGCGTCCAGCAAGGCTCCGAGTGTGTAAGGCTGGACCAGTGAGTTGCTGTTCAACCATCTCACAATACTGAGAGGAGATGAGGTGCACAGGGCTGGTGTTGGTTGTCAAAGTCCTGCGATTACCACCGCACACCGGATTCTACGTGTGTTGGCTTTCCACCCGACTTCTGAACTCAGGGAACTGAATTTTATAGTCCTGGCCATCACTGGCTAGTGATTTTTAAAAATCACTTAAAATATACACCAAATCACTTTCAAGTGGTTTGTACACTGGCATTAAGTCATATTCACAGAGTCTGCAAGATGGCTCAGTGGGTAAAGGACACTTGCCATTAAGCCTGAGTCCTATCACAGAGACCCACATGCTAGAAGAAAAAAATACCCTCCAGGAGCCCTTCCACCTTCACAGGGGAACTGGCACACACACCACGGTATGCGTGTACCCATAAAGAGAGGTAATAAAAGTACTTGCAGTTCATATTGTTGTGCAAGCACTGTCATCACTAAGTCCCACAAAGTGTTCTTCTTCTCAGGCTAACAGGTCACCCGCTGTCAACCACTCTATCCATCTCCCAGCCAACAGCAGCCATAATGCTGCCTACTCTCGTTATGAATTCGGTCTCTCTAGCATGTCACAGAGACAAGAGATGCTGGTGTTCTGACTGATTTTGATTCCACTTAATGTGTCTTCAAAGTTCACCGTTGCCTTGCCATGTTGGCGCTTTCTTCTGTTCTAAAGCAACTCAGCATTCCATGGCAGGCACATGTGTTTGTGTGGCTTGCTCACTCACATATAGATTGCACTTAGGCTGCTCCACCTTCTGACTATTAGAAGCTGTGAGAACGAACACACACCAATTCCAGGTCCTATAACCTTTAGCTAATCAAGTGCTCATTTCCCCCGTGTTTCTGACATCACCTTTAAAATGACAGCAAGGTATATGTGTATATTTTTTGAGATGCCTGTTTTAAAACTGTTTCGTGTGTTCCCTGTGGGCTTCCCGCAGAGTATTTCCCTTAGATGGTTGCAAACAGTTGCAAATCTTGCTCAAGTTCGAGTAGCTCTGAAGTCCAGGTCAAAGCCTGTGGGTTTCATTCTGGCTCTAGAGATTTCAGTTATGTACAAGAATCGGCAGATGGGCATCAGAGATGGGTCAGTGTTGTACCAGCATGAGAACCTGAATCTAATCCCCAGTATCCAGGTAAAAAGGCAGCCATGGCATAAGCCTGTAATCTTAGAGCTGGGATGATGGAGACAGGCTCCCTGGTGCTTACAGGCCTGCTAATTTTTTTTTTAAATCTCTAGATTCAGTAAAAGACACTGTCTCAAAAAATAAGATGAGGAGGAATAGAAGAAGACAGCTCAACCTCTGGCTTTCACATTCATGAGCGCATGCGCGCACTTTGAAAAGAAGAAATCTGTGTTAAAGCAGATTATCGAATTTTCTCTGTACATCTGTGCTCTCAACACTGACCCACTGGAAATTCATCTGGCCCACTGGCCACTGAGTTCTGGGCAAGGTATTCACTAGCTCATCTGAGATCACCAGAACTCTCTTCCTGGGCTGATTGTGATGGGATGACTTGCTCAAGAAAAAGTCAGTTCTCTATAAATGAAAAGGAAAGCCACAGAAGCAACCAGACCTTGGCACTTTTGCTTGATTGCTGCTGTCCCCATGCTCTGCCTGGCTGTTGCCTTCTTTCAGACAGGATTTGGAACATCTACAGAGCCTGCTCCACAGAGCAATTAAGAGAGCCCCTTAGATATTTCAATCTGGCTAATGGCTTTCCAAGCCTTTCCCTTGCTAGAGAAGAGCCTACCAGCAAAAGCAGCCAATGAGTGCCGCCCTCCCTCACAAACTCCACACTCCCTTACAGGAAAGCAAGAAACCCCTTTGCTGCCATGATCACCAGCACTGCACCCCACCCCCTCCAGCACCCACCCTTTGAAGCTGAGCCCCAGTTTGAAAGGACTGCTCACGTCCAATATACTGCTTTTCTGAAAACAGGAACTCATCATGAAAATGTGGAAATTTAACACGGTTCCCTCTCTGTAATGGTTTGCATTAGCCTTCCGGGAGGTAGCAGCACAAAGTTAACATACTGTGTTTTCTAGCAGGCAGGGAGGGGAGGAGGGGGGAAAAGCTGTTGAAAACAAAAGGCCATTTGATTGGATAATGTTCAAAGAACATTAGGTTCATGCTCTACGAGCTAGGTGGCATAAACTGAGGGTCATCTTGGGCGAGGCGGGAGCTGGTGCCAGGTGGGCACTCTCTGCCTGGGTGTGCCTGTCTGAATGGCACTGTGCCCTGGACCAGAAGCTGTCCTCCTTCAAAGCTGTTGCTGATGTACACATGGTGGATTCTATACAGCTCTGAAAGTTCTGATGATTCGATAGGATTAAAAACCCCAAACTCAGACTAGCCCATCATGTGGGCAAACTGTTCATTTTATATTCACCTCCTTGTTGTGTCAGTGCAGAGGTCATCCGGAGAGGAGGCCTAATTAATCACTCTGTCAGAGGCAATGAAGAGGAGCATGTTAATAGGACTTTTATTTCACCCAGGGAAGCGGCGGCCTGACAGCGACGGGGAAATACGGTCTCGGTGTTGCTGTTTATTAGTGATGTCGAGCTTGCTGGCAATAAGAGCCAAGCAGTGTGTGGCTGAC
Organism: Pachyuromys duprasi; assembly: GCA_028658305.1. Taxonomy (NCBI): domain Eukaryota; kingdom Metazoa; phylum Chordata; class Mammalia; order Rodentia; family Muridae; genus Pachyuromys; species Pachyuromys duprasi. Next base: position 26,640,480 of record CM053748.1, read on the forward strand.
GAAGTGCAGAGTGTCAAGAAGCAGCAGCAGGCAGAAATTAGACTGACAAGAGGCAGCCCCTGAGGGATATTGATAGCTGATAGGGAAGGCAGGCATAGATGGTACATAAAAGAGGGTGCCACAGCCAAGAGGGCTCGGGCAGTGAGGCAGAAGCAAGGCGGCAAAGGAAGAGCTTGGCTTTGTCCAGTGCTGACAGCTGATGGCATGTGCTCCAAAATGCATCTTGACTTGTGAAGTGTTTCCTCACAAGCTGATATTTGCTCCCAATCTCTGTACTGGGTATGAGGGGGAAAATACAGAGACTTCCTCTACCTTCTGACTTCAGAGAGCACTCTTCCATAAGACTGACCCCTGACACTATTAATGATATTCTGCTTTGCTCACAGACAGAAGCCTAGCATAACTGTACTCCAAGAGGCTACAACCAGCAGCAGATTGAGACTGATGCTGGGACTCACAGCCAAACATTGGGCAAAGCACGGGGTGGGGGGGTGTCTTGTGAAAAAGTGAGAGGAAGAGTAGAAGGACCTGGAGGGGCCAGGAGCTCCACAAGAAGACCAACAGCCAACTAACCAGGACCCAGAAAGGCTTTTGGAGACTGACGCACCAACCAAGGACCATGCATAGACTGGACCTACCCTCCCTACACAGATGTAGCAGATGCGCAGTTCAGGTTTCATGTGGTTCTCCTAGTAAGGGGAACAGGAGCTGTCTCTGGAATGGACTCTGTTGCCTGCTTTCTGATCACTTCCCCTGGCAGGGCCTTGCCAGGTCAAGAGGAAGAGGATGTGCTCAGTCCTGATTTGACTTAATGAGCTGGGGTGGGTAGATGGCGGGGCTGCCCTTATCTGAGGAATAGGGGAAGGGGGGCAGGGAAGAGGGAGAGAGGGTGGGATTGAGAATAAAGGAGGGGGGACTGTCATTAGGATGTAAAGTTAATGCATTAATTAATTTTTAAAAAGAACATGGAAATCGAGAATATAGGTTCACATCAAAGTCACAAACTTTGCATACAATATCAAGGTGTTCAGAGAACTGAAGCCCGGCATAGTCATTTTTTAAGGATGGCCCTGAACTATGATGAGTAAAGCCATGCTGTTGTTAGCACTTACTAAGCAGGGGTAATTTTCAGAAATGAATGAGCACCATTTGTGGGAGCAGAATGAGTCAACTTACAAGGGTATCTTTTTTTTCAAAGGGGTGGGGATTCCCATCAAAGACTCCAGAATTTCTTGACTCATCTCAGCCCCTCTAAATGAATGGTCCTATTGCTAGGGAGCCTTGATGCCCAGAAAAGCTATACAAGGGGGGAAATAACAACTTCCAGAATGATCTGTATCTCGGACTTGAGCCAACAGTGGGGAAAGCTAAAGATGCAGCAAGCACAGATGCCAGGATATTTGTGCTTCATTTCAGGGCTGGTCCCAGGCTTCTCTATGGTGCATGCCATCCACTGAATATCATTCTGTGTGCCAGCTATACACAGATATCACATTCATTCTTACAACAGCCTTAAGGAGGGTTTGTTACAGGTATACTTTGATCTAGAATGAAACAGATGTTTTGGGAAACATTCTGTAAAGACAAAATGGAAAAGGCTAATTTTTATCACGAGCCCAGAAGAGCACATTCTGTTGTTCCAATCTTTGCTCTATGAGCCCTCTGCCCCATAGTACTTACTGCAAACCACACTTCTCTTTTGTTTTTAACCATCTGTGTCAGCCTCTTCAACTAGATCTGAAGGTAACCACATGGACTTGCTTATTTTAATCCTTAAGTAAGGGACAGAGTGTGTGGCACATAGTAGGTGTTCAGCAAACACTATTGGAGTGATTCAGTGGGTGGACATACATAAGAAGAGTTCTGAGCTGCATGAATCAGAGTTTCAAAGGTCTTAAGGTTCTGCTGTATGTGTATAGTGATAAAGCCTAGAAAATTCCAGTCCCAAATATACGGTTGAGGTGTGAGATTTATTGCTGAAGGCAACTGAGAATTAAGGTGCATAGAAAAGAGTTCTACTCTTCTAAAGCAGATGGCATAAATCTGCCCCCTTATACCATGATGAGAAGAGCAATTCTTTAAATGTTTTTTATTTTTATTTCATGTGTATTGCAAGTATGTCAGGTGTATTACATATATTGCATGTATTACATGTGTATTGCATGTGTGTGTGCGAGACTGTCAGCTCCCCCAGTGGTGAGATGCCATGTGGGTACTGAGAATTGAACCTAGGACCTCTGGAAGAGCAGCCAGTGCTCTGAACCACGGAGCCATCTCTCCAGCCCAACAGAGCAACTCTTATGCCCAGAGACACGAAGACAGCACAGAGATAATTCATATACCCAGCTTTTACTAAAACACCACACTGCCTTTGGATTCTCCATGGCCTTCCTAGATGTTTTCCAGAATGTATGGGGCCTAGGTGCTCACATCTCTGTTCTTCCAGCTTTTTTTCTAGTTACTTTTTGTTAAAATGGTATGTCACCCCACAGAACCTAACTATTTCTTTGGGTTGTCACTTCCTCCTATGGAACCCTGTGTACATTAAGTTTAAAAAAAAGGTGTGCTTTCCCCTTTACAGTCAGTTTTATTCATGAGTCTCCATCACAAAATTTTAGAAGCAAAGGAAAGGTTTATTATTATTATTTTTTCTTCTCTCATGATAAGTAGTTAACCTGATTCTAAAACACAAAGTGAACTTCTTCTTTTGTTATGTCACACCAGAGTCAGTTGTTGCTGAGGTTATTAACAGAACAGCCTTGGCCTTGCCCCAACGGGACCCTGCTAAAGCAGATAAATAATGACAGTGGGGAGTGAAGTAATATTAGAACAAGAGATATTAAGTGCATTCTTATGGTCCAGGTACTATGTGAAATAATTCACACATATTATCTAACTATATATTGAACTATATATGTGTTACTGGTCAGATGAAAACATGAATTCTATACAAACAGGGAGCTGGGATTTGGCAAGGAATACCTCTGGGTCCCAATTCAACATCCATAGGATAACTGATAAAGGCTACTCCCAGGTATTTCTAAGACACCTAAGAAACAGACACAGAGAAAACAATAGCTACAGACATGAGTGAGCTGCTTTGTAGTCTGCTCTTCACCCAGCTTTTATACCCAACTTCAGTGGCATATGACTTAACCAGCTTTCTGATTTGCTAAACACTTTCACATAATACAGTGGCCCTTCACCCTCAGAGAAACTCTGTAGGAAAGGAAGACCTTGAACACGCGGCCACGGTCCTTCTGAAGATACAATGGGCAAAAGAAGGCTGAGCTCAGGAGCATGCAGCTGGTAAACAGAAGAGGCAGGAACTGAACCTGGTACCCTAGACTCTTTGGCTTCCCAGAGTCATTTCGAGTTTTGCATTTAGAATTCCCATACATTTATCTCTGTGAACAGGCGACACAGTTCTATGTGACAGAACAGCAGCTGTCTGGTGTGGTAGGAAAAACCATCCAGGCAGGTTCTTCATCCCAGCACCACTGTTTAATAGATTGAGATGGGGGCCTGGTCAAATAGCATCCCCTCTCTGAGCCTCTGATTCTTCCTCTGTTACAAAGAGGCTGGGGCGATTGGTCAGTCAGTAAAGTGCCTGCCACGCGAGCAAGCAAAAAGACCTAGTTAGCACTGAATCCTCAGAAGCCACAATAAAAGGCTGAACTGGTGGCCATGATCCCGTAACCCCAGTGCTGTGGGACGCAGACAGAAGAATGGCTGAAGCTCATTTGCCAGTCAGCTTAACTACATGGATGAGTTTCAGGTTCATGGAGAGACTGCCTTGAAAACAAAACAAAACAACAAAACAAAACAAAAAGACAGGAAAGGTGGTCGACACACACTAATATGCAAAACATCCCTGCACCCTCCCTCCCCTACACACACACAAAGATGTGGGAAGGAGAGGAAGTGATGGTGATTGTGACCACATTATCGGTCATTTTCTTTTTTTTTTTTAATAATTTATTTATTTTTTTAAAGAGTTATTTATTTTATGTATATGAGTGTTCTATCTGCATTTACACCTGCCAGAAGAGGGAATCAGTTCACATTATAGATGGTTGTGAGCCACCATGTGGGTGCTAGGAATTGAACTCATGACCTTTGGAAGAGTAGACAGTGCTCTTAACCACTGAGCCATCTCTCTAGCCCCTATCGGTCATTTTCAAGTTCCAAAAATCAATGGGACAGGATATCTCGCTCCTTCTTTCTCCATTTAATAATATCTCAACATTTAGCTACTTCTATGATGTTTAAGGATCGGATGAATTGGATGTGACAAAGCTTAGACCTCACACATCTAGGGACCTTGGCCCCCAGGCCCCAGAATTCTCACTGCTAACCTGTCCCATGTGTGGCTTGAAGCTGAAGGCTCAGGACAAGAAAGCAGGTCCTTCCAAATGGAAACCCGGGCTTCAGTGTCTTTTTATTATCTCTGTCTGGCTGATTGAGGGATTTTGTTATTAGGAAATATTAACCTTAGGACCAGAAATTTATTTTACTTAGAAGTTTATCATGAGTCTCATTATGAGCACCAGCGCTCTAAGAAAGATTCTATTTTTATGTTAGAAGGAGCTTGTACCATAAATGTTCACACACTTTCATCATTACATATATATTTCAATAAGTCAGATATGCTCACACAAGTGATTTATGTGTGGACCCAGAAAGAGTCCCATAATTTAAAGATAGGGGGCATTTTCAAGAGCCTGATTTGATTGATCTAGCTAACTGACATCCCACAGTGGGAAATCCAGCTGCAGATCTGGAGGAGGCAGACCTGTGACCTAGTCCCAGTCCATCCATGCAACTGTGTGCAAATCTTTAATGTTATTTTAACTGAGAATAGAAACACACCCATTAGATCCTGCCTCAAAAGAACAAAAGGTATCAAAAACAGCCAGAAGACAATCCTGTCACCTGCCTCTTCTCATTTGGTTTACTTTATTGCTCATGGAATGCCATGTAGAACTATCTGGACTTTACTCTGGCCAGCAAGGGGAGAAAACAGAAATATGATTGTGACACTTCTTTACTTTAAAATATTCAAAGACTTTTCACTACCAATAAGTAAACTTCATTTTTTTGGAGGGTGGAACACAGGATCTATCCTGAAGCCAAATTCTAGTTTCACTGACCCTTCTGCCCTTTATCCTTTGGCATCAATGGCCTTGATTGGCTTTCCAGTTCATAAGGTCTTGGCTCGAGCACTGCTTAGGTTTAACCACAGTTGAGGCATCCTTCAAGGTCTGGCTTATCCTTGGCTCTGTGGATAGCCCTTCTATTAACCCATTTTGTTATGAAAACTCTTTCCTTTACCCTGCAACACTGTGACTGATCTTGGTGGTTCCTGCAGGAAGGGCAGCTGTAATCCTCCTAAAGCTTCCCTGTGCTGTAGATCAGTTCTCTCACAGTTCTTGCACAAGAAAAGGAGATGGGTGGTCCACACTCACACTCTGAAGTCACAGTCCCTGGTGGAACACCTTGTACCCACTAAAGTTTGAGGATCACAGTCTATTGAGTGGCAGAAACTATGTCTGCTATGTCCAGAAACAAACCCTCTGTCTAATGATGAACTACCTCAAGATGTCTCTAAAAACACACCTGTCTAGCACTGGGGGAGGGAGGCTGTTTAAATGGCTGCCAGGATTAAAGACCTAAGGGACAATTGCTTAGTTTCTGTGCCACTATTCCATGTGACTCTAAAAACACAAAAGGAGAGTACACTATAAGATGAATGTGGGAAAAAGGAACCTGGTGTGTGTGCGTGCGGGGGTTGGGGGTGGGCAGGGATGCAGATGACTGAAGTGAGAGACTGAAAAAGAACACCTTGTCTGAGGATGCCTGGTAGACATGACACCATGTCCAAATGTAAAGAAGTCAGCAGGCATTTCCTGCAAAAATGTTTGAGGGAGTTACGTGCTGTTGGCATTGATGGAAAATAGAGGAATACAATCTTTTTCCTAGTCATAACATTAAACAAATACAAATAATTAAACTGTCAGAAGCTAAAGCAAAGAAGCCTCTTTTGAGCATACAACTGAAATAGAAGCCTAGGATGGCCTCATCCTGGTTCTGCAGCTGAGAGTGACCTTGAACTCGTGATTCTCCTGGCTCTGCATTCATTTCTCAATATGAAAGATAACAGGCATTCACCACCATGCTTAGTTTTATAGGGTTCTGGGGACTGAATCCATGGCTTTGTGCATGCTAGGCAAGCACTTTACCAACTTCATTGCGGTCTTTTCATTGGGAAGAAAGCTTAGGGTCCGGGCTGAAGTGGACAGCCTGCCACATCGGGTCTAGAAAGATACTGGAGAAATGCAGAGGTAACTGAGCTAGCTAGCTCCTGCCTGCTATCATGGACTCTCAAGGCATTCTTTAATACAGGCCTTTTTTTTCCTCCCCAAAAGTGATCTTGCTGAATTGAGAGGTTCTGGTGGGGGGTTCTAGCAAAACAAGGATGGGACCACTTTATCTTATTTCTGGGACAATCAAATTTTTTTTCCAATAGGGCAATTTCAAGACTGGCCATTTTAGAAAATCGTGCACTATAACTGAACCACCAAACCCCAGCAATCCGCTGCTGGCTGGGTAGGGGTCAAATTTTCACAGAATTTGTTTCCTTAGACATTAGGAAAATAACCAAGTGAGTTTTTCGTCCTGATTGGGAAGCTGAGGGCACCAACATTTTAGATCATTTCCTGCAGTTTTCTCTGCAGTTTCAAAAGCAAATTTACTGGACACTGCTAAGTACAAGCTGAGGAGACTTTCTTCTCTCACTTTCTCATCTGCCTGTCAGAGGCAAGTGTCCTCCCGCCTGGTCTAACTGGACCACTTCCCTGAATGGCTGGGGATGGCTTGGCCCTCTCCTGGACTCCACAAGGGGACTTCTGACACTCTTGTGCACATTAGCAAAGCGTTCACCCCAATCCAGTCACCTCTGTGCCACATGCCTTTACGTTTCAAGTGTTTCTTTTGAGCGTGAAGCAACTTCAAAAGATATATTTAAAGCAGAGGGGCTTCTTTTCACCTTGGCGTGGAGGCCGCTGTTGCTTGAAAACAAAAGGACTCTGCACCTTCCTCCCCGGGACACTGCTTCAGGAACCTTATTTACAAGATGACAAACCCAGTTCATTCTCACAGCCTCATTAAATCGAAGCTTCATTTAACTAGTCGGACATTTTTACAATGGCTTTACTGGCTCAGGGTGATAAATGGCTGTCTAACATTCTTCAACAATAGCACGGCTGCAGCCGTGCAGCATGATGTGTATAAACACTGCATCTGTTTAACAATGCACGGGGCTGGAGAGCAGGAACTGCAGGCAAATGCTCTCCCTCAGCATTTTGTATTGGGGCAGGGTACTGGCTGGAGGGAGAGAGGACCATCCAGTTTTGTTTAACAAGATCCATGTTTTGCTGAGAAGAATGACGGTCTTGGAAACTCAGGATCACATTTCAGAAAAGGGGAGTGGTGTTAAAATTTTTCCTAAATTTGATCTCTGAAAAACAACAGGGAAAAGGTTGGCAATCAGATGAGAGAATGACTCCATTTCTCTTCCTTTAAAAAATTCCTCTAGTCCCGGCAATGTGGTACAAGCATGTAATCTCAGCGCTTGGGAGGCTGAGAAATGAGGAAAATCACAAGATCAAGGTCAGCCTGCAATACTTAGCAAAACACTCTCAAGCAAACGAGCAAACCAAACAAAAGCCTCCATGTGAGAAAGGACAGAATAACACGTTCCAGTTCGACAAAACTGGAGCCTCTTCCGGGTACTACTGATGCCAAAAGCTGGAGAAGGACACGGTTTCCTAAACAAGGGGGGAGAGCCTGGCTATTACCCACACATCATCTAAATCCTATCTAGGTTTTCACTAGGCTCTGATTTAATTTCACACCAAACATGACTGCGTAACGGGACAGGACAAAGCCTCTAGTATTTACACTAGAGACTACGGCCTGACGTTCTGTGTAAATGAAATTTCCCAGTTGTCCCAGGCAGTTTCTACCTTGTTTCCATGCTAGCTGCTTGACATGCCGTTACTTATTGCTGCAGTGGCAGGTGAGCAGAAGCCCAATCTCACCTGATGGGTGTGATCACGGCAAAGAGGTCTAGGGTTCATCCTTGTGCCCGCTTCGTCTGACCCCCAACCCCCAAAGCAGAAAGGGACACTGGCCCATGGTCAGTCTACCAAGAGGACTGCCAAAAGGGGTCCAAGATTGCGACAGCAATCCTCTCCAAAGGCCGATGAGGCTGCCTCCTGGAATACGTTTTGGTCATAATTCTGTTTTTATTATTAAGCTATACATTTGGAATATCAAACTTGTTTTCCATTCATGCTTTAAAAGTGACACTGAAGTCCTTAAATGACTCCAGCAGCTTGTCGTTTTGTTGTTACTTTGAATGCCAGGGGCTGCTTCAAGAACCCACAGCCTTCCTCCCCCTATGGGACCGGAGGCAATCAGAAGTCATGCCTGTGTGCTTCATCAACAATGTAAATCAATTTTGCGCAGCCATTCCCCAAAGGAAGCCATCACTCTGCTGCTAAGCTTGGCTTACCATGATGAGATATGGAGCGCCCACACAGGGAGGGAGGTTCCTCACCTGCCAGGCTTGGAAGTGCCCCAGGGCACATCCAGGCCTCTCCTTCACTCACCAGACATTCCGCTCTGCAGCACTCCCCTGCTGCTGTTTCAGCTGGGAGGGCCTGGGACTCAGTGTCTGCAGTGTAAATGGAGCAGGGCATTGGCCGGACATTGTGTCACTGCATCCTGAACTCAGAGCCTCCTTTTCTTCTTCTCTTTAAAATCTTTAGCTGTTCTGTTTCTCTGTGGAAGACCTGTCCTGATACGGACAGAAGCTAGAGTAATTCCTTCAATTTTCTACAGAAACAAGGAAAGGATGAGAAAAAAAATCTAGGGAGAAGGTCCCCCGAAAAAGATACGATTATGGAAACCCGCAAGTGCCTTCCACTGGATGAGGAGCTATCTGAGCCCTGTGGATGGAAGCTCAGTGGAAGGAGGTGAGAACAGAGCTTGCATGCTTGCCTGCTAAATGGTCCTCAGTTAAGAGGAACAAACACATGGCAGTGTCACAGGAAGGGCATGGGAACTCAGCCAGCAAAATCAGTATGATCAGATCTGGTTAACAGGTGTCCTGGTCACATTCCACAAATGTCTTGGGCAGGTAAGCAGAGCAGATGAATTTATTTATATGAACACTCATCTCTCCCTTACAGTGTGTTTATGTGTGTATGCATGAGCCTGCATGTGTGTGTGCTTATTCATGTAATAGGACTGCATGCACCACATGTCTAGATAAATATAAAGGGATATCACAATCCTGGAAATTTATAGTTCTAAGAACAAACAAATAGGAAGAAAAATAAATGTTTTCTTTTCCATATGCCAGAGGGTCACAATAAAACCTACAACACACTGAACCTTGGCTTCGTACAGGATTTCCAACAGTGACATAGTGTGCACTTGAAGACGGCCACAACCATGCCTGCTTCCCAACAATCTCCAACCTCTGAGTCAAGAAACAGTTTGATGACACAAATGAACCAATCTACACTAAACTCTTAGTTTCCAAAGGTTCATTTCAACCTCTGCTGCAGCAGAGTTTAATGCTTATGGGATATTGCTGGAACAGAAGAAATGGAGTCCCTGTGTGACACAGTGTAATTCACAACACATGAGAAAGAGCCCTGGGTTCTCCCAGACTCCCCGAAAGGTAATACCTCCAGTCTGCTGCCACCCCATTTTTCTCTCAAAGGGTAGATAATTTTAAGTTCTTTTTTTTTTCTTTTGGAGTTCTGTGCATGAAAAAAAATGGTTTGAGGGTGGGAGAGGAAAAAAATCAGATTGTAAAAAGTTAATGCAACGGTCTGGTCTCATTTTGTAAGTGAAGAAAGTGGGGAACTAAAAGACAGAGTGCCATCCAAAATCACATTTCTAGGTGCAAACGGAAAGTATAATTGGCATTCCTAATTTTCACGCCCACCCTCCTATAACACAGCAGAATGAGCTTGAAATGAAACAAGTAATTAAAAAGAAGTATCTCAAAAAAAAAAAAAACCCTCACAATTAGCCATGTCCTACACAGCCCAGCTTCTAAGTTAATTGGATTTAATTTTAGTTTTACAAGGAACAGGCAGAAAGATGTCCCCCCATCAGGTGCCAACTTACATAGCCGATTCTAAGAATAAGTTTACAGCCAAACCAAACACCTGGAGCTTAAAAGCCAGTTACCCGTAACAGGCATAAGAATCACCTGGGTGAGAAAGTAAAGATTTCCCATCCCACAAAGTTAGGATTCATAGAAGGGTTCATACAGTGAGAGCAAGCATTTGGGTCAAGACTGAGAACCACATACCCCCCTCCCCCGCAAACTAAGCAAACAGGGCCTATAAAACATTGCTGACTCTGGTCACTGGGAGACACTGGAAAACCCAGGCTTAAAATTCTTAGGGATGATTCTGAGCAGCTAGGAAAATAAAATAATCTTGGTTTAATCCTCAGAGATTTAAGTTTACCATAAGCCATCTACTCTAGATGCTTCTTCATCCGAGCAGCTTTAATTTCTGTGAGTTAGTGCTAACAGACTCATAAATTAACCCAGTTTCCTACATCAGACTTTCCTGAGATGATGAAATATCTGCTTTGGAACAGATGTCCCTGTGACAGCCTTAATTTTACAGTAAGAAAACTTAAAAATGTCCCAGCATAGAAAATAAAGCCCAAAGTGTGACTTCTGGAACAACGGTTCTCTTGAGGTTTTGTAGCAACTATAAATGTTCTGATCTTCCTAAAGAAGCAGCCAGGATAGGGCATTTGGGTCTCAGCATAAGAGGGGGGCCTTGGCAGGAAGATCATAACGCAGTTTTCAAATCCACTGCATTGTACACTGAAGCATTCTCCCTGGTACCACAGAACTTGAAGGCTGGCTCAAGTTAGCAGATACCAGACATCAGAAATAATGCCCTCCTGTTACAGTCAGTGTTCTATCGCTGTGAGGAGACACCATGATCATGGCAACTCTTACAAAGAAAAACATTTAATTGGGGCTTGTATACAGTTTCAGAGGTTTGGTCCATTCTCGCTGTGATTCTGGAGAAGCAGCTGAGAGTTCTACATCCAGATCCACGGGCAGCAGGAAGAGAGAGACACTGGGCCTGGCCTTGGCTTTTAAAACCCCAAAGTCCATGCCCAGTACCACACTTCCTTCAAAGATTCCACACCCACCTAATCCTTTTAAATAGTGCCATCCCCTAAGCATTTAAATATATGAGCCTATGGGATCATTCTTACTCAAAACACCATATCCTTTGGCCTCTCTTCTGCTCCCCAAGATTCCCCATGTGTAAGTCAAAGTTGGGCAACAGGGGCATGCTTCTTTTTCTTTGGAAGTTCTGAACAGAGTAAAAAGTATGAAATATACAAAGTGTCATAATTAGTGTTGATCAAGGTGGGAAGTATTATCAGAAATCCAAACAGACAGCCATTTTCCCAGAAACAAAAGGACCTGGATTGAACTATCTGGAGGCAAATAGGGACAAGGGGGTCTGTCTGGGATCTGTTGCATTCTGCAGATACCATGAACACAACTGTTACAATGGCACACATCCAACCAGGTGCACCTTGAAGTGGTGCTGGACAGATGGGAGTTTTATGCTCCTCTTGGAATGTGTTTTGCTTAAGTTCAGATGGTGCTGTATTTTCGTTGAATGCTGCTTTTCTCTGCCCGGCCACAATCTCCTCTTCTCATGCATTGCTCCATCCCCTGGCTACAGTGTAAAGTGTAAAGTTTGGTTCTCTCCTTAACCCACAATGGAAAAAGTTCTCTGGTGTGAGGTGGAGATTGATTTCTGCTGAAAACAACCTGACAGAGTGCCGGCAGGACAGCAGGAGAGGCAACCACTGTAGACAATGATAGTAAAATCCCTTAAAAGTTGAAACTAAAGTTGTCACATTGTACAGCAGGAAGTAAAATCAGGGACTTGTACACAGGCACTCATAGCGGCAGCATTTAGAACCCATAGTATATGGCAGTAAGCCTGCACTCACCAGCAGATGAATGGATAAACAAAACATGATATATGAATACAATGTAAAAAATATGATATGTATGTATGTATGTATGTATGTATCTATACAATGGAATAGCACTCAGCCCTCGAAAGAAAATCCTGAGACATGCTGCATCAGGACCCTAGAAGGCATCTTTTAAAGACTGCATGCTTGGACTGATTTCAAATTAATTTGGCTGAAACTAGCCTCTGAATTTGAATGATAAAGTTTTGGCTCAAAGTAGCAGCCATAAAAAGTTCAATGGCAACCTGGCTTACAGTCCAAGCAATTTGTACGGCAATCCGAGAGCAAACTCCTGCAACTGGCTGAACCCCAGACAGTCACAACAGATGACCCCTTGGACAATCCTGGGCTGTGGACTCTCAGATTAAGTACAAGTGAGGCAAATGCCCAGCTGCATCAATCATGTGCTCTATGCATGCTTCTTCCTGCTTTTCAAGCTGGAGAAATAAGGGGTAAGCGGTGTAGGTAGGTGGGGGGAGAGCATTGTTTGGTGCTAGAGCCTTTTCCTTGCTCATGTAAACTTTGTCATATTTGAATAGGCTCAGGTTTTCTTTAACAGTCTAATTCCATCTGTATGAGTTGTCAAGATCCACCAACTCAGATGAGCAGTCATAGCTGGACAAGCGTGCCAGCGGTTGACTTGAAGAGGACATAGGAGTTACTGCTTAGTGAACACGGAATTTCAGTTTGAGCTCTGGAGATGGAAGGTACCCAGTGTCATACTGTAACGTAAATATAGTCAGTAAAACTGATATCCCCTTGTAAAGGGCCAAGATGACAAACTGTATGCTGAGCATATTTTGGTACCATAAAGAAGCATTAAAAGAGAAACCTTTATAAGAAACAGGGCTGTAACACAGGGAGCAGGAACAGGTCTCAGTGAAGACCTCTTTGTGCCACAGTGAAACTGAGAGCAGGTGTCTATCCTTGGTGATATGGAAAAGATGCTCTTGTTTCTGGAACTCACACTGCATCATTGGTACCATGAGTGTTGAGTCGTTAGAGGACAAAGAAAGAAATGTCACAGTCCAGAGGCCAGCTCCCCAAGGCTAGCAAACTGTAAACATGGCCTGAAGAAATAGAGATATTCCCTGGAAGTTGACTATAGTGGCTAAATATTCTTCATTCAGAGTGAATGTTCTCCTGATCCCATGTACTTAAACAAAACTCATCACAACAATTTAAATTTCTATAATTTGGCCTCCCTCACCTCTTCTTTCAGATTCTGAAGTTAAACAGTGTGTATTTTCTACCACAACTGGAAACTCGTTATGTTCCAGAAGATTATACTGCGTGAACCTCCAGGTGTTGGTACTGGGAACTCACTGTCCTGCATAAATTCATTTGATCAAACCAACAATTGTAAGCCAGCAACTTTTTATGCATCCTTTGAGTGCTATCAGACTCAAAGCTCTGGTAAACCTGGTGGGGAGGGAGAGAGAACAGGAAAGATCTGTATTAAGGGGCTTGTAGATGTTGCTTAGGCTCTGTGTGCATCAAATAAATAAAAGAGGCCCTATTGAGTGTTTCTTCTTCATTACTGCTTTCTAGGTTGTTCTGGTCACCAAAGAGCAAGCAAAGAGAGAAGCATGCATTTACATGAACAATAACCTGAAAGCAACAAAAGGCAAAATAATAAATAATAATAATAATAATAATAATAATAATAATCCTCAAACTCTGTAAACCCTACCACCAGTATAAACTGATCAATCTCATCCCATGACACCAAACATCGCAGCCAATCTGTAGACTCAACCCCAACATGAAGGATTAGTAAGACCTCATGATTAGAAATGCTGCACAAAAATCACTGTATAATGACTTAAAAACAGCAAGAGGGTACCAACTCTTAAAAATGGGTTCAGAAATATTTTTTAAAAGGAAGGGGACAATTAGTCTCTTTAAAGACATTTAAGTATTATTTTAAACAATGACTTCCTTCATTTAGAAAAAAAAATTGCTTCTATTTCTGGCCAGCAATCTATTTTTCTAAACTGGATTCCCAAGAAAAGTTTACTAACGTCCAAGTACTTGAAAAGAAGTCTCAACTTCTACCCCCTCCAACATCCATGACTGATTTAATAAAAAGCCACTGTAGTATTTTTAATTGATGGAAACTGAAGTAAATAGATGCACTTAGTGCCACATGGCAGAGAGTATGGAAAGGGCATTCTCTCATCTAGAATTCATGCGATAAATGGAAAGTTTAATAAAAGGTCTAAAGAGGCTCATCTGAGAGCTTTTAAATCTGGAAAGAAAGGAGTCCTACAGAGAGAGGCTGGCCAGGGAAAACACTACTCATGGTGGCGGAAAAGAAAGATTGGCTTTTCTAAAGAAACGGTGATTTGGGTGGGGCAGGGAGTAAGAACAGTCTGAAATAGTTGGGGGGGGACTGTGGGTTGAATCAGTCCATTTTTATTCAAATAGTAAATTTATAGAAAAGGGGACAGGAGGTTAGAAATCTCAACCAATTCTTTGTATAGACTTAGGTCGATAAGAAAGAGCTCTCCACCATGTATTCGGGGTAATGCTGAATCACCAGTTACCACAAAACAAGCAAGGAACCATTGTGATTATGTTCTAAAACATAACCCACTGTCATGCCAGAACTTGAGAAGAATAGACAGTAAGATTGGTGGACGTTTGAGGTCAGTCTGACTTACACAGCAAGATCCAGGCTAGCTTTGCCTCCAGAGTGAGAGCCCTGTCTGAAAAAATCAAACAGAGCATTCATTTTCATGCTCAGTAAACAGCTCCTGGTAGTGATATGTTTGCTGTTTGCTCTATTCATTTCTCCACTTTCTCTCTCCAACAGCCTCAGTTTCCCCTTCGGTCAGATGACTGTACTTTAAGCCTAGCAAAACAGCATTCCTGTCTAAGCTAAAACCATTCATTAGTGTTTTTCATCTCCATGGCTCTGTCCATTCTGTGCAGGGTCCTTGAGCACAAGAACCCCAGTCAACTAAAAGAGGAACCTCCAGATTCTGTCACGCTTTCCTAAACCTCTATCTCTCATACCACAGGTGGTCATTTTGAAAGGCTTAGGAGACAGTAGTAAGCCTAAGTGTGGAGCCAACCTGTAAGAAACAGAGCTTTGAGTCAGAGAGGAAGAGAGTGTGTTGGGTATATTTCAGTCCATGTCAAGGCCTCCTCTAAAGCCATATGCATCTCTGAATTGTTTCCAATTATGTGGCACATTCTAGTCCATCTGTTCAAAGGTGTCTATAACTGCAGCATGGAAATCCTGACCACGACGAAGTTACTCCTAAACTGTGAGGAGACAGAAGAGAAGAGGAGGGGGAAGAGAGGAATGAAAAGATGGGAGAGGAGGAAGTGCAGAAGGAGGAAAAAGAGGAAGAGGAGGAGGAAGAGGAAAAATCATCATCTGGTCCCCACAGTAGTGAATGTCACTCAGGGAATGGGCAAACGGTTGGCATATCTTGGTTTATGTTCTGTCGCCAGGATGAGACCTGCTGTGCTATTGTGCTTATCAGAAAAGTCTCTGATCAAACTCAGTGAAAAGCCTAGGAATATTCTAAGTTATGTCCTGCCACTCAGTTTACTGTTATGACATATAATTGTATACAATTATAGATTAACTACCCACCAGATCTATTTACTGAGAGGTAGTGCCTGAAGGCAAACAAGACATTCACAGGTTTGAGAGGCCAATACTAACAGCCACGAGATATCACGGGATCACTATTTCAGTTTTATGATCCATTCCAATCAGTCAAGAGGTCAAGGTCAGCACTGGGTGGATCATGTCTGGTTCCTCTTCCTACTCATTAGCTGTGTGGTTTCATGCCGGTGATAGCTCTTGAATAAGCCTTGTTCAAAGAATGAAGTTTAGTATGCTTTCCTTCCTAGGTTGTAGAGATGAGATGTTCAGGGCAGCATCACGGTATATGTTAAGTTCTCAAAACAGAAAATAATCTTTTTCAAATGAAAACTGCCTCACATGGGGATTTGAGGCAGCTGAAATTAGTGAGGTAGACATTGATACTTCACCCAATACCGATCCCATACAAAGACTTTTGTTCTTTGCCCAAATGCGATACTGAACGTGGCAAACAGTTTTCTTGGGGAGCAAATGTAGTCCTATCTGTATCCAAAGGTCTTGTGGAACAGCACCAAGAGTGATGGGCTTCAGTGAATAATAGGCTGACTCTGAACGCTGCAGCCAGGCTTGAAGAAACTGGTAGGTCCCCCAAAAGAAGCTCTTGTCTGAAACAACACCATCTGTGCCGAAGCACAGCTCCTAGTACCTGAAGCTCTTGTTTACATTATGCTTTTTATTGGCAAACCTATTCCTTCCTGGAAAGCAAACTTCATGAGCACAAAGGCCTTGCTCTGAAGTCTAGCAAGGAAGGTGATCTGCAAACTATTTCTTGGGTGATAGCAACTGAAATGGTGCTTTTCAGCCCCAAATACTTAATATGTTTCTAGATTAAAAAAGTATTTGAAAAAAGATAATCATTTAGACACAAACAAGCAAAGCATTTAGAATCTACAGTTCTGTACAAACTGGGTATGGCAAGATTGGAAAGCCACGTTGGATACAATGCTCATTTGAGCACAAAGATTCTGGGGATGTGTATAACAGCATGGCATACACTTCAGGTAAATGTACACGTGTCAACATTTTTACTTTATACATGAGAAAACAGCTATTAGGAACGCCAATCTGTGTTTGGTTTTCCCCTCCTTTTATTCTAGGAAAGCCCTTGTGTTCATCTGCCTCACGACTGTTTATACATGATGGTTGAAACAGAAGTTTCTAGAAACATTGTCCCTTTTACCATTCCTACTTTTTGCTTTCACCAGGGGCAAAGGACTTTCTGGACATTGGGCCAGGATGCTTGGGGAGAGCACCACTGGGGAGTGGATGGAGTGAAGGACTTCTACAGCATCAAGACAAGCGAGGCCCCTACACAGAAAAACAAACAAAAAATTAAAAACAAACAAACAAACAAAACCCCCCAAAACCAAATACTAGCCTGTGGAGAATAAGGGTCCAGACAGAACTTCTGGCAAGGGGCCCGTAGGTGAGCAGTAACCAGCTCTCAGCAGAAAAAAGCTGTATGATAACTCGCAAAGCAGTCAAATCATGCTCTCACTCTGCGGTTGTGCAGGAACCCTAAGTCAAGGTCAGAAAAAGAATAGCCATGCCCTGCCATCAAGGGCTTGAGTTACAAACCAAGGTCCCATCATCAGTGGACAGTTTTGGACTGATCCCCTGGATGGTCTATTCCAAACTGACTGTGTATGCTTGGGGTCCTGACCTGGAACCCACAGAGATCTTTTATCAGGAGTTGATACATTACTCCTCACGCTGAGGGTCAAGGACTCAGACTTCTACGTGCTTCAATTCTAAAAACAAACAAACACCCTGGTGTGCAATTACTTGCATCTGGACGTTACACTAGAATAACACCAACACCTGCTAACCATGTTTAAATGTTTAAAAATGCAAGTTGCCACCAAAGAGTTATTGCTCACGCCTTGGGCTTTCGTCAAGCCATGCAGGTGTGGCAAAATTTTGGATGGGGTGCATAAGAGCAGGTTAGCTACATTCCCATCCCTTACTTCTTGAGATAGGTTCACTGAAGCTGTGAGATGAGATGGCTTGGATGCTCTTTAGAGGTAAGTTGGAATCCACCAATAATCTCCATCCTTTGGAGTTCCCTATTGAGCCACAATTGAAATTAAAAAAGATGCCATGCGCTATGTGTGTGTCTCTAGCTTGTGCTAGAGCCATGATTCACTTGCCACATCTGCATAACACCTGTACTAATGTCTACTAAATATTTCTCTACATATGGATGGTTTTATTACTTAAGTTCATCCTCACCCTAGATGACAATATCCATGAAATTACAAGTGTGATATGCTACACACACCCATACACTTTTCAATATGCATGGAAAACTGCCAAATTATGGAGAGACAAGTGTGCATCTAGGCACAGCCTAAGATTATGTCATACAAGTGTGCATCTAGGTACAGACAACCTTAAGATTATGTCCTATTCACTAGTGGTGCAGCACTTGCTACACTTGGAAAACCCTGCATTGCACACTGGTGGCACTCGATGTTCTTCTGATTCTATTTTCTTTTTCCTTTTCTCCTCACTTTCAGACTTCAATTAACCATGCATGATGATGGGTTTGAATACAAAGCATCACTGAAAAAGGAGAAAGCTAAGAGAAAGTAGAAGAGCGTGAAGTAGTAACATAAGCAGAAAGAAGAGAGGAGAAAATAAAGAAAAGGAAGAGATGCCTGGGCAAAATATCCAAGCAGGAATGCTAATGGCAGAGAGTTCTGTGTTTGTGCATGTGTCTGAGCAATGTTATCACACCAGGAAGTCTGTTTATCAAAAAGACAGTTACCTCTTGAACGGCAGCATTACCTTCAGCTCTTATACAGTCTCTAGCACAGACCTGAAAATAGGAAGCATGGATGCCTTGCGCCTCTGGGTTCCCTTGCATCACACTGATAGTCAGTTGTGGACTTTTGCCCCCATAGACAAACATCCCTGAGCACAGGGCACCTTCCTTCTCCTTCCCTACTCACCCTCCTTATCATCCCAGGAAAAAAATTCCTGCAAAACTCTTCCTTTGGTCACTGATATCTCTGGGAACCAAACCCATTAAGATATTTTTGATCCTTACTCATTCTATTTTGAATGTCTGGGGCACAGGAAGGAACCGATAAAAATAGAATTACAATGCCCTTACCGTCAAAGCAGAAAAGGAACTGATTAGGATTGATGTCTGAATAAATATACAATAGCAGGTCGTACACATTAACAGCCTTCGGTGGAACAAAAAGTATAGTTTTTAGTGACTGCACGTGTGTGCATTTGTTTCCCATGTCCTGTGTGCCTTTTTTTTTTTAAAGGAGAAGACCTCCTTTAAAAAAGAATTAAAAATATAGCAGTGAGCTGGAGAGATGATTCAGTGGTTAAGAACACATTCTTGCAAATGACCTAGGTTCAATTCCAAGCACCCACAGGGAGAATCACACCCAGTTCCAGGGGATCTGATGTCGCCTTCTGACCTCTGTGGGCACTAGGCACACCCTGTGTTGTTCATGTACATATGAACAAATCGCTCATACACATAAAGTAGATATGTAAAAAAACATAAAATAATTATGGTAATGATATAAAATGGTGGTAAATATTCATTGAATACTGATTGACAGGTAAGGAACTAGAAAGTTTGTATGTAGTAATTCATCTAGTTTCCAGAGCCAACAATCTAATGGAAATAAATGGATACTATCCCCCCCCTTTTTTTTAAATAAGGAAGCAACTCAGAATCAGAGATGTAGCTACCATACAACAGACAGATAAAAGTTATTTATGTCTTTCCAAATAGTGTTAATGTAATGGGGGTTAATTAATTCCTTTGAGCCAGCCTTCCACCACAGAGTTAGAGGTGCCTAGGGAAGGGTGGCTATAAAGAGGAGATGGGAAGATGGGCACAGTCCTTCGGAGGGCTTGGCCTTGCAGCACTGCAAGCTTCCAAGTGAAAGGCGTTACCACTGCCAACGTTATTATCAACACTTCCACATACTCCAACAATCAAGAGGCCATTCTACTTTCCTGTCTGAACCTATGAATCTGACAGTATTCAATGAACAACTGCCTAGGAAAAGTGGACAGTCTAGCTGTAGGATTTCCTAAGTGCCTGGGAAGATACCCTGAGAAGCCTATGGGAAGTGCTTTCAGCCTACCTTGAACCATGTCCTTCAAGTAACATCAAGTACATGGTTTGCAGCCATCTCAGCTAAAAGAGGCTTGCTTGCTTGTGTGTGGATATACTTTGTGCTCTGCACTTGAATTGTTTTATTCATCTCTTGTCATCATTCTATCCACTTACATTTTAGCCTGTTCTCTGATGATTTTTTTTTATTATCATTTCACATAGAATTAAAAGGATAGCCCATCATGAAGTGGACAGCCATGGAGATAGTTCGTGATTATAAACAAGAGGCTGTGGAAAGCTTTTCTTTTTATTTGTCTTTTACTTTCCCTATTTATTATTTTGCAGGGCTCAGGATTAAACACAAGGTGTGTATTCAAGTGAGCAGTCTATCACTGAATCGCAGCCGCAACCCTGAAAATTTTCTTCCTTTACAATATCCCCGTGCCCATGGTCCAGGATGGTCTTTCACACAAGCAAGCCCATACCTATAAAACACACCAAACACTATCTGAAAGTAGGCGGCCAATATCTTCCCATTACCCACAGACTTAACTCACTGGTCCCTGTGCTCCTTGAAGCCACAGCAACCACCTTCCCTCCCCCCCCCCCCCCGCTGGAAAGCCTAATGGCTTTATTTATATTTCCAGGCTCCCCTTGCTCCTCACTGATCATGCTCCCTGTTGCCTGGGACAATGGCTGCCTCTCTCTGCCTTCTCCACTTCTTCTGCCTTCTGTCTTTCATCTTACACATCTAGTCTTCCAATCTCTAAGATTCTCCATGAGTTAAGTCTCTAAGATAATGACAGAAAGGAACTCTAAGATGCCCTACCTATCTACAGAGAGTGTCCGGTGGCAGCCAGAGTAGATAAACATCTTTCACAACAGGCCTCTTTGGGAAACAATTACTGGTTCATTCTCAAGCTGCAAGAATCCATCGCTTCATGCAAGTCAGCAGGCCAGAAGTCTAATCTCAGTTTCTCACTTGCTTTTAGTGCGGCTAAGTCTCTCAATATTAATGCCTCAGCATATCTCCAGTAAAATAAGAACTTCAGTTGTTCCCATATAACTGCAATACTCCCAGTTGCTATCCTGGCCTTCTTTCCTTCCTTGCTACCTTCATTTTAGTAAGCCTGTGTGCTTCCAAAAGAAAAACAAAACCAAGTAGGTTTCCCCAAACCACAGGATGTAACCCAGACTATTCCACAAAGAATTCTGACCCTGACAGGCTGCTTTCATCCCATCACACACTGCTTTGTAGGGCAAGACAACGCCTGCACATCCTAAACTCAAAGCTACCTCTAACTATCCTTGTGTGTGTGTCTATCTCTGTGTGCTTGAATTACCTTCTTCCAGGTCCTTCGTAGTCTCCCTGAAGTCTCCTAACCCACCCAGGCTGGACCAGCTGCTCACCATGTCTGTCTCCTGAGAGATCTTACAAAATTAGCTGTTAAATCTCTTGCTCGTCTCTCTCTTTAGTAAGTGGCTTACAAGGTCCCCCAGGGGTCAGTGACTTGTTTTGTTCACGCTCGTGTCTTCAGCATCTAGTGCGGCATGGAGCAGGCTCTCAATAACAAGCAGCTAAATTAACCCCCAAGTCGAACTCAACACAGTGTGAGAATACATTTCTACCACCAAGACAGCTTCAGAAGAGTATCTTTTGAGCATTTACTTTCTCTCTTTGGCTTTCTTTTTCTCCTAACACCACAAGCCATGGCTTTCTGAAGGGCAACAAATCCATTCATAAGACATAATCTAAATAACGGTTCCCTTTTGTTAAGTGCCTGCGTACATTGTGTTAATGCCTGGTGCCCACAAAGCCTGGAAGGGAGTGGAACTTGAATTACAGATAGTTGTGAACCATCATGTGGGCACTGGGAACAAAATCTGGGTCCTCTGCAAGACCAGCCTCTGCTCTTAACTGCAGAATTATCTCTAGAGTCTTAAGAAATGATTTTTTTGGGGCGGGGGGCATTGCAACGCTAGAAAAAACAATGTGGGATGTAGATCTTGAGTCTAGAATCTAGAATAAATATCAAATTTGAATAATCCACAGGCAAGTCTGAGGATTGAGCAACCCACATTTTATACAACTCGTATATCTTCATCTGTGTAAGTTTTAGACATTTTTTTCAGCCAAGTTGTTCAGTTTTCTATAAAGAAAATTTTCATAGTTTTTCCTTTATTTGCTCCTGAGTGCTGTTTTAAAAGGCTCCGGGTTTGGTCCTGAGCAACATAAGAACACTAGTATATAGTTACACATTTCTGTTAGTCTCATTTCCTCTTTCTAATTCTAATTCCTTTTAGTTTTCTTCATTTACAGCATTCATTCATTTATTTGTGCTCATGGCACTTCAAAATGTTCGTAACAATAGCCAATAGAACTGTGAACAGTCATTTCCCTTAATGTGCACCTGATCTTAGCATGAATGCAGCCAAGTCAGAGGTAACTATGGTGTTAATTGCTCTTCTAGTCTTGTTTCTAGGAGTTTTAAATCATAAATAGGGTTTAATTTAAATTTTTTTTCTTCACCTACTGATATGACCGCCCGAGTTTCTTCCTTTATTGCTAATGGAAACAATTACATTGACTGATTTATTCTTTTTTCCTTCCTTCCTTGCTTCCCTCCCTCCCTCTCTCGCTCTCTTTCTGTCCTTCATTCCTGTCTCCCTCCCAACCTTCTCCCTTTTTTCTTCCCTCCTCCCTTCCTAATTCTAATACACCCAGATTCTAATCCTGGAATAATTTAAAATTAGACTAATATGCACCTTTTTTTGGCACATTGTTGAATTTCACCTGTGAGTGAAGTATACTTTATAAAGTATCTTAGTGTCTGTTCATAGTATCATTCAATTTTTTGTAGAAATTTTTCTCTTTGTTAGATGGTATATTGATCATAAAATAAGATGGAAAGTTGTTTCTCATCTTCTTCTTTGAATATTTGATGAAACTCATCACTAACGAAACTGTGACTTGCATTTTCATGGTGAAAGGTTTTTGAAGTGAATTCAGTTTAATTATTATACTGAGACACTCAAATTTTATATTTTATTTTGTGAATTCTTTTTCCTTTTTGGTGTATACTTTTAAAGTAAGTTATGTACTTAATGAAAGTTTCAAATTTTGTCAGCATAAAGGCATGCTTTATCTGAATCCCACATACTGTAATGTGCCGCACTTCTGTATCATCCAATTTGAAAAACTATCTAAAGGTTTTCTGTTTTGTTTTGTTCTGTTCTTTTAAGGTAAGAACATGCCATTTAATATCTTAATGTTGGGGTGGAGTAGTAAATAGACCTTACTACTACTGATTTCTAAAGATTCACTGTACCCAATGAAATAACTTGGCTTGATTTCAGTCTTAGACTTACCGAGGCTTATTTCACAGTGCAACATAGCTTATACATTTGAAAAGAATTTAGATTCTGTACTTGTGTTAAGTGAGGTGTTCTACAAATATTGATTGGCTCAAGGTAATCCACCAATCCTGTTGTTTAGAGCCTCTATTTGCCTGTTTATCTGCTTATCTATTTTTTTCTTTTGGGGAGGGTATATCTAATTTTAAAATCAGTTAAGGAGAAAAGAATGTTACAATCTATTATGATTGTAGGATTATTTTTTAAAATACTGTAACTGTTTATTTTGTATATTTTTAAGGTCCAAGATTAAATGGGCTTGTGTCTTTATAAGGAAGGAACTCCTTTTTCTTCCATTATGAATGCCACCTTTGGTATCACTCCTCCTTTGTAATCTGCTTTGCCTGATATTAACAAAGCCACTTCTGCCTTCTTATACTAACTATCCATATCTACCTCTGTAATCCCATCTATTTACATCAACTCACTTGTGCATTCTACTTAGAGTGCATCTTTATACTTAGGTGTTTTTAAACACTTTAAATGTGTTTTAGCTAGTATTTATTTCTAATATACTTAGATAATTTTTTCTTATTTCTACATTCTCTTTTTTTACTGTTTCAATACTTCTAGAACTCTATTTTAATGATCAATTGGCTTTTTTTTTTTGCTATATGTCTTTAAATTGATTCTTTATTGGTTACTGTAAAGATCACAGCATACAAACTTAGGATTTTATAGTCTATTTAAAGTTAGTCAGTTCCACACCAATTCATGCAATACCGAAGACTCTTACCTAAAAAACCCTGTAATTTTAATCTTTTCCCCCCGTATGTAATGTCTTTTAATCTTACCTAATTCATAATTTCCTTCTTTTTAGGTTCTAATTAATTCAACTATATTATACCTCACCACAGTTTCTTCCTGTTTTCAGGTTTGTAGTTAGCTGTACCTCTTTGTGAAATGATGTATTCCATAAATTCAGTGGACTTAGTGGTTTGTTAGTTTTAAATTCTTTCCTTTACTATAGGTCTCACATCACTCTGGTAGAATTCTGGCTATTACCTCATATTCTTGAAGCTAGTACTCATCTCAGCAATTCTCTTGTCACCTTAGACAAGCTGTTACCCTAACTTTAGTTTCACTTGTCCTATTCTCTGTTAGCTGAGAGGCTATTGATCCCAACTGCCAAATAATGTTTTTAGTCCATCCTAAACTCCCTGGTTTGTTGTTAAATTTTTATTCTACTTCATTGCTATGATTTCTATTCACTACAAACATATCCCTTATTCTTTCTTGGTACATTTATAAAACACTGTCCGATGATCTGCTTCATCTTAAGGCGGGCTTCTGTTGCTTCTTCCCTCACAGACTCTTCGTGGCTCTTCACATGTCAAACACTAGTGAACGTTTTAAGTATCCACTCTCAGAGCCAGGCACAAAATTATTAACTTGGTTAGAACCAAACTCCCAACTCTGCTACATCTGAGGTGGCCATTAGCTCATAATGTGCATTCAGATGCTGTCAGTCTGTCTACACACAGGCATGTGTCCATGGTCATCAGTGCCACAGTTACTCTCAGAATTGGTGATCCTCTCATTTGTCTTTCTTTTTATCTTCTTCCCCTGGGGATTCTTCTTCACTTTCTGGTGGTTCTGGGTTCTCCAAGCTCTTCCAAGTAGCCCCGGTTGCCAAAACAAATAAAACTCTGTTGGATTTTAAGCCATACCACACTTTAGTTAACTGTGGCTAGCGCCAGGGCCCAGACTATAGAAATGGAGTGCTCCATGGCAACTGCAGCTTCCTGTAAGGTCTGCATCCACCCAGAACTCTCCAAAACTTCGAGATAGCTATTTATGATTATTATTAAATCATGACTGTGGATGAGTCCAGGGCCTGGAACATGCGATGCAAGTTCCTGAATTAGAGCCACAGTCCCCCAAGTGTTTAGCTTCTGTTTTCCCAGAATTTTCCACAGTTATTTGTGGAAAGGTTCAATCTGTTACAAGCTTAGAGCTCCATAACTGAAAGAAAACTCAACAATGTAATTTTTGAAGGTTTCCAAACTAATAACTCATAAGTTGTTTAGACAGGTTTGTGTGTGCACGCACACACACACCTTGCTATAAGAAACAGTTAAGCAAGCAAGGGAGAAAAAGACAGACTAATGTACACTTGGGGATCGAAGGCAGAGGGACAAGAGCATCTCCAGGAAAGCATAAAAATAAATAAAAATATGTCACTGTTCTAGTCCTTTGGCAGTGCATAGGTTAATGAATGTTCAGAATATTTATTCATAAATGGACAAATGGCATGGGACAGATAATGGCCAGGCAGAGACTAACCATGGCATTTGCCATTAACTTGGATTATTCTAATTCTATTTTTCTAAAACCAAATATAGTTCTTCTTTTGCTAGTGGACTCTTTCAAAGTCTCCACACCAGTAAGATCCCTGAAAGCTGTAGTCATAGGCTCTAAGAAATGAAGGATTTATGAAACCCATCTATAGGTAAAATTCATGGATCTTCAGCATATATGCAAGTCTTGGACACAAAGCTAATAACCATCCAACATGCTGTCATTTTGAATGCAAAAACAGAACTGAAACCATGCATGCATGTACCCTGTCTTCTTTTCATTTTCACAACATAGACCAACAGTTTGAGAAGTGAGGAAGGATGATAGTAGTGGGGTGGCACACGCCTTTAATCTCAGCATCTTGAAGGCAGAAGCAGGTGGATCTCCGAGTTCAAGACCAGCCTGGTCTACAAAAGCAAGTTTTAGGACAGCCAGGGCTACAAGAGAAACCCTGTGTCAAAAAACAAATAACAACAAAAACAAACAAACATAGAACAACAAAAGAAGGATAAGAAGAGAGACTGAATCTAAGAATGCACAGGCTTTCTTAGAGCAGGAGAAATGGCTACCGTGCCTGCTGACTCGCATGTCCCCATGTCAAGGACTGTGGGACCTCTTCCCAGAGGGGACTCGACAAGTGCCCTCCTCAATTTTATTACCTCACAGGAAGCTCCATAGAACACTAGTGACTACACCAGAAGGAGGGAGATCACACTGGCAAGGGGGCTGGAAAAAGTGATGTCATCAGACACTTCTTTCCCATCCTTCATTTTATGACTCTTTCTAAAAAGGGAGGAGAATTCAAACCCCTTCAAAATAAGATCTGGCTCAGAAGACTGAAGACCATGATCAGAAAGCTTATTGGTTTGTTTGTTTCTTTGTTTGTTTGAATTAATTACACAAAATGTCAAAAGACCCCTCCAACTAATGATGGCTTCATAGCAGTTACTTGCATAAAATTTTAGGAAGAAGCAATATTTATTTTTTGTGAAAATTGGGAACAATATGGGAAGACTACAGAAGCAATATTACTGATCAATAAACAATAATAGCAAACCAAAGAGTGACAAGTTATGGTCCTCTTTTTATTTCTCAGGCTATTTATACAATGAAGTTCCTTCCACAGGGTTTGATTTGGAGGAGAATGATTTCCAGAAGACAAAACTCCAAAGAAAAAGATACTATTAGCTTTTCCTCTTAGTTTTCTTATCTATGACGTTAATAAATTTTCTTCCCATGAAATAGGTAGCTGGCTGTTGCTTCCACAGAATGAGACATGAACACACATTTTTAGAGTTATGTTTATAATAATGCATTTCAAAAAAAAGAGAGAGAGAGGATTGAGAAATTGTTAACTGCTCTAAAATTCAAATCTCCAACCAGCCGAACACCCCCATGGGTTTAGGTAAATAGGGCCTCTCTGGGGGAAGGTAATCCTAATTATGTGGCAAGCTACAGGGCATCCAAGTTTATGTCAGTAGCAGGTTCTGATAAGCGCTGCATTGAAGGAGCTGGTCTGGACTGTTTCAAGTGGGAGGGTGCTGATGCAATGTTGGTATTTAGCTGAGATCCGCAGGCCAGCAAAGGTCAGGCTGGACAAAGCAGTGCCTAATGAAGCTGCTAGTGTCTGAGGTGAAAGAGCCACAAAGCCTTTCAAATTAGCAGCTGAATCCTGACACTCATTAGCGATTATATATGCAAGGGCTGCATCTTAAGCCCCAACCAATAAAACAGCCTAGACGTTCTGCATACACACAAAGGAATATGGGATGTCCAAACATAAAGAAGTGGAATCTCTTCAGTGCTTTCCCTGTCACATTTGGACATCTCTCTTCCTCTTTTCTGTCTTTATTTTTAAAATGACGACAGGGCTACAGTGTGCTTACCTTCCAATTTAGCCGTAACATAACTACCGTCACGACAAAAATGAGACTTTCATTTTTAAATTTTAATCAAGGAGAGGACTAGTCAGAAATCGCTTCTGCTCACATTCTGTACAAGACATAATGTAAGCATGTTAACTAACACAACCAATAAATCACACTGAAGCACTTATTAAAGTATCTTTCAGGGCTAAATTTATCACTGATGACAAATTTAATTTGAGAGTCAGAATCTGCTCCTTGCATACACTTGATTTGGGGGGGGGGTATATCACAAGTAATGAATGCTAACTATACTCGAGATTTTTACTGGAAATGTCTTTTTCCTAGAGCTTGGGACATGGGGAGGAGCTGCACATCAGAATTCTTTCCCAGCACCGCCAGCCTTTGCTCATCCACGTTAGGAGAATTTTTACGACGGGGATAATGAGCATTTTACGAAGCAATTTATAACCATCACTTCGTTAACCCACTGGATCTCCACAGGTAGGTCGGTCCTTGTCCCTTGATAATGAAGTGAATTGAGAATCAGAATTTCCCCCGTGTGTAACAGGTAAAATAGCTTTAAGCTGTGGCAGCGTCATGTGGCATAAGGGAGAGTGGAAAGCAGAAAGTAAAAAAAAAAAATCACAGACAGCATTGAGTCTTTTTATAATTACCTTATGCTGTGGCTAAAAGATGATGTGTTTGCTTGACGTATCAAAGGAAAATTACACTTCAACAGGCAACCCTTGCTTGATAAAGTATTTCAGGGGGTACAAGTACAATGCCTTATTTTCTGTTCTGGTAAACTCTCCATCCCCCCTTTTTTTTGTGGATCGGAGTTAGGCCACATAAGTTGTATCATCTACAAACATGTGTCCTTCCTTAAACTAATTTTGCAATTCTACACTAGTATTTCTCTGTTGTCTTTTCAGACAGTGTTTTCTTCCTTGACAATGCAATCAGCATACAAAACCCAAATCTCACGGCCTGGTTCTGTTTAAGGCAAAGCTTGCAGCTTGAACCACAGCTTGACAGGGAGAACACATTAAGCTCTTGAACAAAAGCATCCGAGCCGACCTGTTTTGCAGACTGATTAATAGAAACAAGCTCCAAGGACTAATCACAAGTTGAGCCCTGTTTCACAGATTAATAGAACAAAGACATACGAGAGGAGGGGACGGTACGGCAGTGGAATACAAATAAGCAAAGGTAGGTACCAGGCTCTCCTCTACTGAAGTCACATCCTGTAAAGCCAGACCCAGGGTCCCCCTTCCCAGGGTATCACATTAAGGAATGAATTGAAAGGCAAGCCCCCAAAGACGTCTGGCTTTTATTAGCCAGCTTGCGAAGCACCTAGGTTCTGCCTTCCAAGACTCTGATTTAAAAGGGAAACACAATTTTGCAGCAGTATGATGCATAGTTCTGGGTGCTTTAAGGGGAAGGCTTCCATTTCAGCAGGGTAAAACCCCAGCACTTGTTGATTAGCACAAACACTTCCAACTCCCCCATCCTTTGAAATGACCTGTCACACAGGTGATTTGTGAAGTGTATGCCTGAACACGGGCCAGCAAATGCCTCAGACTGTATAAGGAAGCAGAGGAACAGTTAGAATAACACAATTCATCTCCAAATTGCCCAGAGATGCACATTTTTACCACCATAGAATATGGCCTCATTTGTTCCTGGTTCTGTAAGAACCCACAAAAATCCTACAAAAAATAGAGGGAAAAGGAAAGGCACTCATGACAAGCTTCCTGCTGTCCTTGAGGGATGGTACATCTCTGCTTCTAACTTCTCTGCCGATATATGCCCTTTAAAAATGTTAGAATCCATCTGTACACTTGGGTAGGCTTGTGGCTTCAAAAATGTTTATTGCTAATTAAAAGAAGCCAGACTTAACATGGTTCTCTAATTAATGACACTGGTTCTTCTATGTCCAACAACATTCAAGATGACTGTTGATTGTTTTACTAGAATTGTGAACTGTTATACTGGGGGGAAAGTCATTGAATAGCGAGATGTCTACTATACTTTTTTTTTAAACAATTCCCATCCTCAATGAATTTCTAATTTTTCCTCATTATTGAGAGAATTTAAATTTCTGTAATCAAACCCTAGAAAAGCACTTACATGCTTAACACATGGCGCTACCCCTGTAAAAATGCAAAAAAAAAGTAAAAGAAAAAAAGAAGTAACATTTCTACACCAAACATGGTTGTTAATTTCTGTAGAATAATATCGCATCAACACCTTCCAGAAATTCGAATTATATGTGTATGTATTTATAGAAAAGAACCAGTAACAGCATCATCAGCAGCAATAGCTTTCTCAGGTTCTAAAATCATCTGAACAAATTTGCAGAAATATCCAGCACATTCCATTTACAGGAAAAGCAAAGGACAAAATCCCTGAAAAAAGTTTTGCTCCTATGGTGGCACCCAGCACCATTTTTATTATTATTATTATTATTATTATTATTATTATTGGTGGTGGTGGTCGTCGTCGTAATAGTCTTGTTCCTAGCTTCTCGTTCACCATATGGAAAGAAAACATTCTAGAGAAATGCCATTCAAAACAGCTCTGAGGCTGCTGGGATGGCCCAGGAGGCAAGGAGCCGGCCACTGGGTCTGAGGACTGAGTTCCATTCCTGGACCCACGTGGTGGGAAAAGAGAGTGGACTCCCACAAGGTTTCCTCTACCTTCACACAAGTCCTCCCCTAGACACAAAATAATGGAATGTTATGTGCTCACCATGCATCATCCTAGGTGATTTTTAAAATTTTTTTTCACACCATTATTTTTTCTTATGTGCAAAACAAAGATATTCTGATGTCATTCTCAAGACTATTTGGACACAGAGGGAATGGAAATCCTCTGGTGATCTTTGTTCTGCTTTATCAACAATTCGGGTTATCCTGTTTATTGTGGAAACAGGGCAAAACCAATACAAAGTGAAAATTCGGTGTGAATCAATAGGCACAGAACCACCTTCAAAACCGGTAAGTCTGTGTCTACCAACTATCCATACCTCTACACGTCCCAAAGCCACCTGGGTCTCTAGGGCCTTTCACATTAGAAGTCAAAACTCTGCAGAAATTTAATTCCTACAATAAGTACCCTTAAAAAAACACTAGCCACAGGATGTCAGGCTTTTCCTTTAATAGCGGCAGCACATGCCATGTAGGGGGAATCGGGTACTGCAGGGTCCCTCACTCTTCTGAGGACCCCTTCCAGGCTGCCCCCAGGCAGGTTACCACGCAGAAATCACCTCTAGTAACATCTGTGTAAATGAGAGAAGGTCAGATTCAACACTGAATAGGCACTCCTGGGCTTCCTGGTTTTTGTTTGTTTGTTTGTTTGTTTGTTTTTGACTACTGATCAATAGGTAAGCACCATGTCTTTCATCTTATTTGAGGAAAGGTTGCATTTGAGCAAGAAAAGCATTTTTCTTTTGCAGTTCCAGCGTGAAGGGAGAAAACAGCATTAGTTAGCTTCATTACAGGCAGTGACCCTTGAGCCTAAAGCCCTCATTCTCCAAGGCTACCTATGTACAGCTGTTTTGAATGAAACCAAACAAACAACAACAACAACAAAAACACAAAAAAACACCTCCAACTGTACCTAAGTGTTTCAAAACAAAAATTGTTTCTTCTTAAATTGTAACACCAACGAGATAGAAAGAACAAGAGATGACTTACAAACACAAAGGCACATGCCACCAACACTTTCTGATCAGGATTTAGGTAAGTATCTGTTATTTTGTACTGAAAAAATAAGAGCAAGAAGAGTTTCTCTACTGTTTCCTGATCCTCAAGGAAAACAGAGGCCAGCTTGGTGGCTCAGCGCATAAGGCATTTGCTGTACAAGCCTGAGGGCTGGTGTTTGGGTCTCCAGAACCACATAAAAGCAGAGGAGATTTGGTGGCTTCTATACTTTCTGGAAGCTGATGCGAGTGATTTAGTGAGCTCTAGATTCATCAAGAGACCTTGCTTTAACAGAGAGCAAAGAAGATGCCCAGTCCCTGCTGTGGGCAGCCATTTGCATGCCCATCCAGGAAGACATGTGCACCATGCACATGCCCATGGGCACACATGAGCATACACATACACCACACATATGTGCATGCACACACATGCACACACAACACATACACAGGTGCAGGAACTCAGAGGCCATATGTGTGTGTGTTTAAATATATGTATATACAATGAGTTAGGAGTTGAATTTTTAATCAAGAAAATAAAAAACATTTCTCCCTACTGTCTGTCTTCAGCTGTCCTTCTAAAACCATGGTCCCACAAGTTGCCTCCCATCACCCCTGAAGCCCTGGGAGGCAGGGAGGGAAAATCAGAATTCTGCAGTAGGTTAGCTGCAGAGACCTATGCTCCAACCAAGGACCATGCATGGAGAAGACCTAGACCCCCTGCTCAGATGTAGCCCATAGCAGTTAAGTGTCCAAGTAGGTTCCCTAGTAAGGGGAACAGGGGTTGTCTCTGACATGAACTCAGTGGCTGCCTCTTTGATCACCTCCCCCTGGTGGGGGCAGCCTTGCCAGGCCACAGAGGAAGACAATGTAGCTAGTCCTGATGAGACCTGATAGGCTAGGGTCAGGTAGAAGGGGAGGAGGACCTCCCCTATCAGTGGACTAGGGGAGGGACATATGGGGAGAAGAAGGAGGGAGGGGGGACCTGGAGAGGACAAGGGAGGAGGTTACAGCCAGGATACAAAGTAAACAAATTGTAATAATAAACAAACAGACAAACAAATAAAATTTTAAAAAAATAGGTAGAGCCCAGAACATGAATAGAAACAGTCTCTTAAAGTCAGGGAGGAAAACAGTCCTCAGCAGTTCCTCCGCGGAGCAGTGGCTCACTGTCTCAGTTTTACTGCACTCCGCACAGAATGTATCCAGGAAATGGGTAAGCAGACTTAGGAAGGAAAGAAGCATCAGTGGTGGATTTGGACCTGACTCCTGCTCTCCTGGCACACTAGTCTTGCTTGCTCTTCAATACTGATTTACTGCAAATTCTTAAGACATGTTAGTACTACCTCTGACTTCTGTCGTCTGTCTTGTAAACCCATAATGCCTACAGTATCTAAATTAACCAGTCACTACCACCTACTCCTTCAAACCTGTCTTGGGTTTTTTTTTTTCCACCTGGAAAGAATGTAACTTAGATTCTAACTTAGACTCATTTCCTGTAATCTGCCCTTATATATACCAGACACTTCTCTTCTAATGGCCTGTCCCTCTTTTTGATGCAAATAGCATATGTGACTATTGTTTGTCACGGCGACTATGTTTTTATTTTAACACATGATCTTTTCTAACACTGGAGCAGTCTTCTGCCATCCTGTCGTCAGTTAATGCAGGGAGCACATCCTCCCTGATTTGTGGAGAATTTACACACATTCTACTCATGCAGAGGCTTGCAAACCTGCCTCTAGTCTCAAGTTGAAACAGCCCTCATGGAACAGTCCACATGAATTTATAGTCACTTTCCAACTTTCCCTTTCCTGGGTGAGGATACACTGCTAAGTGTTACTCATATATTGAAAATGATCCTCCATTTCGGTGACCTTAAAACCGTTCCACGTGTCTTTATCTAAATCTATTCACTCTTTCATCATCTATTCATTCTTCAATGCTTTTGAACCAAA
Organism: Pachyuromys duprasi; assembly: GCA_028658305.1. Classification (NCBI taxonomy): domain Eukaryota; kingdom Metazoa; phylum Chordata; class Mammalia; order Rodentia; family Muridae; genus Pachyuromys; species Pachyuromys duprasi. The sequence goes on from CM053748.1 coordinate 26,673,556, forward strand.
CGCAGCCAATATACAGGGGTTATTTCCTAAATGGCTTCCACTTACACAGATCATAAGCAACTTGTCATGCCAGAGGAAGTGGGCAATATTTACCTCTTAAAATTCTCTTCCATTCTCTGTCTTCCTGATACACTCATTCTCTCTGTGTGCGTGTCTCTCTTTCTCTCTATCTCTGTGTGTATCTGTCTCTCTGTCTTGTCTGTCTGATGACCTTACACAGGGATAATCATTTTCTTAAATGAGATTTCCTATTTATCTCATTTCTTCCTCTTTACCTTAGGATGACCACAAACAAACAAGCAAGCAAACAAAAAACAAAAATAACAAGAGTCATTGGAGAATTAAAAACTCACTGTTCAGGGAGGAAAATGATGCTTTACTTATCATTTAATGAGTACCAAGAGGTTAACATACACAATCTCTCATTGATTCCATGAAGACTACATGACTGGTATAAAAGAAAACTATGGGGCCACACAGATTGGGTCTGATTTGGGGGATTCTTTGTGAAGTAAGGATCATTGGAGGAGTTATTTATCTTCTCTAGTGCTTAATCCTCTTGTTTGTTTTTCAAGGTGGAAAGATAATGGCACATCTATAGGGACATGGCCAAGTATATCCACGTGCTATACATATGTGCATGTAGGTTATGCTCCATACATGACAGTTATTGTTTGCATGCCTATCTGACAGATAAAGTGATGGCTCAGAGAAATTAGATACTATGTTTATCAAAGTCTAACCAATAAAACCGAGACACATGCTTGCTGCGACAGCCTCTTTTGAACACCATACCCTGCACAAGATTATAGAACTGTCTCCGTCCTTTGGCAAGTAGACCCGGTAGTACCTGCTTATGTCTAACACAGGAGGCTAAGTGTTCTGGGTACATCTTCCTCTTGCAAAATTCTATCTAGAAGTGTTAGCCCGAGGAACAGATGTTTTAAGAGAAGATAGAAGCAACAAGTAAGGGTTAGCCCAGTTTCAACAAGGTCAATGGCAAGGCTGTGTTCTTAAATATAACAGGGCTGAGCCTGCATTCTACCAAGCTTCCCATGTACTCAAAAATGAACCCCTGAGACAATGAGTGACATCATTCTTTGACAGCTCTCTTACAGAGCTGCCTACAAGAGCAGGGGGTGTCTTCCTGTCAAGCAAAGAGCACAGCCTAGCTTTGATTACATGGACTGTACGGTGAAACACCTGGCATCTTGCAGACCTGCAGGAAGAGGAGAGAAGGGGGTCCTGGGTGATGCTATGCAGAGGCCATAGGAGCTGAAGGGAAGGAGAGTTGGAAGGGCAACTGGGTCTACTTCACCTTCATCGAAAACCATTGGAAGCATTAAAGCAACCCGCATAGTGACCTGGACTGATCTGTGAACACATCTGAGCTACAGGGAAGAACGCAGAGCAGCAGGCAGGCTGATGTGGACTGAGAATGTTGTGGGACCTGAATAGCTTACTAGATGGTACAATCTGGGAAAAGCCACCCTACGTTTATAGTTCAGAGCACAGGCTAAGAACTCTCCATCTATCAAATACCTCAAAAATAAATGGTAAAGAATCTCTGTGCTCTAACACAAAGAATCCAGCCAGTGGGGATTCAGCCACCAAGCAGACATCTGTGGCTTCTTTGCAATTCCCAAAGGATGTTCAGAGTCCTCTTGGTTGAACGTCCCAACAATCTCAGCCTTGTGCTGCCCTTCTGGAACACAGCTTTGGAGATCATTTGTCTTTCCCCTTCCCCTGCTGTTATAGAACCACACTCACCTAGGGACATGCAGAACTCCCCACACTCCCCAGGACCCAGGAAGGATCCAGATCTGTTCTTGAAGGCTTGGGGCCCAGCTTAGATATTTGTTTGGTGTTCTGTTCTCTACATTCACAATTCTGTCTGACTTTGTATTGGAAGCATTTTTTTTGCTTACAACTGCTACCTTGTTTGTGTAAACCTTTGGTTCATATCTCAGCTGCTATCATACTGTTTGTTCACTCATTCATTTACTCATCAGATACGGACTGAGCATTCAGTACGTCTGCACTGAGGTAGCCTAGAATTAGCACAGAGTACAACACTGATTGGTCATTGTTATGTTCATGGAGCTTGAAGCCACATTAGAATCTCCTAACTAACAGCGGTAACTGTGAATTAGGAGGAAGAGCCTATGAGGAATGGAAGGAGGAAGACAGGAGGAGCCTAACAGGAATGGAGGAACACCCAGTTGCCCACCATGTCAACCTGGCTTCCACTGGTTTGAGCACTTGAGCCATATATCCAGCCACCCTCACCCCTCTTGCTACTGATGCTCAAGTTGGAGGGATGGGGAAAGGCTATATGGAATAGGCTTTTGGCTCCTGATCTGTAGTGTATGCAGAGCATCAGTAAAGCAGAAAGACCAAAATGCCATTCAACATACTGAGACAGAATTGTTTTCTTCTTCAAAACCCCTCCCTCTCTGAAGCACACCTTGCAGAAGACATGAGATCATTCCCCTTCTCAACTTGCTCCTCTCCATAAGCACACAATCCCACAAGAGTAGTGTGGCCTGGATTAATGTGAAGCCCTTTTTACAATTAAATGGAAACAGCCACGTTTTCAAAGATAAGGAGGACTGGTCACAGGCTGAGTTGGTTCAGTCTGAGGAGTGGATGGATGTCCTTGCTGGACTATTCCAATTCTGGGTCCAGGTCCTATGTCTCACACTGGCTCTGGGACTTCTGTCACCTTCTGCCCTAATTTGGACTCTGTCCAAAAGCAATAGTATAGCACAACACCTGACAGATTAGTGCTTGAAAGTTGTGGATCTTATTAACTCTCCTGAGGGATGACGTGATTTTGAGAATCCTAGGCTGCCCGAATGAGACATCATTTGTACAAGTCTGGGTGAAACACCACCTTCCAAACATGAGTCTATCACTGCTGTCTGCTGATAGCTCAGCCACGTGCAAGCAAAGCTCTAAATGGTGACCACAGCTGATTCAAAACTTAATGGAGTAACAGATCATTCTTTAGCCCCCTCCCCATATCAGGTAAAGGTTCCAACCAGCAGTGTCTGCAGAGGACGAGCCGGTTGGAGTTGCCGGCAGAAAGGTCTGAGTTGGATCCAGCATGACAAACTCAGAATAAACTGGCCTTGGAGGCGGTATTTACTGTGCAGATCTGGCTATCAATGGGAGGTAGGAAGCAAAGCCAATTGGTTTTGCTTTCTCCCTTTTTCAAATAAACAAGGCAGTTGTTAAAACCAGAAGTGAATTTGATCCTGTGTGGCTTTAAGAGCAGTCAGCTGCATTCTGAAACAGGCAATAATGTAAACAGAACCTTGTAATTCTAGACCAGGGCAGAATGGCCATAGGTTTGTGCCTGTGGGCCTGGAGCCAAGCAAAATGAAATGTTAGCCTGGGCCTTTAAACTGAATCATGTAAAAGCAGGGTGCATATTTGATTAACAAACACAGAGAAACACAGACAGACAGACAGACAGACACACACAGACACACACAGAGACAGACAAACACACACACAAACACACACAGACACACAATGTTTTCTGTGCCAGTATTTTTAGAACTCTCTTAAATAAAAGCTGGAATCTACAAACTGTGTGGAACTAATGGTGATTCCAATCTGATCTTAGCACAGTCTTTCCTGCTGAACATGGAGACACTGAGATTCTTTCCTATCTTTCGTTCCTTCCATCTTTTCTTCCTTCCTTCTGTCCGTCCTTCCCTTCTTCCCTTACCCAAGTTAATTACAAAGTATGACTGTGAAAACAGAGTAAATGAGCCCATTATACCCAATTCCTGTATCTGAGTTCTATCATGAGTTGCCAATTGGTTTTTCAATGCTCTCAGTCAATATCTGCTGTTAATTTGTTTGTTATTTCAAGAACTTGGAGACTGTCAGCAAAACACATGATGCATTACGGAACTTATAATTGGAAATAAAAACATCTGAGGCTTTTCTGACAGGGTGACCATAAAGCACGGCCGCCCTGATCAGAGCAAGGCAGAGCCAGCAACCTTGTCGCGATGTGTGCACAGACAATTATCGATGCCACACAGTAGACTCAACACTTAACTCTGGCTTAAAGAAACGCAGAGGAAATTACAGCTAAATGAATGAATGAACTCAACGTGTTTATGATGCCAAATGAAGGAAACAGAGTTGCGGGTGGGGGGGAGTCCCTGTTCATGCTTCCTTTGAAAATTAAGCCCTCTCGCCCTCTTTTGGCAATTTTAGAATTACCAGGCCTGGGCTTGATCTAATTTTCCTGCTGTAGAAGTTAAGGCACTTCCTCCACAGTCACTAAATCTGACAAATTACACCTGTGTCCATTCTAACATGGAAAACGAGCTCTTTGTTCCTGATCTCTTGGTCAGCTGAGAGACCAAATTCCCAGACATGGCAAAGCCCCATTCATGTTCGTTAAACACCAGGGAAGACTGGTTTTGTTCGAGAAGGGTAAGGTTCGGGCCAGCAGAAGACAGGAAAACCACTCCAGTCTGAGTGCTGGGGCTATGGTCGGGGTTTGTATACCTTTTGCAACAGGGCTTGCTGGTCTCTTAATAAGTGTGGGCTCCTTTCTGTCTTTAACACAGAATCTCACTATCAAAAGAGCAACAGATCAGTAATAGAAGAGTCACTTGCTTTTTTTTTTCACAGCCTGTTCTGTGTGAGAGTTAAACTAAAACCTGCTTGCATTAAAAGGCCAGCTGCAGGTTCAGTAAGCAAAAATATGAAGATGATTTCAAAATTCCACCTCCCCTTTGGTATGAACAGGCAAGCGATCAGTTACTACCACAGCGCCTAATACTGGGCGGATTAGAATTCCTCTCTCTCTCTCTCTAACTGTTCTTTGCCTTTGGGAAAGATGGTGCAGAGCACAGCCAGAAAGAGGAAATGGAGGTTGATCTTGGAGGCCAAGCTTGAACACTAGCCCTAGGGAGC
>CM053748.1:26678602-26800391 GCA_028658305.1 Pachyuromys duprasi
ATCCACACATGGTCCTTGATTGTAGAAACCGTCTCTTACAAGACCCCTGTGCCCGGCTCAGTTTGGTCTTTGTGGAGCTCTTGTTCTCCCCAAGTCTCAACAACCTCCCCCAGATCTATCATTACTCTCGCCCTTTGTCAGAGGCTTGATCTCGAGTCTTAATATCCGCTCTGATACATCGCTACATTGACCCCCCCCCATAGGTCCTCTTTGGCATGTTCCTGTTCTGTTGCTTGTTTTCTCCTCCGCTATGAGCGAATTATTAAAGAGCATGTCTGATTGCTTTTCTTTAGGTTCATGGGAGGAGTTGGTGAAGGAGTGTAGACAGAATGCAGAAAACTGTGTTCCTGCTGAGTCCTGCCCCCTGGGGCAAAAAGCTCCCTGAAAAACTCATCTACACCTGCCATCTTTCCAAAGAGCCCGTCTCCTTCCAGACTAACACCACACTTACAACTTCTGCTGTTTGGAACACTACATTTTCTTAGACCCATTGAACCACATGCATAATCCTCTTCACTGGAGACATAGCAAGCAGCAAGGCACATTCCAGTTGCAAAAAAATGCAGGAATGCTGAGATTCTTTGCAAGCTGTTTTCTGTATATAAATTCTGGTTAGGTTGTAAACCACAAAACAACAGTATTCTCTCTAGTCTTTAGGAAGCATCCAGTCGTGGCACAAGTTGTAAACCCACAATGAGGGCAGATGAATTCCTTTTCTGATATTAAAGCATGAAATTATCATTTTACTTTATCTTATGGGGAAGGTGATGTTACAGAGCAAAACCCTGGAGCCTCCTGCATCCTGAGCATGTCTTTTAAAACTCCACTACACTCCAACTTTTAAAATTCAAGAGTCAGAACAATTTCCTTGGTCTGATGGCACCTGCTTTTGTGAAACCCATGGATGGCAGGATGGAAATCCCTTGGATAAAGATGCTTGTTTAGCGACCCTGAGATTTCACCTTACACCCATCAGAATGGCCAAGATCAGAAACTCAAGTGATAACACATGCTGGAGAGGTTGTGGAGAAAGGAGAACCCTCCTCCACTGGAGAACCAATCAAGAGGGAGGACTCTAGCTAAAATGCTCAATCCCCAGCCAGAAAGGCAAAGCAGATTGACCTCAGAAGAAGAAGACAGGAAACAAGCTAGGAGCCTGTCACAGAGGGTCCCAGAAGGGCTCTACCCTGCAGACTATCAAAGCAGATGCTGAGACTTATGTCAACTGTTAGGCAGAGTGCATGGAATCTCACGAAAGACGTGGGAAATAGTAAGATAAGGAGAGGACAGGAGCTCCACAAGGAGAGCAACAGAACCAAAACATCTGAGCACAGGGGTCTTTCCTGAGATTGATACTCCAACCAAGTACCATGCATGGAGAAAACCTAGAACCTCTGCACAGATGTAGCCCATGGCAGTTCAGTATCCAAGTGGGTTCCATAATAATGGAAACAGGGACTGCCTCTGACATGAACTGATTGGCCTGCTCTTTGATCACCTCACCCTGATGGGGGAGCAGCCTTACCAGGCCACAGAGGAAGACAAAGAAGCCACTCCTGATGAGACCTGATAGACTAGGATCAGAAGGAAGGAGAGGAAGACCTCCCCTATCAGTGGACTTGAGGAGGGGCATGTGTGGAGAAAGGGGAGGAAAGGTGGGATCAGAAGGGGAGGAGGGAGGGGTTTATGGGGGGAGGATACAAAGTGAATGAAGTGTAATTAATAAAAATTAAAATAAAATAGAAAAATAAAATAAAAAGTGGGAAATAGTAAGACCTGGAGAGGACAGGAGCTCCACAAGGAGAGCAACAGAACCAAAAAATCTGGGCACAGGGGTCTTTTCTGAGAGTGATACTCCAACCAAGGACCACTGATGGAGATAACCTAGAACCCCTGCACAGATGTAGCCCATGGCAGTTCAGTGTCCAAGTGGGTTCCATAGTAATGGTTACAGGGACTGCCTCTGACATGAACTGATTGGCCTGCTCTTTGATGACCTCTCCATGAGGGGGGAGCAGCCTTACCAGGCCACAGAGGAAGACAAAGAAGCCACTCCTGATGAGACCTGATAGACTTGGATCAGAAGGAAAGAGAGGAAGACCTCCCCTATCAGTGGACTGAGGGAGAAGCATGGGTGGAGAAGAGGGAGGAAGGGAGGGATTGGGAGGGGAGGATGGAGGGGGCTATGAGGGGATACAAAGTGAGTAAAGTGTAATTAATAAAAATTAAAATAAAATATATTTTTAAAAATTGGGGCAAGCTTGTAACAAATGACCAAATATATACTTACATAAAGTTCTGTAATAATTAAGGTACTATAAATATATACTTCTTTACTTTCTTATTAGCACAATAAATAATACTTCAATTATATACATAATATATTCAGAATAATAGTAATAAAAGCATAAGAATATTATTAATACATGAAAAATGTAAACATAATCTGTTTTCCTTCTAAAATTCACATTAAAACTTAACCCTCAATTTAACAGTTTTAAAAAGGTAAGCAGAGACCATGCCCAAGACATCCCCTTCCCTGTGCCACGGAGCCTGGGAAGGGGAACAAGCCCGAGACAACCACTGCCCAATGCCACACAGGCCCAGGCAGGCAGACCATGCCCAAGACGACCCCAAATACCCAGAGGCCCTGGGCACCATAAAAAAAATGCTTGTTTAGAGTTCGATTTTTTAATGAAAACCATCAATTCAGAACTTAGCATTTCCTCTAGAAATTTCACTGGAAAGCATGGAAGTCAAAATTAGCTAGTTTCTATTATTTTGGAATATCTATTGGGAGAGAATGCCATGTGCTTCAGAGGCAGACTGTGGGCTGTATACAAATTTTTAATAGTACAAGAGGTTTAAAATTATATAAGGCATCTAAATAACCATCTCTACCAATATGTATTATCTTGAAGAGTCTAGCTTTGGTGGACATTTATGTGGCTGAAGTATGAAAGAACCTAGAATAAGCATCATTTCTGCTGTTTCCTATACCAAATCCAGAAGCCATATGACTCATTTAGCATCATCCAATCAGCAGAAGCTAAACCGGGGTTCAGAACACACCCATCTGACTCCAGGCTTAGAGTCTCCAGTAGAGAGGACAGAAAGTGTCAACGTTCCACTGCTCCTGATAACAGTTACACTTCCGAAATGCTGACTCTTCACTATGCTGTGGATGATTAAGTTTATGTTCAAAACAATCATGTGAGGGAAGTTGTATGGAGAAATGAGAAAACAGAGCCATGGAGATGTTAAGAGGCAAACACAGCACAGCGAAGACTAAAGTACTCATCCAAGGCTCCAGGGATAATGTGGTAAGAACGGAAAACATGGTGGTCTTCCTTACACAGAAATGCTCAGACAGAAATCCCCACATCAGCATCCAGTAGCCCTGGGAATATCCACTTAAACCGAACCTCTTCGTAGTGACCTTAAAACAAATGATGTCTCAGGAGAATGTGGTGAAATGGAAATCTCCCCTTCACCAGTATCTGCATTCTTGATAAAAAAACAAAGTAACAATAATCTCAGTGGATGGGACTAATCCCACCTATAGATGCCCCAAATCCTATCTACAGATTCTTTGTAAAGAAGTATTCAGTAGGAACAAGGAGTAAATTAAAAATCAATAAAACCCTAAAACACACACACACACACACACACAAAACCTCAATGCACACTACAAGGAACATATCATAGGACATTTCAAGACACCACAATGCTGTCAAGTTTCTGGCTTGTCTAATACTGAGCTTAACTTTTTAAATGATTTAAAAATTTGTAACTGATAGTGATCTAGTTCTGATACAAACCTTGACTGCAACATGAACCAACTACCCAGATTGAGTCATACTCCACCAGACCCCATATTTTAACTATCAATTTGTTTTCATATTTTGGGATACTTGGATGTCTGCCCTGGGATCCTAACCATCTCCTCATTCATCACAGCTCAATTTTGTTTAGGTAGTTTTACTCTAAAGAGATTTGAATCACCTTAAGCCACAGAGGATGCTTTTCTCTATTTCCTTGTCATTGTTTCAGTAATTAGCAACCTAGGATCTTTGAAAGCTGTTCACGGACAGCCCAATGTCCAGTGTCTTTGGAAGGTTTTTCAAAAACACCTTTAAAAAACTGATTTCAGCTCACACATCAAGCTTCTCTGACAACTAGAGGTCATTCCCTCAAGTATTAAATTGTATTAAGAACTGTACCAAAAGCCCACATACTTCCTGGTACCCAGAACCACAGACATCAACACTTTCCTTCACCCTGAGATCACTTTTCAAATCACAGCTGAACAGGACTCATGTCTTCTATTTATCCTATTACCCTCTGCCATCTTCTCATGCATAAAAATTAATGGATAGATTTTAATAGAGCCAAATTTAAACTGAACCTGGAATTATAACCACTAATCATCATACTACCACCAGCACTACCTTCGATGCTCAACCCTTGAGCATATTATATTCCGTGTGGTCAAGTCAATTGCAGGGTAGCAGGGCTACCACTTATTACCTGCTGTTTTCTAAGCAGTCACTTAACCTTCTGTGCCTCAGTTTGCTTATTTGCCAAATGAGAATCGTAGTGGTTCCTAAATCCTACAGGCAGATTGAGGACTAAATTAGACAAACGACATAATGGACATAAAATAGTGCCCAGCTTAAGGTAGTTAATGAGGAACTCACAGTCATTGTCAGGTTGAATTACAAACATGTACTTGCCACACCCCTTATCAGTTCTGAATACCAACTAGTAAGGGAAAAAATATTTTTTTTCAGACACACACCAAGAGGTAATACGAGTCCATCCCATCCTGTCCCTCCTCTTACAGTCCTGCTCCCAGCTTACAGCAAAGGACTTGGGGGCTTCTCCAGGAGGGATGGCAAAGGTTAGTTGATCTGCCCGAGGCAAGTAGATAATCCTGGAATTGTCTGATACAGAAAACCTCTAGTCCAACATTCTCATTTTATAGATGAAAACATTGGTTTGGGCTGAGTAACTAGCCCAATTCTACCCAAAGCACAGTGGCAGAGCCAAGAGCAGAAAAATGATAAGGTCAATTACTAGACTCTCTTATACTCAGACTGCATGTGCCACCAACATAATCCTTTGATGGCTGGATAACAGGTACTATTTATTTTCACCATTTTAAAGGCACAAAATCTAAGGTTCAGTAACACAGAGTAACCTCTTTATAACCTGGCGATGAAAACCGGCAGAACCAAGATCCAGAGTTTTTCCTTGAGGCCTCTGGGCCGTGTGCCTGATCCATGTGTCCCAGAGCACAATTCTAGACTCCTAGCACTGTGCTGTCAATCAACAACTCCAAATTGCCTGAGCATCTGTCTCATCTGGGATTTCTCGAAGGGAGGAGAATCAGGGTTTGGGGACTAGAGTTTCAAAAGCTATCTCTACAGAGCTGGTCAGCCTGATGTGGAGAAAGGCTTGAGAGGACTTGCTTTACATGCCAGGCATTTCATGACTGCTTCCACAGGACTGAAAGGGGGATACTCTCATGGAATGTTCAGCATAGCAACAGGGTAGTCTTTCGCAACTTTCTCTAGGTAGCACAGACACATGTAGTACCCCAGTCACATGACTACATACGTGGCTACTAAAGCTTTCCTCTCGTCCTTGTCAACTAGAGGAGTCTGTCTGATGATGAGCAATACCAGATGATGTTTTTTGTTGGCAATGAACCAATAACCTTTCCTTCCATCCTAGTCATTTTCATGTTAGGCAGCATGTTTCCTTGGTTCCCGACTTGGAAACAGAGAACACCTGTTGAATGAGTACTTACCAAGGTGCACCATATATCCTGAATCCCTTCACAGTTATCTCCGAATCTTGCAAGTAAATACTGTTTGTCAGGAGGGACTGAACATTGTCAAAGTCCTCTGGTTTCAATTTGGACACAGAGGGGAAACGGTAGTAGTCCTGTTTAACGAGGTCTGCCATGAATTCCTTATCAAATGTCAGTTCATGATTCCCAGCAATCACAATTTTATATTCATATGGCAGGTTTCCTGTAATAACAAGAAGGGGCGGGAGGGAGGCACCAATTAGCACATTCACTTCCCATCACAGAATACAACAGCCAAGACTGTGATTAGCAGACAGTTCATCCAAATGAAATGCTCATACATTTCTTTCTATTTCCACGTAAACCAAAATTTATGGCTACTCTATTATGCTACCAAAAATGACAATCACCTGGAGATAGGAAGCTATGCTGAGATAAACAGCTGGTAAGAAAGCATCAAGCTCTCCAGCCCTCTCTCTCTCTCTCTCTTTTGATTTTACAGACCCACCATGATGACTTTACACATAACTATCCAGCTTCCGTTTTGTTTTGTTTAAAGACTGACCATAGTCCTAAAGGGAAGGCTTGGACTCAGTCTAGCTCTTAAAAAAAAAAAAGACAACCAGGTATTTTTAACAGTATGCATAAATGCTAGATTTTTAATATACCCTCCAAACAAAAGATGTGGTATACCTAAGCATTCCGCAGTGCATCCAGATGAGGAACCTATAATGCCATATTGCAAGTCTAATTTTACATTTACCTTTTGGGTTCTGAGTAAACAGAATATTATTAAGGGCTCGTGATTGGAAGGCCAAATTTCCTCCCATTGGGATGGGAGAAGAAACTGTAAAGCTTAACCCCCCTTTAATATTTATGCTATGGAAATGTGAGTTCTTGGTGTGTGCTCTTTATGCAAAAGTTTCCCGATCGAAATGAGATAATTCTGGGAAGAAGAATGAAAGCTATAAAGGAAAACCCAAACACCAGACTTCTGCATAGATTTATAATGTTTGAATAAAGTACAGGTCATACATATTAATAACTCACTGTGATGCTATAAGAACCAAAATTCCAAGGGGAGATGGAACCAAGCAGCCATCTCCATCCTGAGATTAATGCCTTTTTTGCTGCTCTGTCGTTATCCATCCCTCAAAACTCGCCACTGAGCTATTGCTCATTTTATTTCATTTTGGAGGGAAAAAAGGTGGGATGGTGGTACATATAATTCCACCTTGCTAAGACTTCTGGGTCCAGTGCAAAATTAATGCTGCCTGCTATTCTGGGAAGAATTAAGGTTACCCTGAGCAGGAAATGGAATACTCTTGTAAGAATTGATCCTTACCAGCAAGCCAGAGCTGATGATTTAATTAAGGAAGCTTAGTGAAAAAGATCCCCTTTTTTTTTTTTTTTTGTGAGTGGTAGTGACTTCTGCCATTGGCACTTGGAATTCAGCAGGGCAATCTGTAAAGACTGCATTGTAGAGTCCCTGCCATGCCAGCAGCCGGAAGCACAAGCGGCTGCTAACACAAGTGTTTTCTAAGACAGCGGTGACGTTTTATAACATTACAATTTTTCCTTCAGCACTTGATTTTCAGTCTCTAAGGGTAACAGAATTATATATACAGCATGTGTTGTAATGGAGAGGCCAGAGAGAAGGATGAAAACAGTGATAGAAAAGACTCTAGAGAGTTCAGGAATCAGAAACACTGAGGCCAGGAGTCAAGGGATACCTAATGACCCCCACACACTGCTGTATGATACACCTCTGGCCTCGGTCATTTGTAGAGTTGTGCGGGAGAGTGCAGTGGAAGTAGGAAGCTGCTCTCAGAGGCATGCTTACACAAGTCGAGGAATTAGGAGCATGATGTGTGATGCCTTAGAATGGTGCTGCTATTTCGCACAATGCCTGCACTTGAAGCACAGATGAAAGACGGATTAACAAGGCCTCAAATTCCCAGCACTGTTCGTGCTGAAATCGGTGAGGCCCAACCACTCTGCTGTCACAGCTCTGTGGTTAGATAATGCACCCACAGATTCACCGGGGTTCCTCAAGTCCGAACAGGCTAAAGATGTTTTCCAGAGCTGCAGTCTGTTCTGAGGCAGGTCCTGCCTGAGTAGGCCTTAGCCACCGGTTCACACCACACCAAGGCCATCTATCTCCTCTGTTGGGGATGACGGGTTCACTGGAAACTCATTTAGCAGATGCCACTGCTGTTGCAAGACACACTGGAGTCCCACTATGCCCTCATTTTAGATCTTTGGTTCAGAAAAGTTGAGAATGAGACATTGGGTGAAAAAAAAAGTGTCGCCCCCCCCCCACTCCCTTCAGCTGTTCAAAGCAAACAAACAAGAACTAAAAGGTGAAACTTCCGCGAAGTAAATCCTCCTCAGGAAAGCAAGCGTCCTCGGTGTCTTTTTAAAATCAGATTTCAGAGATTCCGCTGGAGAAGGAGCCACCAAAATGAACAGCCGCCGGAGCGGTGATGATATTTACACGCCGCCAACAGACTCATCTCACACCGAGAATCCAACAGCAGTTCCCAAGTTCCGCCCTGGGTTACCTATGTTATGAGATTGTCTGACAGATTTTCTTTTCTGCTGAGGTGACCTTTCATCTATAATCTGCCAACCTTTCTGTTTTATATGAAAAGTGTAAGCAGGGCGGCTGACAAATCTCCTGTTACTTGATGGCATTTTCTTTCTTTCTTTTTTTTTCCCCCCACAAGACTAGATTAATTTGGAAGGCTCCGCAGTCAAGCTTCAAGCTTCTTGGTATTCAAATAGCATCACTTTCAAATTGTCAGACAAAGAGGTGCCTGCCTTTATCCATTTCATTCAGATCAGGCCATCTAGGCCAACCCACTTGAATAAAAAGTGAGGCCATATTCTGCTTTCCTAACGCTGAAGAAATCCCTGCTCTGTGGGACCCAAAGAACTCCTGGAATTAGACGGCGTGTCCTGGGAACCATAGAAAGGATTACTCTAGGCAGAATGAAGAGGAGTCCTCGATAAAATGTTAAGTAGTTTGTATATTTTTTTAATGCATAGTTGGAAAGCTAGTGTAAATGTGGTTTGTAGCATTATTTTCATATATATGTAACAAAGTTTATGTAATATACACATATATGTATAAATATATATGTATATACACACATAATATATACCTATATGTTACGGTCAGAACACTTTTGAATAAACAACAGTACAGGTCAGTAACATGCACAGCAACAATGCCAAAATGGTAGCAAATGAATGAATGAAATATGGGAGCCCAGCCATCAATTCATGGTACAGCTGAAGATTCTGAGTGGGTTGACAGGCAATCAGAGACAGTACGTTGTGTCCCATTATAGAGACCCACAGGCTGAGCTCAGGCCTGTAATCCCAGCATTCAGACCCAGTTCTACACCAACCTGCTCTACAGAGTGAGACTCTGTCCTCCAAAAAGAAATGGATCGTAACAATATGAAGTCCAGCTGCCACTCATGGCCGCTGCACTGTTAGCAAACACCTCCAAAGTAGACACCATAAACTTTTGGGTGTTTCTCTTCAATCTCAAGATTGTCAACCACATAGGACAAAGGTGAACAAAGGGTCTCTTTCCTTCTTAATCTTCACTTTTCCATGATTCCATCTAAGTAACAACTTGTATTTCTAGAAACTGGACTATTCTTTTCTTTTGGCTTTTTGAGACAGGGTGTGTGTGTGTGTGTGTGTGTGTGTGTGTGTGTGTAGCCCTGGATATCCTGGAACCTACTTTGTAGACCAGGCTGGCCTCAAACTCAGAGATCCACCTGCCTCTGCCTCCTGAGTGCTAGGGTTAAAGGCGTGTGCCACCACTGCCCAGCAAAAACTAGACTCTTAATTTCCCATGTCTACAAACACCTTGTTTCAGTCTTCAAATATCTTCTCTCTTGGGCATCAGTTTTTATTTATGGAATCTTCTTTTGTTGTGAGTTTATATTTATCTGTCCCAATTAAGCGACCATTGGCATCTAAACAGGTATGTCTGCTGCACACGTGGTCCTCTGAATCAAGGTGTTTTCCCATTGCTTTTAAAGGAGTCCAGACAAAATAAATTCAACCTACAGGCACACTCAGTTCAGTTCTTAACTGAATTTTACTTTTAAAAGATGAACTAACATTAAAAAGCAGGAGGTATCACACACATACACACACACATATAATTTCAGGGCTTCCCATCCTCTCTTGGAAAAATAAAAAATAAAAAAAAATCCAGCAATGCTCACAAATTCTACTGAGTTTCTTGTGCTTGCTGTTGCCTCTGCTTGGCCGACACTGGCTTTGCTGATGGGCCTCTATAGTCTTACACCGAATAACATACAACTCAAGGCAATCTGGCTTGTGTTTTTGTTACCTTCCAAAAGCATTCCCGGAACATCACGAATAACTGCCTGAGGGACAAAGCAAAGCTTCTTAGTTCTTACCTGGGCTGGTCTGACCACAGTGACATTAGCTCTCACTACAAATGTCCACACCCTTGGTTGCTGATGCTCTGCTCACCAGCCTTCCTTCTTGCCTGTCTAGTGTCACCTCCTTCTTCTTCCTCAGGTGTCTTTGCATCCTGTCCCACTCTATGACACCTCCGTCACCATGTCTTCAGATATTATGTAGTGCTATCTTTCCATGTTTTTCTTTTTAATTTATTTATTTTTGTTTCATGCACAGAGGTTGGTGTTTTGCCTTCGCGTATGTCTGTGGGTGTCAAATCTTGGCACTTCAGACAGTTGTGAGCTGTCATGTGGGTGCTGGGAATTGATCCCGGGTCCTCTGGAAGGGCAGTCAGTGGTCTTCACCGCTGAGCCATCTCTCCAGCCCCCTTGCCATATTTTTCAAATATCTATTCTTAAGACTCAAATTTAAGCCAGTCCCACCTGGGCTGCAGAAGAGCACGGGGTTAAGAGTGTGAGCTCTGCAGGCCCTACCGTGTATTTGCCGTGTGACTTTGGACAGATGCCCTCTGTTCTCAGGTTGTTGATGACGGCGGCGGCACAATTCAAAACTTCAGAAGCACAAGCACGCCAGAGTAAACATAGCCGCTACTGGCTCTCTAGTTTTCAGCGTATTGCTTTTGATGCGTGACTCATCTCCCTTTTGACTTAAGGCATGGACGGTGGCTCCTTGTTTGACTCAAAGAACTCAGTCTAAGACTTCCCAACGGTAAGTATGCCATTCAGATTTGCTAAGTGATACAATAAATGAGCTTCTTCAAGGATTGCCAGAAGCTTCTTAGACTCCAGGAACTAGGCTTGACATACTAGGCGGTGTAACTCAGTGTCACATTTTCTTCCAAGTTTAAGTTTTGATCAAGTGTCCTATTTTGTGACTTCAACATCTAGCCTAACCAGCTAAGTTTTAGTGCATGCCTTTCAAACTCTACTTTCTTTAAATAAAAGTAGGAAGATGTAACAGCATAACCCATAAGCTTCCGTGGGATTAAATGAAATCCTAAACAATTTCTGGCGCTCTATTAAGTCAGCGGACGTTAGCTGTGCTGTCCCTGCTGCTGGGGACTACCCCTCCCAACTGCCATCCAAGAAGCCATCACTCCACCCACAGATCAGATCACTTCCTGATGCCACACACAATATATTATTCTCAAAGAATCACAATAGAAGATGGAAAAGAAACCTCTAAAAACCTTGGCAGAATTTGGAGATGATCCAATATACCCTTCAGCAATTTGAGTGCTATTAGAACCAATGAGACCACTGGGTCTTAGGATAAAGAGGGGAAGTGGGAAGACTCGAGCTTGCACCCCAGTGCTAAGGCGGACCTTCCCTATCAGCCATACCTTGCCCTAACATGCCACTTCCTTGCTCCTCTTGTCCAGGAGCCCATCTCTTCGTCTTTCATTCACAGAGGAGTAATATGGAGTATATCCAGATTCCATTCCTCTTACCAGCTTTTACTCCCTTGAAATGTCTCTAATTTCCTTCTAGAGCCTGGTGAGTGTGTTCTCTGTGTGCCTGTCGCAAAGAACGAATAACCTGCAACATCCAGTACAGGTGACTACCTTCAGCTGTGCGCACGTTGGGTGGAAGTCCTCACTGTAAAGTAAGCAAAGGGACACTGTCCCTGCTCACAGTATCAAGGACTCAAGTGGCTCCAACTGATCACAGCAAAGAGGCAGGTGACTATGTTAAGGTGGACTGGCCTACTGGCTTGAGATCTCTCTCCCCTGAGCTAGAACAAGATGAAGGAGAAGGCACAGGGCTGAGGAAAGGAACTTGGCCCAGGGTCACCAGAGCATCACTGTGCTCTTTGAACTGCAATATGAAGGAAGATTCCTACCTTGGAAAAAGCTATTTAAAATTTTAAAAATCAAGAACAAAATTCAGCTAACTCCACTTGATGGATACAGAAACCCAGTACCAGACAAATGCTCCTGTTTGCCACACAGTTACCATCCACACTGGCAGCACAAGTAGGACTAGAATCTCGATCTTCCCTAAACAGCTAAAATTTTAGCATATGATACCCAATTTGTTAGAACCTGATCTACGCCTGCCTGAGGTTCCTCTGCCAGTGATTTACTTCCTGTGCCACGTTCTGGTGGTCTTTTCTCAAGTTCACCTCGTTTCTTATGTAACATGAACCAGAATTCTCCATCCTACATGTTTCTCTAGCTATGTCATGGGCTGCTTCTGCACGAGCCATGAGGGGCAATGTCAGCCTCGCGCTATGACAACACATACCTTGGTTCCTTTAAGGCATTCTCTAAATTCTACTGCAGCTGTGGCCCGCTATCTCCCAGGAGAATGTGGAAGTCACCTCTAGGAAGAGACGGTCAACTTGATATGAGGCCCCAAATTTTGAACTTTGCTGGCTATATTACAAGAAATACGGCAAAGCTTAGACAAGAGAAAGGAAGGCTGAGGTACCAAACCCAATCACCTATAGGAGCTGGAGAGCAACAGGATAACGTTGTGAACCGAAGTGGCTGGGGAAATGATGGAGAGTAGTCAGAAATTGGGTAGCGGTGCATCAGTTTTACATGCTCATATACAAGTGTTGTTCTGGATAAATAAGATTCCCAGAATAGTTTGCTCCACTCCTTCAATAAAAATTAATGTGCCTCAAAATTAAGTATCATATAACTGCAGCCCATTTTTTAATGCTATAAATCATTATAGAAGGTATTCCAACAATTTGCTTTTCCAGGGCATCTGCCTTCCACATGGGCTTGCCTGACACTTTTCATTCCTCCTGAGTACGGATTATGGGAAATGGGACAACCAAAATGGCTCATTAGTTTGTGGCTAATGACAAAACCACCTTCCCTATGGCCTATATTTTAAATCACGAAACTAGTAAATAAGGCTAATTGATTGTGATCTCTTATTTTCGTCTGCTGAAGCTATGGGAAAACCCAGCCACACGGCACAAAAAAAAAAAAAAAAAAAAAGCATCTAAAGCCAGCATGGCTCTCTAATTTTCATCTGTAAAAGAAAGCCCAGTTCAGAAGCAAAATTTAAGACATCCAGTTCCTAAATTAGAGATTCTGAAAACATGTGAAGAAAACAAGGTGTGGGTGTCATAAGACTGCGAGTAAGTAATGCTCACTCTGTAGCAAGAAGAGAACAAATAGAGAGGTGAGGTCAGAACAGGAGAACATTCTAGGGCTTCCAGGTCCTCAGGAAAATCAGATTCACAGCACAGCCTTCAGGCTCACCTTCCGTTCTAATGTGCAGGAGAGCAGCCTCTCTCTGGAGGACCAAAAAGAGCCCAGTTAATAGAAATACACTACGGTTATCATCGGGTCGTTTCTAAACAAAAGAAGAGATACAGATCGGCTGCAACTCAGTAATTCGCATTCCCGAGACATTCCGCAGTCCTGCAGCAGTGTCAGGGGATGTGTTAGAATGCCAGTCGGACCCACCAGCGGTGTAAGGGGACCCTGGGACACTCCTGCTTAACATTATTATAATATTTTTAATATTGTGATTCCGGGAGGACCGCAGAAAATGTTCAAAGTCCTGAAGAGTATTCTGCTGGGGAATGACTAAGAAAAACTCAAGCCAGAAAACTGACCAAGCAGAAAATTCTGCAGGAGGATGAAAGGAAAAAAATAATAACCCAGTGGCTAGGAGGACAGAAGAAATGAGGCTCAGGGGTGCCTGAGGAGACCTTGTCCATTCCTCACTTGGTGATTTCAGGGTGAGGACTGCAAAGAAGGAGGAGTCCAACCTGACACAAGAAGGGAGCTCTCTTAGCTACAAGGAGGGAGAGTCCACCATTTTTGGTGGGACCTCCTGTGCCTAGGAAAGACTTCGGCACTTGTTTGTCCACTGCCTAAGCATGAAGTGAATGCACAGACCTCCAGGAATCCCACTTTTGCACTCTACTTTGGCTCCACATTTGCACTCACTTGCCTCAGCTACAAAACCACCAGAAACATTCAGTCAGGGCAAGTTCTGTCTCTGACCTCAGTCTGTCCCCCATCAGGCTCCATTAATTTCCACAAGTCCTGACAGCTCTCACGTTAATACTCACACTTGCTGATGGAGCCACAGAGCAGGTTCACACTGCTACCTTCTCCTCTGAAACTCATGCATTAGGGTTTCTTCCATGCTTGCAATGGGAAACCAAGTCTAAGAAATATTAAACACAGAAAACTAGATTACAATAATGTCAGGGCCGAGCCAGAATCCCAGGAGAATGGAGGAATGCTGAGTGAAAGCCTGACCGTCCACTGCAGGAGTTATGGGGAGCATACAAAGACAGCAGGGGAGCTCCTTCATCTTCCTCAGCTCCCTTCATAGTGAGACTGCTAAGGTACCAGAGACACCACAAGCATTGTTCTACACAAAGACAAAAGTCTACCCCATCGCCCTATTGCCCCAAGATGCTCTCTTGACCCGAATAGTCCCCAGTTCACCAATGATGAGTGATGTAACTGCGAAGTGCAAAACCTTGAGAGTGCAGACATTAGTGCTCACTGTTTTTAGAGACTGAAGACATGTCAGAGATTGTTGGTGTCCCCCAGAAACTTCTTGTTTATGTGCATTCCTGTCTCAATCATAACTTTGCTATAATCTCTCTCCCCCTCTCCATACTTGTATTTGCAGAAACCATGAGGCAATGAACACAATGATGGACACCTCCTTGTTCTCAAATGAACACTATCTCTAACACAGCACGCTGTGTGGTACGTGGGAAGCTGTTGTGCTACCTGTAGCAGCAGTCAACGGCAGTGGATTCCACTGTTTATTTTTTCCAGCCTTTTTCTTACAGACCAGGGGTCTTGGCTTGTTTAGAACAATTTAGAGGAACATGCACCAAATTTGAACTGAACGGACTATCTTCTAAAGACCCTTCAACCTATCCCCATCCACTACAGAAAGGTGGATTCAAATTAGGGTTCTGTGAGACAGCACCAAGACAAGTCAGGAAAGATACTGATGCTATGTGCTATGTGCTATGCTTCCTTTTGCGTTGTAACTTCATTTGGGATAAGCAGTCAGTCCCCTGCTTCCTTCCTAGCCCTTTAAGACAGTACTCAGAAAATTTCCTTATTAACATAAAAGTGCCTATGACAAGGCTCTATGATGAGCTGACAAATATGCTGGTTCTCCCTCCCCCTCCCCCCACACAAAGCCTTTCAAAAGCAACTGGAGAGGAAGGTGTTCCTCCCAGCGATGATTATAAAGTAAGTGGCAATTATTCTACTGAATAATTAGGGGAACAAATGCAAATCCCGTGTGTTTGCATTTTACATCATTAAGCATGGTGAAGACCAAATTAAATAAAAATAACACAAGGCGTAAAGGCCATATCTTTTAAGAGAAATAACTATTTTAGAGGCTTTTAAAATTCCCTCCTCCTTAACCTTGCAAATAGAAATTTGAAAAAAAAATCCTTTTGAAATCACTGCTGTTCTTGTGTGTGCAAATAACACCAGGGCCCATGAATGCGGGGTTTCAACATGCAAGGTTCCGAGAGGCTGAGCTGCAGACGTCAGAGTGGAGGGCTGACAGTAGAAATAAAATCCGTGCCTTAACAGCACCATTGGGGCTAGATGAAAATGGTCTTCTAGAACTTGATTAAAACTAAATTGAAAAAGAACATATTTGGCTAATATTACATTAGACTAAAATATAGAAATGAACCCTAATACTCTCGAAATCTAATAAGAAAAGGCCATCTCAATTTCCAAACTTTCAAAGCGTCTTCTTTAAATGCATCACAGATCAATTTACATGGTATTTTTGCCAATAAGCAAAACCAAATCACAGGTTGCAATTGGCTTATATTGGAAAGTGTGAGAGCAAATGCTAGAAAATGCAATTACGGAAAACAAACTCTATTTTCTCCCCTCTAAAGGGAATTTCGGGGAATATTTTATTGCCATCAAATAATATTTCTGAAGGCATCAATACACAATTCTATTTTCGTTTCTGAGTCCCCACACCCTGTAAATCTAATCCACTCTGCAGAGTATCTTGAAATTTAGAGAGAGGCCTACGAAGGGGGATATTACCTCGCACACACATCCTATGTCAATTTTAATAATTTGCACCCTGGACAGGAAGTTGCTTTGAGTAAAATTTAGGATCCAATAAAATTGACTTTTCCCCTTTTATAACTCAAAATTGTAATGAAGCACGGCAAGGATAAAATTCACAAGGAAACCTCAAAGGGGATGTTACTGTGATCAATGGCGACAGCGATAAGATAGGGAAGACAGAGATGGCATTTATTTCCTCTTCCAGGGTTTCTCAGCCTCATCTCTCAACTGGCACCGATTTCTTACCACTAGGAACTGCACCCGATCACAGTTACTAAAAAGAGTTCTGCGGGTGAACTCTAGTTCCATTGGCATACAGTTCCTAGGGTTTCCTTAGAGCACATTCTCTGTGCTCTGTTGCCACAGTTCCCTTCCAAAATTGCACAATGCATACTCTGGAGTAGTACCGTATTTCTAGAAAAGTCTGTCACGTCTCTTGAGACCTGGTGTTTCTGGAAGTGGAGTTTGTAGGTCTCTGTCAGGTCCCTCCCTGTTTTCTTTTGTTCTCATTGTTTTCTTGGGTCTTGAGGACCTAGCCCCCAACAGCATAAGTGACAGCTAAAGAAATAGGCTCACACTTTGCCTTCTGGAACCCAGACTTTGTCATAGTAGGGTGCATATGATACAGGGTATTCTTTAAAGCGCTTCTTTAAATAATTCACAGTATTTTAAGGAATATAGGTCCTGGGGTGTCTGCAGTCTTTGAGCTTTGTTTCCATTGGTTCAGTTAAATGAATACAAAGCAGAGTGGCCCTTGTTCTGCCTGGGCATTTGAAGTGAAGTGAATACACATTGCTTTTGCCTTGAATTGTTTCTCACAAAGCACTCTGTGTCTTTTATCATACGCACCCATATCCTCTTCTTGCATACGCCCTTTAGACAGTATGAAAATCTCCCAGATTGCAGCTCATTTCTGTGATTGACCAAACTGTCCCTCCTAAATCCACAGGAGGAAGCTTTCACTCTGAGTACCTCAACGTTATTACAAGGACTTTAAAGGAGGCATTGCAACGGGCTTGCATCCTTAGAAGAACAGGATGTAGACACTAGAGGTGCAAACACAGACCTGGAAGGCTGGGGATACAGCAAGTGGCAGCTATTTCTTGAACTCTGAACTCAAGGACATTCAGCTCACAGAATAAGAATCTCTCTACAGAGGCTCACTCCCTCCTCCATACTATGGACTTCTGGGTTTTTGCATCCCCAGAAGGTTTCAATAATTATCTGTCACATGAGTAAATAAGTAAATAATGGTAAATCTATCTTGGCTAAGAATCACCTGGATATATGTAATGGGTTTGTACCTCAATTTTGTATTTAATATGGCCTTAAAGTTTTTAAAATCCCACATAAATTTTACTTTAGAATGCCACCAATTATATATATATATGTGTGTGTGTGTGTGTGTGTATTATCTCCTGAGATACACAATTCATTCATGATTGAGACACTGAATCCAATTCTCTCTCTCTCTCTCTCTCTCTCTCTCTTCTTTTTTTTGAAACATGATCTCGGCATGTAGCCCAGGCTGGCCTTCATCTTTCTGCTTCAGCCTGTCAGGTGCTGGGATTACACTTCCACAATCATACCCAGCTAAACATTTGCATACATATGTGTGTAGGGGAGGTAAGTATGCATGTTTGTATGTGTATTCCCATGTTGAGTGTATGCACATACAAGTGGAGGTCTGCCTCCGTTGCTCTCCATCTTTTTTTTTTTTTTTGAGTAGGTGTCTCTCATTCAATTCAGCGATCACTGTTTGGATAGGCTGGTTGACCAGTCTTCCTCCATTTCTGCTACTCCTGTTCAATGACAGGACTACAAGGGCACCACATGCTGCCACAGCTTTTATGTGGGTGTTGTGGAAATGAACTCAGGTCTTTGAGCTTGCACCACAAGCTCATTACCAACCCAGCCATCTCAGCTAAATGCGATTTTGAAAACATTGTTGTAAGGTGAACCTTTTTGGTTGTAAAAGGGAATCAAAGGGGGTCAATGTAGTAAAGACTCAATCTTATTGCATGAGTGAACAAGCGAACAGGCAAATAAGTGAATGAAAGAATAATGTGCTGTCATTTTGAGAGAGAAGGGGATTGCTTCTGCTATTTAATATTACTAGTTCAGAAATTTTCTACCCTTTGTTCCCAGGATTTGGAAGGAATGATGGAGTTACGAGTTTGGCCATTTATTATCTGAAGGAAGTTTCTGTGTTTCTTCTTCATTGAATCTCCTCATCTGAATGTTCTGACCCCTAGGCCTCTCAGGCCAATCACTGTTGTTTTGACAGCTGGCTTTGTACAGGCCACTCTTTCTAAACGGGCCATAGCCTGGGCCCATCCAGGACATGTGTGCATCTTCTCAGGCCCCCAAGCCTCTGGGCCACGTGAAAGAATGTGTGTTAATGTACGTGCAGGCCCAGCTCTTTCCTTTCACTTCCAACAGAAAAGTCAAGGGGCAGCAGCGTGCTGCTAACCTTGTCTGACTGAATTCCAAACTTACAGAGACAGCGATCAGAGTCCTTCCTTCTATGGAATGGGAAACTGAAACCTTACAAGACTACACGACTCCACTATGTTCACCCAGAGACTCAGTGACAGCATGGATGCCAGCTTCTGCTGACCTGTCCTCTCCTCCTCCACAGTCATGCAGGGGCACAGTCAACTTCTGAGTCCGAGATAATTCTTGCGCCTTGCTTTACAGATCAGAACATTTCTGTTTAGAGAAACCGAGAGGCTTTTCTGAGGAATATGATCATTCTATAATCATGAGGGCCGGTTTTCTAAAATTGAAACTCACCATTATCTGCAGGTAACATCATGTAACATACAAGGCATACAGGACAAACCAATTATCTCGGATACTGATGGCAGCTCAGATTTCATCCCTGGAATACTCTATGCATTTTTATTTGAATCTAATATATCTCCTAAAGACTCATACGTTAAAGACTTGCTTGCCAACCGATGGGTCTTTGGTAAGTGACTGGCTCCTCTAGGCACTGAGCTGATCAGTGGATTAATTCCTGACACTCCCCGCCCCCCTCAGTTTTTCGAGACAGGGTTTCTCTGTGTAGCCTTGGCTGTCCTGGAATTCACTCTGTAGACCAGGCTGGCTTTGAACTCACAGCAATCCACTTGCCTCTGCCTCACAAGTGTTGGGATTAAAGGCAGGCTTCACCACTGCCTGGCTGGATTAATATCTCTTCCTCTCCCTCTCATTCAGTTCAAAGATCACTGGTTGGATAAATTAAATTAAAAAAAAAAGAAATGCTTGAAGTCATTAGTCATCAAGGAAATGCAAATCAAAAGGACTCTCAGATTCCATATTATACCATATTATACCAGAATATCTAAAGTCAAGTGACAAATAGTCAAAAACTCAAGTGACAGCACATGCTTTCAAGGGTGTGGAAAAGGGGGATGACTCCTCCATTGTTGATGGGAGTGCAAACTTGCACAACCACTTTGGAAATCAATCTGGTGCTTTCTCAGAAAATCGGGAACAGCTCTACCTCAAGATCCAGCTATACTACTCCTGGGCATATACCCAAAAGATGCCCTACCATACAAGCACATTTCTTCAACTATGTTCATTGAAGCTTTATTTGAAATAGCCAAAAACTGGAAACAACTCAGATGTCCCCCAACCGAAGAATGGATTAAAAAAAAACTGGCACATTTACACAATGGAATAATATTCAGCTATTAAAAACAAGAACAACATGAAATTCCCAGGTAAATGGATGGAACTAGAAAAGATCATCCTGAGTGAGGAAATCGAGGCCTAGAAAGACAAGCATGGTATATACTCACTTGTGTGTAGAAATTAGCCATACAATACAGGATAACGATATAATTCATAGACCTAAGTAACAAGGAGGGCCCTAAGGAAGATTCATCTCTTAATGAATTCACAATAAGGTGCTGCTGCTGGGAAGCAGCAAAGTTAGTTGAAAGACCTGGCTCACTGGAATTTTCACAGGGAAGATTTACCTTGTCCCTATCTCTTCCTTTCTTGCCTTCTGCTCTCTGACCACCATGACTTGAACAACTTTCCTCCTGCACACGGTATCCCTGCCATGACATTTTTCCTGGCCCACACCCAAAGTAAAGGACCTGTAAGACCGTGGACTGAAACCTCTAGGATCAGGAACCATAAATCTTTCCTCCTTTAATCTGTTTCTCTTGTGTTTGCATCACAGTGGTGACAGTCTGCCTAACACACTCCACTGTGTCAGTCTTTTCTATCATAGTCCACAGCCATTTTGGTTCATTTTACTCATCTGTTTGGCCATTTACATTGTGAGCTCACATCAGAGAGTAGGTAAAGTGATAAACACAACCTCCCTCATCCAGCCACAGCTCTTCCAAATTTTACTTCTTTCTCTGATACAATTAATGAAGCACCCTTAATAAAACCCAGAACACTAATATTGGGATAGCAATATCTTAATTCTTCTTTTATGTATTAATAGCTAAGGGGTTACATTCAGTTACAATCAACCAACAAGGTATTACCACTTTTGAACAAAGTGGTTTGTCAAATGTTTGCAGGGCAAATTTTTCTCTGTTGTTATACTATGTAAGCTTACTGCAATGATAGTTTCATCTCTATGCGGTTCTGAGATGCCAGCCTTAACTGTTTTTAACTGGGATTATTCTCCTCATAGGGAACTGCATTTCCTCCCTGAACAATAGCCAATATTACTGGCTCTTAAATGTTGAAAATGAAGGTCAGAAGTTTCTTTGAAAATAAGCTACATTTGTTTATTTATTTTTATTAGTTCTTCAAGAGTTTCGAGTTTCATACAATGTGTTTTGATCATAAATTTTTATTTTTTGAACTGAATTCCTTTAGTGTGTTTTAACAATGAGGTACACTGAAGGAAGACAATTTTTTTAGCTTAACTTGGGATTTAAATACTTCTCTCCAAAGCCATCCAAAACTTCCAGTTTGACTGGAGTATAGTACTTTGAGTTAAAATGTTCTTTTCCTTTTCATTCTGCTGTGTAAATTGCCATTTTCAACTCTAATCCACAGGCGAGCTCACTTGGTGATTTAAGTCTCCCTTTACTTACGTTTGTGTGAGTCTGTCTGTGTTCCTGTGTTTGGGGCGCTCACCTCTGTGGCATGTGTACGTGTATGTGGACGCCACAGAATGATGCTGCTGTGTACCTGTGACACTCTTCATTGTTCTTTGAGATGAAGTCTCTCACTGGACCTTGAGCTAGACTGCTTGGCTCGGAAGCCTCCTGGAGTCACACAGCTCCACCTCAGTGCACTGGGAATTCAAGCATGCTCCTCCATGCCTGGCTTTAACATGGATGCTGGGATCTAAGCTCAAGCTCTTATTTTCATGCAGTAAACACCCATCAGCCTAGCCCCTACGTTTCCCTTATTCTTATTTCCATTTAGCTTATGTAAAGGCTCTTGCAAAGTCAGATATCGACCTACTTTTCAAATCCAACTGTTTCTTAGAAAAGAAATCTAACTAGATCCTGTTAAATTCCATGAGATTCCTGACCCTTGTGAAAGTCAAGATGAGATTTCATAATTAAATAGGGTCTCTGTGTATTCAGGGAATGATCCCAACCTCCCTACAACACTAAATTAACATTTTCTGGGGTTCTAGGATTTGTTGGGCAGTTTATTTAGGGATGGCTGGGGAGGAAGCTGTGATAAACAACAAAGCCCTCATTGGACTTATACTCAGATGGGACCAACAGACACAAAGAGAAGTATATAGGTCCTACTACATCTGAAAGGTTCATGTCCATTCCAGAAGGAATTTATCAGGTTGTATGAACCAGAGTAGCAGGAAATTTCCTGAAGCACAAGGAAGGTCCCTTTGAAGGAACTCAACCAATGTATTTTCTTTTGTCTGCTCACCATCCCTTGAGCAACGGTCAGTAGAGAGTCACGAGAGACTTCCTTTCCCAGTCCTGTGTAGTATAAGGGGGCAGGATGTACACACAGAAGAGATGTTAAAACAGTACTTCAAGCATTTAGCTTCCTTACAATCTGTTTTCACAAAAACACTCAGACACAGCACTCTCCTACGGTTTGCTGGCTGTTTTTTTTTTTTTTAAGCCTGCCCATGTATTCAAGCATCTTCCTAAAAATGTGTTTATTCAGCTTTCTGCCTTGGTGAGGACAGCACAGGGAGGCTCTACAATTAAGAGAAACGTGAGAACACAGAATACATAAGGTAAGGCTGTGCATTTCCTGAAAGGCAATTGTTGTCTAGGGATGGCCTGAAGCACTTCAACAGCGCTCATTTTCTTAGGTTCTGTCTTTGAAGTTGTCATAACATGATGGCTGAGGTAAGAGGATGTCTGGCATACAGCACTGCTAGCTCTTTTAAGGTCAGTGCTCACTGACATCGGGTCCCCAGGAACTCCTGGGACTAGCCCTTGGCTCACATCTATAGTCATTCCACTTGTCCATCACAGACTTTCCATGGCTAGTCCCAAAAGCACTGATACTCAGGAGCCTTGGCGGAACTCGTCTCTTAGTTCTCCAAAGGCAACATGATCACAGAACCCACAAGTTATTCGGTCCTGTATCTTGCCCCAGAAACAGGTCACGATTAGCCCGGTGGAGTTTATGTGAAGATTCTGGAAAAAAAAATGTTCTTTTTTTGTTTGTTTAAAACAAAATTCACTAGGAAACTTAAAGGAAAAAATTAAAAAATATTCTGCCATGGTTAAAGACAGATTGCAGATGGGGAAATGGGTGGGATTTTGGTGGGCCTAGGGGTGCTTATACATTCCTCTCTAAGTCTTTGGGACACAGTTGAAAATGTGCCACCCTAGCAGTTGAACTGTACAAGCCTTTTATCATCAAAGGGGCCAGGGACCAACAGCCTCTTCAGCCAGTTCCTCCAAAATATGCTGGTCTGAGAATTACATAAGGAATCTTCTTTCTTTCTATTTTCTTTTTCTTCTCCTTTGAGGTCAGATTCTAGTCTCCAGCTGAGGAGATTCTGATTTTCCAGAACCGAGTGGGCCATGACCTTAAGGGAAAACATTTTCTATCTGCATTTCTACTTTCTTCTAGCAATTAGATGAAAGTGCCCTGGCAGAGAGCTGGAAGAGAAGCCTCTTGTCGCATTTTCATTCTAACCTATAGGCAGAGGGAGTCCTTAGCCCATCACAGGGCTTCACAGTTCATGCCCAGAGGGAATGGGCTCACACAGTGGAAGGGAGCAGTGTGATGAGCCAGGGCAGGTCTCTCTCTCAGCAGGCACAGCAGGAGTGTTTCCCACTCTGTACCCATGGGTTCCGGCTCCAAACACACCTGCCTTTCACTCTATGGCCAGTGATGCCCACAAATAGATAAACTTGGGTTATTAAGAGGATGCTTCCTGGGCTGTCTTCAGGAATCTAAACCAGCCAGTTTCAGGTTGGCAAAAGGATGAAAGTCAAGCATCTCCAATAAGAAAACCATCTGATAATACTCAAAAATAGGCTCTGCTTCTCACATCTTTGAGTTCAGCCTCACAACGTATCCTGTAATCTTGGCTCATTTATACTAGAAAAACCTCACCCTCTGACTATTAGAAGGATCCTATAGTTTGTTTTAAAAAGAGAGACAGAAAACAAGGTGATCAACTATGGTATTTTAAAATGCCATCCAAGGCTGCAATGGCTAAGCCATGCCATGCCACAATAATAAATTACAGGAAGTCACACCAAATGAACTCTATGTTAGAAAACTAACAGGCTACTCTCTTGAAGATGCTATACAAAGGCATTTATAGTTCACAGCCTGCTAGAATCCATCGTGGCACAGACCTTGCCTTGACCATGTTTGCATCTTTCTCTGTGAGGCCATATATTCAGGAAAGGTAGAGTTAGGCTCAGATCCTGGTTGGCGGACAGTCATTGAAGGTTACTTCCTTCACCACTGGCTGTTTAAGGAGAGCATGTGCTGTCCAAGGAGACATTGGGGAAGTCTACTGAAGGCTCTGGGGACACTCATCACTTACACAACCAAGCCTATGAAAGGAATGGCTCTTTTTCCACCAAACACTTGTCATCTTGCCATGCTCCATGTGGAAATTTGTCAGTTATTCTCCACCCTTCAGAACAAGCTCAATAGAGAGAGAGCTGAAATAATGTGATTTCCCTGTAAGACTGAAACCCTGATTTGCCAGACGTTCAAAAAATGCTTCTTTTCAGATTTGTTACGTGAGACAATAAACCTCTTACTGCTTAAGTCAAAAGTCTCCTACCTGACTTATGTTTATACTTCCGTAATGCTAAATAATAGTATTTCAGTCAAACAGTTCCTTGTATATCTTCTAGTCTTCGCTGCAAAATCCTGGTGAGATTCTGATTGGATTTTTCTGCCTCTGGCCAGCCATCAAGAGTCCTTGTAAATGAAATCAAATGAGGATGGCAATTATGAGGTTAAGAGCCAATATATAGAACACCTACACTCAACCAGACACCACCCATAAACTCTTTACATGCCAACCTGAATGATCTTAACAACGACCTTCTAAAGAAACAACTACGATTTGTTTTTACAGACAAGGTAAATGATGTCCACAGAGGTCGTGATAAAGAACATGGCAGAGAGAGCCTGGTTAATGACAATGACAGAATGCAGAATGCTTCCCTAACTTGATGGTCATATGGTCATGATCAAGGGAGTGAAGTGTGTGAGGGAAATCCCATTACAACTCAAGTTTTTAGGACCGCAGAGGAAACAGTGTGATTCTAAACTAGTATCAAGAAGTCAGAATTTTGAACTACCTACCTAAGACTGTGATGAATAGAAAAAGTTTAGGGAACTGGAGCTAGGAGCCACAGGAAACTGAGCTGCCCATGATTTGGAAAATCTAACAAGGTAAATTAAATTTCTCTGGATCTACTGCTGCCTGACTGAATAGGGATGCAAAGTGCTTCCCAAGTCAGTTCCCATCAGACTGGTTACAACCTCAGTTACTTAAATATTTAGGATCATAAACCAAAGGTAATTTCCTTTCTACATTCTATCAGAGAAGCTGTCTATTTTTCTCATCTTCCTGACAGTCTTATTTATGCACTGGCCTTGATTTACCTCACAGACATGCTGAGGACCACCACCAACAGACATGGCGTATAATGTGCACAACACAGTCTACAATGTCAAGAAGATTTAAGAATCTCACCAAGCCAAATTTGCAGCTATTTAAAAAATGTAGGTTCTCCACAAAGAGCAAAGATAGATAGATAGAGAGTCAGAAAGACACACAGAGAGATAGATAGATAGATGAATGAATCAGACATAGTTTTCAATTTGTCAATTTTATCTGTCACAGAGATCGTGATCATTACATGATCCAAGATGAATGGCACTAAACCAGAAATAGTAAAGACACAGTATGTGTTTTTGTTGTTGCTGTTGGATTTTGTTGTTGTTTCAAGACAGTATCTGTGTACTCTGTGTAGCCTTAGCTGTCCTGGAAATGATAGTACCTCTGCCCTACAGCATGGTACACATTGCTAATCAATCACAGCATCTCTTGTAATGAAATTTTTGGTTTACTTTTAAACTGTTATGTTGTGTAAATATGTTTTTGTTTTAATCCCTAGTGCAGGTTTGAGTTTGGCCAATGTTTGTCCCACCTGTTAATTGTCTCCCTGGGGCAGGGCTTTTGCGAGCTGGAAAAAGCCTTCCACAAGCAGCATGTAGAGGGCTGTTGTCTAGGAATATGAGGATATAAATTGAGAGCCGAGAAAGGGAAGGTGTGGGGTGTGGTGTTGGCCTGTGGTGGGTAGCAGTCTGGAGAGATCCAAGAGACTGACAGTGTGCCAGTTTGGAGCAGATGGAGAGACAAATTTCAGGACCCAGCGGCTTGAAGAAGACTGCTGCCGATGTTTGTGTTGACAGAGATTGGTATAGAGCCCCAAAAGACCTATCAGCCCTCAAAAGCCAGGAGAAATAAAGGAGCCCCCTCTCCCCACTAACCTTCCCTCTTCTATGTAGGGTTGGGAGGTTGAGGCCTTAACACCCCAAATAGAGTTTTAAAAACAGGGGCTACATCTCTTCCACTGAGTCAGAAAGAACATGAAAAGGCTTCTCAACAAAGTAAATCAGAGTTAGCCAATGGGACAAACTCCCTGCAATATGTCTCTTAAGCCATCCCTAAATGTGAAGAAAAAAGGGGGTCCAGATTGCTCCCTGCTAGAAAAGTGGTGGTAACAGGGAGGAATTTGAAGAGAAAGTAGTGCCTACTCATTTCTCAAATTCTTTTTTTTCTGCATCCAGTCTTATCACCAGCTTTATCTGCTCTATATAAAAGGGAACCTGGAATAAATGTTTGCTGAATTTCATTTAAACTGTGTGTGTGTGGTGTATATATGTGAAAGTCTGCCATTTCTCTAACGAGAATGTTTAACAGAGAAGTGCTTAACTAGAACCAAAATGGTTAGCTAACAATCTATCAGGGTTACTAACAAAAACCAGTAAGCATGGCTTAGGAAGCAGCCTGTTTTTCTTGTAATAAAGAAAATGAAGACAACAATCCTAAGCACATTTATTAACCCCCCAGCATGGGTAATTGCCACCAGACATGACTCTGTCAGTCTTGCATTAACATAAGCTACTGCATTTTGGGTTTTCAATAGCACAGTGATGCCAACAATACTGGAGACGAGTGTTAATGTTGGAATTTTGAGAACCAAGCCCTCTGCCTAGCAAATGCTTTTAAAAGAATTTCACTCTCAACAGTTGCTTGCTCAGAAGAAATTCATTTTACATTTAAAAAGAAAGAAAGAAAACAAGGAGGCATTCAACTGAGCAAGCATTTTCTTAACTCATTTTAAGGTAATATCTTACATTCATCAACAATTTCTCCATGAGGTGGGAACCATGGAAGGAGATTCTGTATGATTCTGTGTGTATCACTGTATGCGTAATTCTACATTGGGGTAAAACATAAAATAATGCAATGGTGATAAAACAAAAAGAAGAGCTTTATAATAGTCAGGACACGCCGACCAATTTTAAATTGAATTACACAGCCTGCTAATCTTTATGATGGGATAAAATGTCTTCCAACATTATGCATTCTACTAAAATTTGCAGCGCATTCTCCTCCTCACTTCCTGAGCTGCTATGACCCACCCTTTACTGCCCACCATCCTATCCCCTCATTCAGATGGCTCATCTTCAACCCCCAAAGCATTATTCCTGCTGACTGGAGAGGGAGGGTATGAGTCTGTGCAAGATCTCATTTTTATAGCTATTGTTAGTTGTGTGCATCTATATTTTACACCAGGGCATAAGAAAACAGTAATATGAATGCCAGGCATATTTTCCTAATACCACAAGCACAATTTTTCTAAGAGGATAGAGCCAAATGTACACATGGGCTGAAGGGATTTCAAACCCCGGAGTACTGAGGAGTGATGCTAAATTTTGAAGATGGATACTGTGTATTGCATGGTCAGTGCCCAATGAAGCAGCTACAGCAGAAACTTCAGACTTTCCAATTCTCAGAGTGATAGAAACCCTGCTGGAGGATGAGTCTGGGTGTCCGGGGTGTGCCCTTCCCCACTTGGCAGGTTTTGCACGCTCTGTGGGTAATGGAAAGCTTATTAATGAGAATGGAAAGACCTCTGTCTAAAAGCAGGGACAATCTCAGTCTTAAATCTCCATCTGTGATAAAAATTAAAACAACAACAACAAACAAACAAGAAAGAGAGGCAAGGACATCCAAGACAAGTTTCTTGCTCCTTCCTCCCCCTGTCCTAGGGGCAGATGTGTGCCTGAGGACAACCATGTTTGAGCTTACGGAGAAGCATGACTCTTCTTGACATTCATGCTCTTCTTTGTTTGTTTGTTTTAATTTGTGGGAAAGAGAAAAGTGTGTGTGTGTGTGTGTGTGTGTGTGTGTGTGAGTGTGTACATCAGAAGGCAACTGGACAACTTGTAGGAGTCAGTTCTTTCCTTCAAGTGGGACCCAGAGATGGACCTCAGGGCATCAGGCTTGGTAGGAATACAGATTTACACACTGAGCCATGTCACCAGCCCATGAGTGTTCATCTTGACACCTTACACTTATGGAATTTCAGTCTGAGTTGCAATGTGTTTTACTTACAATAAAATCAAAGGCATGCTCATATGCACTGACCTGTGAGCAGTAAATTCATGCTTATCATTACCAAACTGCACGCAGGGTAAGGAGGAACTAAAAGCCCAAATCTGCAATCTAAGGTGATAATGGCCAACAATGAGGACCTGCATGGAGAACAACTATGAAGACCCATACAATGGACCTGTCTGACCACATTTTCAATTCAATACCTACTATGAGAGGCAGCAGATGCTCTGAGGTGCACTCTGACACCTCCCAGTGTCTAATAATGGCAAAGTGTTGAGAATCAGCAACCATCCCTAGTAGCCACCTGTGCATGGCCACTGCCTGTACAGTTGCCCACTTGCAATTCTCTCCATACTGGTTTATACTAGCTGCGCTTGTTTGCATAATAATGTAATTTTATTGTAATATAAGACTTAAAAATCCTTTTTAAAAATATAGGATTCTATGCTCAGACCTTTGCAGTTCCATTAACCAACACATAAACTCAAATAGCAAAATGGCAAACATGATGTGCCCTGGGAAGACAGGGCTGAACTTTAATCACGCTATCCATATTAATAGGAGAGTTTTGCACGCGATAGCACACACCTCTGTGTGCTTCAGGATGAAGATCTGTTGTTTATGTGGTTATTGTTTGTAGGGCTTCCTGCTTCATCTCAAGTGTTGATTGGTTGAGGTCTCTGGTTCCTGAAAGTGAACTGCCTTTATTACCAACTCCATCAGAACCACAAAGACTACTGCTCTGAGGTGTTGCCTGGCTATCAGCTCCAAATCCAAGTGACAGAGGGAAATGAGTACATAGAGCTCAGTGTGCCCTGAGTCCCACACAACTGAATGATATGATCAACAGAGTCAGAAAACAGAACAAAGATTCTTGCATTCTGTACATACTACAAAGGAATCCAAGCTCAGGGGTTCTCTGCTTTACAGTCTCTAAGAATAGTCTCCTCAAAACAAGAGAGAGTACCCGTCTATCCTATTCCAAACTAAGCAGAGAAGCACAGAAGCTAAATGAGAATTGTGCACATGACCAAGAGAAGAAAAAATGGCACAGTTCACATATACAACAGTGTTCTGAAATTAAAGGTGGGGGAAACACAATTTTTTTTTCCTTTTTGTGTGGCCGATTGGTTTCATTTCCTATTTCTGAAATTTGAGCTGAGTTTTAAAATCCCTGTGGGGAGAAGTTTTGCTTCATTTTACAATGCATGTGAAATTTGTCACAATAACATTTAAATCTGGTAGATCAATAATGCATGTGACAACTGCTTAATTATTTACTCTGAATGTAGCAAATGTGGTTCTAATACAAACTGCAAATGTAAACAAAGTTGAGACATGCAAGCAGTGTGGCCAATATCAACAGTTATTTTCCTATAAAATGTTGTTCTTTTCTGGAGCATCATAAAAGAGATCCCCATAAGTATCTAAAGTTAGAGACATTTTGGTTGAGGAAATTCATGTATTTATAAGTATACATGTTTTATAGGATGCTAGTATGCTAAAAAAAAAACCTCAAATATCTTAAATAGTCCTTGCTTCAAAAATACTAAACATGAAAACAACATACAAAAGGTAATAATCTGAGAAAAGCAACAGCCAGCGCAAGAAAATTCACCAACACAGAAAATAAAAATATGGTGGCATGGACCAGCAAACAAAATGCATATTCATTTGAGAACACATCAATTGAGAGAGAAGACTAGAGTTCTCAGTGCATTGAGGTATTAGTGGTACTGTCTGCCATGCACTAAGCATGTATCCAAAGGGCTCTGCAGATGACCCTTCACACTTCTGTACAAAAGCAATTTCTGGGCAAACAGCATCCCTGACCAGGAATAACATATCAGAAAAAACAGTAGAGCATTTCAAACCAAAGTGCAAAACTACCTCTGCCTCCTTCGCTTACTCATGGATCAAAGAGGAAAGAAAACTAAAAATAAGTAAGAGCAAATGTAAGGATGTAATTGTGTGTTTTGAACCAAGTTCCCCCCCCCCCGCCATTTTAGTGTGACTCTGAATGTCCCTCAGTGAGTCTCAATGATCTAGTGTAAAGCTCCCCATCATCCGCATGGTTGTTCTAATTGGATGGAAGTTCATTGAGATGTGTAGTTGTGCGGTCTGGCTAATCTGCAAATTCTTTACAATAAAGTTTTAATTAAAAAAAAAAGACTTTCTTTGTAATATCCTTTAATTCACGACTCTAGACTATAGCTTCAATTTTCCAAAAACACTGACTTCGACAGTCCAGGAACACACGCTGTACCTGACTGCTCAGGTTTTCAGGAACACCATACCCACTGCCAAGGGCCTATGGTTTTCAAAGTTTAGTGTACGTTGGACGTCTTCCTTCAAGCTTTGTGTGACATTTCATTACTAACATTCTCAAATTTTATAATTGACATACCAGGTAGAATCTTTAGGAGCCAAAAACTACAGGTAACTAAAATATATCTGTATTAGAAAATATATTTTCTAATCTTTGCTGGGCAAAGCAAAAACTAGAAATGAGACAAGCATAGCATCATTCCTTTCTCCTGGCCTCTATTCTTTTTTTCAGAATGTTTTTTTTAATTTTTATTTTTTAATATTAGTTGCAGTTTATTAACTTTGTATCGCAGCTGTAACCCGCTCCCTCCCTTATCTCCTCCCTGCCCCTTTCCAAGTCCACTGATAGGGGAGGACCTCCTCCCCTTCCATCTGACCCTAGCTTATCAGGTATCTTCAGAACTGGCTGCAAAGTCCTCCTCTGTGGCCTAGTAGAGCTGCTCCTCCAATTGGTATAGGGAGGGGTGGAAGTCACAGAGCCAGCCATTGAGTTCATGTCAGAAATAGTACCTGTTCCCCTTACTAGGGTACCCACTTGGATACTGAGCTACCATGGGCTACATTCGAGCAGGTATTCTAGGTTATATCAACACAATGTCCTTGGTTGGAGATACAGTCTCACGAAACACCCCTGTGCCCAGATATATTTGGTCCTTGTGGAGCTCTTGTCCTCTCCAGGTCATACTAACTCCCCCTTCTTTCATATGATTCCCTGCACTCTGCCCAAGGTTTGGTTATGAGTTTCAGCATCTGCTTTGATACACTGCTTTCAGAGGTCCTCAGCGGTAGGCTCCTGTTCTGTTACTTGTTTTCTCCTACATCCAATGTCCATCCCATTTGCCTTTCTGAAATTTGATCATCTTACCCTGGGTCCTCTTTCTTGTTTACCTTCTTTAGGTGTACAGATTTCAGTATGTTCATCCTATCTTATAGTACCCACTTATAAGTGAGTACATACCGTGTGTGTCTTTCTCCTTCTGGGATACCTCACTCAGAATGAGCTCTTCTAGATCCCACCATTTGCCTGCAAATTTCATGACTTTCTTGTTTTTAATTGCTGAGTAGTATTTCCTGGCCTCTGCTTTTGAGAGCCTTGAGTCCCACTCTCACCCTTTCTTTGTGCTACAGATAGTAGAGCTGGGAGTTCAGACACTGCCCATTAGATCTATGGCACCAGAACAGAGTTGCCTCTCAAAATTGCACCCTCTGTAGCTGCAGATCAAGAATGACTTCCTGGTATTTAGGGGGGATCAAATGAAATAAGTATATTTAAAATAACCACCTAGGACCTGCTCCTTGTTATTTACTATCCAGAAATATGTAAACCTATTATTTATAAACTAAGTAAAAATACCAATTTCACAGGATCAGGTTTCCATTACAACAGACAACAGCCTTTTTTTTTTTTTTTAAGAAAACATTGATACACTGTGTTTTGATTTAGTTGGATTTCTAGAGCCAATTACAATGCATAGTTCAGAACTGGATCCTGACACAGAAAAAAAAATAGAACAAACAAAACAACGAAGTTACTATAAAGAACAGTATCGGAGCTGGGGAGGTGGCTCAGTAGGTAAAGCAGCATGAGGACCCAAGTTCAAATCCTCAGAACCAAAGTAAAGCAGAAGATGGGAGTGCTCATTTTTAATCTCTGTGTCCTTCGGTGAGATGGAAACAGAAGAAGTTCTGAAAGCCCATGGTCTCACCTGGAGTACTCAGTAGTGAACAAGAGATATCCTGTCTCAATATGGAAGATGAAGATCATTGCCCTCTGACCTCCACACATGTACTATGGCGCAGATGTGCTCCCTCACACACATGCACATGCAAACACACACACACACACTTTATTAGCAATACAGTTGTAAATACTTGGGAAAGGGATGTAAATGAAGTATTGGAACTGTCATATCCAAGCATTTCGTATCTCTTGAGTTTGATCAATACAGTGAGTCCATTCAAATTAACAACTGTGTCCTTTGACCCCATTCAAGTATGTATGACCATGTTTGTGTATAGCAGGAAGAGCCAGAAATTGAGAGCAAGGGAGGGCGGGAGAGGAGCAAAGCACATGCAACAAAACATTGTGGAACCCATGTGGAGCACACATGGAGGTTCCCTGTAGTTTACTTGCAACTTTTATGAGGCTTGAAAAGATTTCAAATTGAGAAGAAAAAATGTGGATTAAAAAAAACCATCCGAGGGAGAGGATGTGGAGAAAGGGGACCCCTCCTCCATTGCTGGTGGGAAATTTGCAGGCAAATAGTAGGAACTAGAAAAGATAATCTTGAGTGAAGTAACCCAGAAACAGAAAGACACACATGGTATATACTCACTCATAAGTAGTTATTAGACATATAATATAGGGTAAAAATACTAAAATCTGTAGTCCTAAAGAAGCTAAACAACAAGGAAGACGCTAGGGAAGATGCTCAATCCTCATTCAGATGGGCAAACATGATAAACATAAGAAGCAGGAGAAGACAGGGAAGTGGACAGGAGACTACCACACACGGCCTCTGAAAGACTCTACTGATCAAGGTATCGAAGCAGAGACTGAGACACATAGCCAAACTTTGGAATTTTATAAAAAGAAGGGGGAGATAGAAATACTTGGTGGGTACAGGAGCTCCAAAAGGAGAACAAGAGTGCCAGAAAACTGAGCCCTGGGGGCCCTGAAGAGAATGATACTCCAACCAAGGACAATGCATGGAGAGGACCTAAAACCCCTGATCAGATGTAGCCCATAGACACACTCTCCAAGTGGGGTCCCTAGTAAGGGGAGCAGGGGCTGTTTCTGGCATGGACTCATTGGCTGGCTCTTTGATCACCTCTCCCTTGTGGATGCAACCTTGCCCAGACCACAGAGGAAGACAATGCAGCCAGTCGTGATAAGACCTGATAGGCTAGGGTCAGATGGAAGGGGAGGAGGACCTCCCCTATCAATGGACTAGGGGAAGAAGAGAGAGAGAAGGTGGGATTGGGAGGAAATGAGGGAGGTGGCCACAGCTGGGATAAAAATTGAATAAATTGTAATAAATGATAATAATTTAAAAATCTAAAATTAAAAAAAAAATCACCCATCAGGCCTGCCTACAGGCGTGAGAAGTACTGTCTGTGCACACAGGCAATGAGCCTGACCTCATGAAGCCTTTCTGGTACTTTACCTCAGACTCCATACCACTTTCCAGTCCCAAGGCTGCCAGCCTGGCCTGGATGTGGGAATGACCATATTGAATTACACGGACAGTGCCGTAATTATGTCCTTCCTTTTCATGTGCCTCACAGGGTTCCCAACGAGAATGTGTAAGATAAGCTAATGATTTGCCAAGCATCTCTGATGATCACTGCATTATGTGCATCATAATATTTTCATTTCTTCTTCCTTCACATAATGCCACACTGACAGCAAGGTCGGTTATGTTACTAGAAGGGATTTTTAATGAAAACAATTATAAATTTAAAATAACTGTGTTTAAAGCATTTAACAGTCACTAGGGTCAAGTGATTACAACAGTTACAAGCCCCATGGGACATGTTCACACCAAAACAAAGTGAATAAATTACCCCAGCTGGTGCATGTAATCACTAAGTGACCACAAGGGTCAGGCAGCATGGAACCCTGAAGAGGTTCACGTAAAACCAATAATGAAAATTTATCAGTCAAAGGTGGGGAGAGGAAATGACAAGAATCAGTGAGTGGAGTGATATACTAGAAGCAGAACTGAGTCTTTCTCTACAGAGCTAGAAAGGCCAGGGAAATGTCATTCAAAAACCCAGGGGACAGCCAGAATCAAGATTCCTGGAAACAATCGACAGACAGCCTGGGGAAGCCAGGGGGTTTAAAATGGAAGCAATCTATGCAGCATCAGCAAGTTCAAAGCCAAACCAAAGGATAGGAAACTGCAGTCCTCATGCAAGGAGCTCATCTCATTCTGGAAATGCATCCGGATGTGTCTCTGATGTAGAGCAATGACAGGACACGATGCTCAAAAGAAAATGAGTGCCATCCTAACATCTGCATGGCACTGGACGTCTCCCAAGAATGGTCATTAAACTTTACTCGGTTCTGTGGTTCCTTTCGCTTCATAAAGAGAAGAGGTAGTAAACAGAAGCCACACACAGAGGAGCGTAAGAAGGATGTGGAGAAAAGTAGACGTTTGTAGAAAGGCTTAAAGATGTCACTAGTGGCTCAATCCAGAGAGGAGCGCAGAAGCTCTAAACGTTGTGCATGCTTGCAATCTGAACACATGATGGGGGGGGGGGGATGAGAACAACTGAGAAGGCCAGGGAGAGTTTGGTACAAAAGGATGAACAAGAATTCTCAGAAGACAGAGAATGAGAATGGCATCAGGTCCAACGTGAACCAGCACCAACAAGGACAAATATTTATCATTCAGTCTCTTGAGTACAGATTCAGCCTAAGGTATGGGGCACGCAGCCACAGAAGCCAGAGGACATGGCAGACTAACCACAATCTTCTCTAAAATCCTTTTATTTGAAAATTTTGTATAATATTCATTTACCTCTTCCCAAACTCCTCTCAGACCCACCCCTTCCTATAGACTGCCTACAAATAACTCTCTGAAAATTAAATTTTTTTGTGTTGTTTTATGTGGAGGTTTTTTTTTTTTTTGGTCTTGTCTGGTTTTGTTTTGTTGTTGGTTTTGTTTGTTTGAGTTTGTTTGTTTCTTTTGAGCAGGGATTTTTCTACGCAACCCAGAACTCACAATGATCCTCCTGTCTGTACATCTTGAATTCTGGGACAAAGAGCTCAAGCCACCATGCCCGGTAATAACTTCATTTCTTCATTCTTTGTCATTCTCTCCTCCACCTTTTTCTCAACAAGGTCTTACTTTTAGCCCAGGACGGCCTCAAATTCACAATCCTCCTGTCTCCTGAGTGCTGGGATTACAAGCCTATGGCACCATGCTTAGGCTCTCCTTACACATTCCAGACACAAGGGTCCTGCTCTAGGATTGAGAATTGGCTTCTTGACCTGTTTTTTGATTAGGTGGTTTGAAAAAATTGGTTGGGTTTTTAAAAGTTCGGTGGGTTTTGGAAAAGTTTGTAGTTTAAAGGGTTTCTTTTTATTTTAACTTTAAAAACACAATTTCAAAAGCAGTAAAACGCTTTAACAATTCAGGCTTTCCAAGGGAAATTTTGATTTAAGTTCCAGGCTGATGCAGTGAGGAGTATCTTTATGTCTCTTGCCTTGTGGAGGAGAGCATTCTCAGAAAGGAAAAATGTATTTAGCTTTAGAATCCAGAAAGCAAAAAGAGCAGGCCAGTAACTTTGGCTCTTGCCCAGCTCTTGAACTGGCTGCCGTGTGACCCCAAGCTGTCCTCCCACCTCTCTGGATTTCTGTCCATCTGTCAATAAGACAGAGCTAATATTATCTACTCACATCAACCTCCCTGGACCATTATAGAGCATTAATGAGCTAATACATTGAAAGGTACTTTGAGTTCTTTGTGTAAAAGCTGTCATTTAAATTATAGGCATCATAATCAATGTAATTAAAAAAAAAAGGCTTCCCATAACACAGAGGGACAGATTCACACAGATCACAGAAGACCTGTCACCATGCCCTTGGGTCACCAAGAGCCCACCTAATGGGATGAAATCCAATGCTGCCTGCTCATGTGACAAAGTATTTGGCTTTAGTTTCTTCCCAAAGAACTTAACTTCAATTCTATAC
This sequence comes from Pachyuromys duprasi, assembly GCA_028658305.1. NCBI lineage: Eukaryota > Metazoa > Chordata > Mammalia > Rodentia > Muridae > Pachyuromys > Pachyuromys duprasi. Next base: position 26,715,081 of record CM053748.1, read on the forward strand.
CCAATCTGAACCACACTTTAATTGTCTCTTACTGAGAAAATGTATCTATATATTAATTAAACCAATCAGAAAATAATTCTAGAACAAAGACTCTTCAGCATAAAGACAAGTAGATAATAAGCATAAACCAACTATTATTTGGATTAAACAAACACTCATATCTAATATTATTACAGGCAGGAACACACGGGTGATTTATGATTGCCACAGGATAGACTATGCAGGCAACTAATGGGAAGCTGATGGCACAGTAGATATACAGACCAAGAAAAACAAACAAACAAACAAAAGACACCCCCCCCTAAAAAAACCAGACTGACCAGATAAACTACTTGCCAAGTATGTTGGTATTAAATGTCAAGTTGATCTAATCTAGAATGACCTGAAAAGGGAGCCTCAGTGAGGGGTTGTATAGATCAGCGCCAGTGTGTAAAGCTGTGGAAGGCTACCTTGATTAGTAGGAAGACCTGGCCTACAACAGGTGAAGCCATTCTCTGGGCAAAGGATTCTGGATTGTAAAAGAGTAGAGAATAAAAGCAAGCGGATAAAGAATGCACTCATCACTTCATTACTTTTTGCTGTTAACTGTGGATGTCTAGGCGCTTCAGGTTCCTGACACCTTGACTTTCTCACAGTGATGGACTATACCCTGGGATTGTGAACCAAATAAACCATTTCTCCCTTAATTGCTATTGTCAGGTTTTGTTGTTGTTTTAACCACAGTAATAGGAGGCAAAACTACAGCACTGTTCAAGATCCCAAGAACCCAAGTAAAGTTGGGCAGGCATGGTGGTCTGCCAAAATCTCAGCACTAGGGATTTCCAGACAGGGAACCTCCGGGATCAGCTGGTTAGTCAAGTTAGCCAGATTGGTGAGCTCCAGGTTCAGGGAGACACTGCCTCAATGAATAATGATCAAGAAAAAACATTCCGCACCAGCTTCAGACCTCTACAAGCATGTGCACGCCCATGTACAAATATGCAACCACATAGCTCAAAACACACAGAGCCAGAGAGCCAGAAAGAGAGAAATAGACTTTAATAGACTTGAAATAGTCTATTAAAGAAATTATAATTCCAGAGCGTTAACTAGGAAAACCAAGTATGACTCAAAAGTTGAAAAGCATAGCATGTCAGATACTAGCTTTGTGAGCAAACTGTAAGAAAAGTTATGGGAATTAAACTCCCCACATAAACACTAGGGAATCTAGACCTTGGAACTCTGGCCCAGTTTCCTCTGGAAATGACAGGGAAAATCACTCATGTCCCATCTTACAACTGCTTCCCTTTACTTCTCTTTTAGGGGTAACTAGTTAGAGGCCATAAAGTGAGGCTACACAACTCCATTAAAGCCCAGGCTCTTATACGCCAGGTGCCTCCCCTGTGAGAAGACCTTATGGTACCACTTTTTGCTCAAAATGGCCGATTCCAACCTGCTCACTTCACCAATTTCACTTCCAAAAAAGTTTTACCTTATTTGAAAATACTCAAAATCCTTAAATACTCAGGTCATGCCTCAAAGTGTTTAACATGAAGTGAACCCTGTCCCTGATATCCTGGCTGAAGTCTGATGTACTAGAGTAGCAAGGGTCATTTTAGAAGGAGGAAAGGGAACACTGGAAGGGAGAGCAAGTGATGAGAATAAAGAAGAGAGAAGACAGGAGGCAGAGAGGAGTCCCCTCCCCAGGGGGCCAGGAACCAACCAGAACCTGAGACGCCATGTGTGCTTGGTCTCATAGGCTTATAGAGATGGGCAGACAGAGGCAGAGTACGCACAGTGTCTCCGTTCTGCAGAGGGAGAAGTGGACCAGTGGCCAGTGTGGTACAAAGGACAATAACATCACTTCCCCAGACAACCTATTATCCTCGATTCCCTTCCTCTTACACCCTCCCAAGAAACAAGAAAGGAACAATTAGGAATGAGGGATATGTGGCCCATTTTGCAAACACCGAAGCAGCAGATGACACCCTTCACCATCCTTTACTTTTACTGGTTACTGTGTTTGCCAACTTGACACACCGGGGGACATCTGGGAAGAGTAGGTAAGTCTATGATGTGGGAGGGCCCAGCCCACTGTGGGTACTGCCACTCCTGGGAAAGGTGGTTCTGGTTGTACAAAATGAGTTCCTGCCTCTAGGTTCTTGCCCTGACCTCCCTCAGGGATGGACTGTGACATGGAAGTGTAAGCCAAATAAACCCTGTCCTCAGGTTGCTCTAGGCCAGAATGTTTTATCACAGAAATAGAAAGTAAACTAGGACATTACCTCAATGTGTTGGGTTTGCTTTATCGTATTTAATCTCATAACAATCCTTGCAATCAGCTTTGCTAACTAATAATATTTCTCCTTTTACAGATGAATGGATTGAAGACAACATGATTAACAAGGTTAAAGCAGAATTTAAATATTGGCAGACTACACTCAGTACTCATACTGTTCTTGATAGCACATTGTCTATTTATATATCAAGACATCTATGCACACACGGCCCAATGCATTATTACAGCCTTTGTTTGGAACAGTTGCTTGTAGGTTATGGGATGCACAGTCAATCTCAAAATTTTTTCTGTATCTTTTTTTTTTCTTTTAGCTTTCAAAAACATGAACATTCTAAGCTTTCAGAATTAGAAACAAAGGTAGTGGGTAGTCGTTTTCTAAAAGCACTTAAAGGGTAAAGATTTTTTTTCCAGTAAGGACATTTAAAACTATGTGACACAGATACTCAAACACGACCAAGAGTATTAAAGAGACATAGCAGTCTTCACAGGAGAAACTTGGTAACACATAATACAAACATTCTTCTTAGCAATATATGTCATTTGAAGGAACCGTTCTACTTCTAGGACTAAACCCTACGAATGTAACTAATGATGTTAACAAAGACAGAGCAAGAAGGATGCTGAACAGGACAGTGTCCCTGATAATGAACGATGGGAATACCTTAAGTGCTCAGTGGGGAAGACGGGACTAATAAATGACAGTGCACTCATTCAGCAGTGCCCCACTGACTCCAGCAAAGCATGCCAGGCTACATTCCTAAAGCTGCAAATTAACATGAACGGTTCTATTAACTGTTGCTTTTCTTAATTGTCATTAAAGACTTCAGAGAGTATACTAAAGGGTGTTACTTAGGGTGTTCAAGACAGAAGTGAAAGTAGAAATGTTTCCAAGATGGTGTCTGCCAAGTATTAATTCCTTTGGAGACAGGGTTGCAGAGAATGTGTATTTTCAACTTTGTGGATGTCCACCTATTTGGACTTCTATAATTAACATGCACATATCTTACAATTAAAGTATTCTTTGAGGAAATATTTAAGGCGTCTTGGTTGATGTTAAAGTTGTTCGTGATATGTTAAGAAACAGCTATAGAAGAACACTGCTGTTTTCTGTGGAAGACGTGTGTGTGTGTGTGTGTGTGTGTGAGAGAGAGAGAGAGAGAGAGAGAGAGAACAAAAGAGAGAGATAGAGACAGAGAGGGAGCAGAAAGCATTCCAGAAGGTTTCATATTAAAATTCCTGTGGTTACCTCTATCTCTCCACAGATATTCTGCTTCCTTCCTACCACAATCTGTTTTCTAAACTGTAAGTATGAACACACAGAAGGTGTATATAAGGGTAACAGTTGAGGCTGTGAGCTTTCCCTGTTGTACCAACATCAAGATCAAGGGACAGGAAACATGATCTTTGGAATGGAGCAAAACTGATCTGTGCATACATCTGGGGTGCTGGTTACAGTCAAGCAGTTAAAACCATCCTTCACACGATGCTCCAAAAAACAGAACATTCTCAAGACTGTCCTGGAAGCATTTACATTCTCCCTTTTGGTCCTAGAGAAACTGAAGTTCAGAGGTATTCAGTGATAACCCAAAGCAAAGGAAAGCCCTATTTAGGAGTTCATGGTATTGTGCCTATGTTAAAGGAGCACTCTGACTGGCTCAATTATTATTCATGTACTTTCAGCTGTAAGAATAGACCACAAAACCTTTGTATTCCCAATTCATTGTGTTAGAAAGCAAACAGCAGCAGAAGCAAATGCCTCTTACGTACTTCTGCACTTGACTAGTTAATGATACCTTAGTGCTTACTAACAGGTCATTTAGAGGATTGTATGGCATGATCATGAAATTGGGACGTATTCCTCATATATAAGATGTGTTAGTGTACCCATTACACTCTGCTACTTTCAAGCTCTAGCCCAAACTTGGCCATTTATTGAGACCCAAGCAAATTATCTGATTTCTCCATTTTATATTTCTATTAATTAAGGAGGCATTGAAGGGCTTTTCCAGTCTGAATCCTCTACAAAGAGGGAGGATTTGTTCAAAGCTCTGTCTTCCTTAACCCTAACCCTAACTCTAACCCTGTGTGCCAGCCACTTTGAGTTTCTGCATCTTGAAAACGAGGCCGAAGACTCTCTTATCTTCCTCTGCCAGGACTGAGGACAGCTGTCTTAGTTTCTTACCTGTTATGCTAACATACTCTGACAAAAGTAACCTAAGAGAGAGGCGTTTATTCCGTATTACCAATGAGAGGTACAGTCCATCAGAAGTGAAGGCAGCAGAAGCCTGAAGCAGTTAGTCCCAACTGAACCCACAACCAGGAATCAAAAGCAATGGGCGCCCTGTTCCCTCTCTCTATCTCTCATCCATTAAGGCAATCAAAATAAGCCCTAGAGGCGTATCTCCCAGTCGATTCCAAATTCTGTCCACGTGACAATACTGACACACACCAGGAAGCAGTATGCGGAATCACAGAGTGGGCTCTCATGTGCTGGCTAGTTTTACGTCAACTTGACTCACAAACTATAGTTACCTGAAAAGAGGGAATATCTTTTGAGAAAATCCCTCCATAAGATCCGCCTGTAGAACATTTTCATAATTAGCGATTGATGGCGAAGGGCCAAGACCACTGTGGGGAATGCCACTCCTGAAGCTGGTGCTCCTGGGTTCTACAAGAAAGCAGGGTGAGCAGGCCATAGGGAGCAAGCCAGTGAGCAGCACCCACCCTGGCCTTTGCATCAGCTCCTGCCTCCAGGTTCCTGTCCCGTCTGAGTTCCTGTCCCAACTTCCTTCAGTGAAAAGCAACGATCTGGAGGTGTAAGCCAAATAAACCTTTCGCTCTCCAGCTTGCTTTTGGTCATGGTGTCTCAGCGCAGCGGTAGAAACCCTAATTAGGACACTTCACAACAACCATGAAGTTGTTTATTATTATTGTTGCTGCTGTTGCTGTTGTTTTTTGAGACAGGGTTTCTCTATACACCCCTGGCTGTCATGGAGCTCAGCTCTATAGACCAGGTTGGCCTTGAACTCACAGACATCCTCCTGTCTCTCCCTGCCGAGTGCTGGGATTAAAGGCATGTGCCACCACTGTCCAGCCGAAATAATATTTTTTTATTGCCCATTTTACCAAAAAGGGGCCTCAAGAGTCAGTCAGAAGGTTAGACAAACAAACATACACACACACACACACATATATATATATAAATTATATATATAATATATACATAATTAATGATATATACATATATATATATAATTATAAAAGTAGGTGTCTTTCACTGCTTATAACTTCAACATGCTATCCTACTTTTCTGTCCCTGGACTATTAGCAGCTTCAGCTCGATCTTGTGGACTACAATAGCTTATCTCATAAATTATCCCATATTAATAACTTCCAGCATTACACCTGCCCTGTGGCACATGGACATACTGACGAGAGCCTGCCGTCTCTGAATCAACAGTGAGCTCCTTAGGGTTTCTCAGGCCTTGTAGCTGGTTGGTCAGGGTGAGAGTAAAGATGAGCAAGACTGAAACCCATCTTTCTTTCATTTATTAATTTAATATTTTTACAGCTTGATCCCAGGCCTCTCTACTTTCTTCTCATTCCCGCCCTCACACCCCTTCCCTCCGCTCCCTCGTCTCCACAGTTCATGTGGGGAAGTCAGGCGACAACTTGTAGAAGTCAGCTCTCTCCCTCTACCACATGGGACCTAGAAATAGAACCAAGGTCCTCACAAGATGCCCTCATCTGCTAAGTTATCTCACCAGCTCCTTCAAACTTTCTGATCTACTAAAGGAGTTTGGGGAAAGCTATCTGAAAAGCGGGAATAACATTAGCAAATAGGTAGAGAGTGCCCGGCCTGTCATCGAACCAGATTGACCCAAGGTAGAGAAATGGAGCATGAGAGAAGATGATGTTGTATGTCAAGGTCAGGGCTGCAGAGCAAAAAGACAAAAATCTGTCAAAGATCACTGGACTTGTACAGCCCAAGCTGGCAAGAGTTGAATGCTCCTGTTGAGGCAGAGGCTCTAGTCTGACCCTGACTCCTGCCTTGTAGAAAGGACTAGAAGTGCACTTTCCAGGGGAGAGGTTCCTGCCTGAGCCAAGTGGCAGAGTAATCACACGCCATCCCTCACCCTCTGAGCACCCTGAGTTGCCCTGGTAACAGTGAGCTATTCTGAGCCTTCTCTATGGGAACCCGGCTTCTCTACCCATTTCCCTTGGGCTCCTGGGCTCTTATTCTACACCCCTTACTGAGACCTCTCCCTCCTCCCTCACTAGATGGGGTGGGGGTTAGGGATAAGAGGGAAAAGGACCTGATGTTCAGCTGGGCTTTAGCTTTTTATTTCCTTTTATCATTTTATTTCCTTAGTTACGGCACATTTCCATTTATGGAGTACTTTCCCTTATAAAAATCTCCAAGTGTTTATTTCTAATCTACTAAATAATTCCTCTGACCTCTTCTTGTTTTTAGCCTTTAAATATCTGTTGATGGTTCACTCACCACATTCCCCATTCCATTATTAATGGCCCACAAAACTCACTACTAGCAATCATTTACTGATTAATCTACACAGAAATCCAGAAAGACAGGTAGTATTAATCCTTAGTTCTGCAGAGGGAAACCAAGGGGAAAAGAGGTGAACTCAGACGCCCAAGGTCAGCAGCTCCACAAGATTATAACCAGGACCTAACCTGTCTGTGTTTCTGTGAGCACCTCCCCGAGGCCATGCCCTTCCAGGGAAAAAAACAACAACAAAACATGGTCCATACAGCTACTTAATGCTTATGTACACTCACTTCTTATTCCCAAACAACTTCAGCTGCAAAAAGGTCATTGATAAAGAGTGAGTAAAATGGGGGCTAAAAGCCTGTAACTCCCTCTCCTGTGAATTTGATACCTCTGGCCTTCATGGACACTGCACTTAAACACACACAGCTGCCTGGTCTTTAAAGAATGGTTAAAATAAAGAGATAATGCTTGAAGGAAAAGTCTGCCGAGGCAAAAAAAAAAGAAATTAAAATTACACCCAACTCTGACACAGGGCGACTAAAAAAGTCTCTTAACTTCTTTGCATCTCTGCCGTCTATAAAAGCGAGATTACTCGGCTAAATGACTTCTAAAATATCTGCCTGTTTTAAATAAGACTGAGAACCTACTGAAAGGGCAGAAAATTTAAAAGCTCCCACATCCAACGCCAAGTTCATGATAGACGGGTGCATCATTTATCACTAATGAAGCCCGGCTCCCAGTAGAAGCATGATGCTGCTAAGTGGCAGAAACAAGAGAACTATATAGCTCTGGCTTCAGACAGTAACTCATAAGTGGTCTTTTACCCTTAGAAATAAGTCAGTGGAAACAAAAGATATACACATCAGAAAATACACATTTCAGTTCTTGCTGCCAAAGGACAGACTATCTATTTAAATATTTGTTTTAAAATATATGTCTTACCAAATAAAAGTATAGCCAGTATGTTATGTTGTCAGTAAAAGGGATAAATATGGAAATTACACAAAAATGTTTAGTCTTAGCAATAATATCAAATAAAAGCAGCCAAGGATAATAGAGATTTGTACTTACAATTATGTACAAGTTGATAGGCATGCATAAACACACGAAAAAGCAAAATTGTTCATAGTAAAAATTCTTAATATAATTGAAACATTTCAATGAGCATTACTGTCAACTAACACACATCTTTTATCATCCTTAATCCATAAATTAAACTTTCCTATGCCTTGCTTTAGTTTGGTAAACAAAACAAAACAAAATACCCCTAAAGTTTCTGCCTAAATCTCTGGAGTCATTTTCATTGGCTCACAAAATACTCATGACATCTTTCTTCCAGAATTTTTTTTTTTTGCTTGTAACTATATAATTCTTCAGTGTCTTCAGAAATGTTTCACCTTTCTTTTTTTTATTTTGTTCATAGTTTTTTTTTTTTTTATGGTGCTGGACTGATCTCAGCTGCTTGCAGATGAACAGGTGATAGGCACGCACTCGACCACTGATCTGTGCCCCAGCCCTATAGCTCTCTTCTACTACAGGTGTGAAGAACTCCAAGGTGGCCTTGTATCTGCCAGCTGCCCTTCCAGGACCCAGCATTTTGCTAAACTATGGACCAATGGGTAATCTGTATCTGCCCTGTCACCTCTTCCTCCTTCCTCCCCTTCCGCGCCCCCATGATCAAGAAAATCTGATGAGTTTTATGTCCGGACACGTGATGTCTGGAAATCCTGGGGCATTGTGCAGGAAGGACACTGGGGAAAGCTGCTTCTAGGCAGTACCAAGCTAAAGAGGAATTGTGTGCTTTCAGAGGGACTTTCATATCCTCTGTGTTACTTAATATTCTCTTACTGCTAGGTCATGTACATTTTTACTCATGATACCTTGGAAAGACTAGAGCCAATGAATTAGAAATACGATTCTAGGCCTTGTGTGTGCGTCAATGAATGTCCTCATTGAAGCAAGATGAGAGAGATGAGATTGCTTTCAGAGCTTCCGATCTCTTTGCCCCAGAGCCGCTGAGGCCAGACACTGAAAGGATGCACAGTAAAATTAAATATCTAAAAATTCATCTTTAATTAACAAAATTGGATTAAAGCTAGACATCACAGCATATCATACAAGAAATGGCTGAGCCAGCTTCCAAGTGCTCTAATTCAATTAGGACGCAGTGAGTGACACTCAGACCAGGAAAGGTTAATTGGGGCCGCCAGAACGCAATCATTCCTTACCTAACCAGTCATTAAACTTCTTAACCTCTGAGGGCAGTCCCAGCTCGGTGAAATCGCCTGTGTGGAGAAGGATGTCCCCATAAGGCATCTGGATACCATCTGTTCTGGAGTGTGTGTCTGAGATGCAGACAAACCGCGTGTGGCCCGCTGGTTTTGGAGTGTCATATGGGATGGGGTCGACCCTAAAGTAGACATAATAGATCCCGTAACAGTTAAACATGTTAATAGTCATCACACATATATATTGACTGTCATCATGCATACACCCAAACAGTCCAATGCAAGGACAGAAAGGCCCACGGTAGAAAGGGTCACCTGGGGGGGGGGTAGAAAGAAGACAGCGTCTCTCCTCTATGGTCCCATTGGGAAAATGCAAAATGTGTTACTTACCTGGTTAAAAAAAAATTAAAACAGTCAGAAAAAGCCCAAGCAACTGAAAGTGATTAATACTGAAGTTTCAGGATATTGAGCCCCCAACTGAGGAAGCAAAATTATGTTCTTTCTCTCATCATGCTACCACTGATCCCAACCACTCGTTAGGAAGTCGATATCTCATTTATTCCTTCTTAAACATGCATAGCTTAAGCAATGAGCTAATTTACAGAGAGCAGTCTGCGCATGCTCAGCCATGAGATACAGAAACAGCATTTATGTACCACTTCCTTTCCACAGCCATTCTCATGTCTGCAGATTTTTGCTACAAGATTTACTGATCAAGTTGTGGGGAGGCAAAGTAATGCCACATATTACAGTTTTTCTTGCCATTGTTTTGTTTTGTTTGTTTGCTTGCTTGTTTTTTTTTTTTAAGCCTACTAGAAGAACTTTGTCAAATCCCTCTTCACCACCAAGAATTACCTATAGTCCAAGTTACACTTTAGGTTACAAAGGATGCTCTGACACGTCGGGCAAAGATTCTCTTTAGTACAAATAGCATGTCTTGTAATGGATCTGTATATACCTGTGCATGCATTAATACATGTATAGTTTCAGACACCTAAGCACTGTGAAATTACATGAGGGCCATAAGAGCCAAAAGGCAAAGTGATCAACCCAAAGCAAAGAAAATGAAACAGAACATTTTCGTTTAATTGAGTGTAACAAAGTGTGCCAAATAAACTTGGTAAAGAAATGCAAATCTGACTCTTGGAGCATAGACTTTTAATTATTTAAGAGGTTTGTTCCCGAGATAAAGATGGTTTAACTGTTATCAACTCTCTGCCGACAGCCTCCTTTAATTTCTCTGTGGGCATGTGCACTTATTGTTGGATGACAGAAGGAAAGCACCAGTTATAAAGGTGAAGACAAGGTCACCAGAGAAGCAACTAGGCAGTGGGGAGGTTGGAGAGTAAAACATTAAACATAGACCTGTATTTTATATCACAGTCCCACCCTTGACAGTTGGCAAGCATCAGAGCGCACAGTGAAACACTCAAACTTCTGATGCAGAATGTCTCTTCGGTGTTTATTTAATTTCTTTTCCTCTGTCTCTTTACAGAAACAATTTCTTTAACAAGACAACTGCAGTAAGAAAATAAAGACGTTTCTATGCAGCCTGGATAGCCCTTAAATTTCTTCCATGTGAGCCTCATCTTTTCATCTTTGTCAAAGAAGCAAAGTAAAGAAAAAGAAAGAAGGATGAGGAGAGAGAAGAAGAGTGAGACGAAGTCAGGAGCTGGGAAGCAGTCAGTCTAATTAGGGATCCCCAAATAAAGTTCAACCTGTACAAAATACAACCATGGCCTTTTCCCATCAGGGCTATGGACAAGTATGCTGTTATCATAGAGCGCATTTACAAACCCACTGATCTCATCCTATCTGTGGGCCCTTTTTATTATATCCAACAATTCTTTTCTTTTAATGTGGGAAATTATTCAGTCTGTCTTTCGATCACAGAGACTTTTGCACTCAGCTCACAGAAACTCAGGCTCCCATCTCAGCAACCTCTCCTGTCCTCTGAAAGCAATTTTCCCAGAGAATGGGTGAGTGTTCCCCTCTGCTGCTGACTGCCACCCTCTAAAAGCAACAGGTATGGCTCCTAGACAGAAAATCCAGCTGCTCACTCTAATGTGGCTGCTGCATTCAAAACCAATTGACCGACATTTGAAAGAGATGTTATTATTGGATCATTAAAAATAAGAACAAGTTAAAGGAGTGTGCACAGCTGTGTGTGAACGTATCTTTGTTTTCCAGCATTTATCCAACTGCTGCTGTACACGGACAATTCTGCCAGGATACTAGCAAGGCTTCTGCATCAAAATACCTGGAAGTCCACTGCAATATATTAGGGGGTCACTGAAGCCATCATTTTGAATTAGGTACACAGAAAGTAGCACAGGACATTGTGAACACACACACACACACCTTTGGTCTATGAATCTGCAGCCAATCATCATACTGTGCAGAACGTTTCCCCAGCTTTACTACATGTTGGACAGTGAACTTTGGGGAACCTTGGAGAACACCACTCACTCTTTGAGAGACACATACATGCCCAGTACATGTACATGTAATGCATGTGGTCCAAGGTAATGGAAATGGGAGTGGAGGCAAGAGAAAGGGTGAAAATGCCCCACTTGCGCATTGGGTCAGAGTGAGTTAAAGAGGCCAAGTTAGACAGAGACATGCAGAGACCTGTTATGGACTTGACCGGCATGATATTATCAAAGAGAAATGGCAGACATTTGGGAGATACTAGAAGAATGGTTAAAGACAGAGGTTGGGAATAGTAGGGAGGATTTTTAAAAACTGCATACACACACCCTGAGCTTGAGATAGTAAGGCCCTTTCCTACAACATGAAGCTCAAAGCAGGAGATGGCTGCAGAAGATAAGACAGGGCCCCACTATGGGACAGTGTGATAAATATCATCTGGGAGTCAGCAGAAGGAAGGCATCTCCACCCACGATCTCTGAAATCGACAACAAGATGTCTGGGACAGTAGGTAAGTTTCAGTGGAGATAATTAAAGTTGAGACAACCCTGTGGAAAACGGGAGCTTCCACACTGGGCATCTGATAAACACCTTGAGAAGGCAAGTCAAGACAGCCGGATGCTTTTGCTACAAAAACGCCCGGGGGGACTCTGCTGGAGGCAGATCTACCTGGGGGAACACTCACACTCCATTTTCCTCTGTAGTCAATAGCTTTGCCACTTACTGCTCATACTACTGACTTCTCAGATGACCCAACATTTTCCCTAGGGCATCATGTCAAGCATCTTAAGGAAGTGAGTATTTTACCAAGGCCATCGAAGCCCCAAGGCCAGATTCAAACATCAGAGTGAGATTTGCACATACTTCTGAGTACTCCCAGGGGAAAGCAAGATGACATGGAGAGATGAGAAGAAAACACAATATCATAAAACCTCAAAGTAGGGCAAAACCTTACTAAGTGTCCGGTTCAATGCTTTATACGATGCTTAAATCCCCTCTACGCTCTCCCTGCTCAGCTGACATGAATTTCTAGCCCAAAGTCTGCAGAAAAAGGGAGATCTCAAGCTTCCTCTCTTCTCCCAATGCCATTCCAGTTGTTAAAGTTCTCCTCATTACACAGTTTTGGTTCGTGCCAGCCACACAACAGACGTTCTACCCTTAGATTTCGGTGGCTTTCAACTTTGGTCCTAGGACTTCCTTTGCAGTGGACAGTGGCTATTGCAGAGACTCACAACTGGTCGGCACGTTGAGTACAGATGGCTCGGTGCTCAACTATGGGTGGGTTGTTCTATCAAGCCCTTACCATCCAAAGCTCAGGAAACTTCAAGGCAGAGGAAGCTTAAAGAATTTTAGAACTTAAGATGGTGAGGTGAGCTATGAAACGCTGACTTCTGCACTTGATACGGCTGCTCCACATACTACCCACCTCACAACACCTATGGTTAACCATACAAAGCCTGTCTAAGATCAAACCAGTTAAAAGCTAGCACGGATGGTAAGAGACCCTACCTTACTGGAAGAGCTACTGGCTGTTAATGGCTGCTGAAGAAGGAAGAGTCACCTTTTGGGGGGGGGGCATGTGGTCACTGCTAAGTGCTCATGGCTCAGTGAATGACCAGACACCCATGTGCATATGGGCAACACCAACTGGGCCAGGAAGGTTATTGATAATAAAAAAGAAAAGGAGGAGAACAAGCTGATGGGGGAGGGGGGAGGAAGAGAGAAGGCACTAGGAAACTAATGCTGTATAGATATGAACAATATATACAGTACAAATGTATGGAATGTCCAAAGAATTTTTTAAAAAATGTTTAACTCCCCCCACAAAAGATTGTGGCTCCAGACCAATTGTACATCTGTAGGGAAAGTAAGCATGGCCTAGGGATCCTATTGAATTACAATTGTGAGTCATTTGCTTTGGGCGGGTTTCTTAATTCCTTTGAGCCTTGTTTTTTCCCATGTATGAAAAGAGAGTAGCAAGGCCTAATTTGCTGCGCTGCTGTGAAAATATGGACTGTCAAGTACAACGCATGCACAAAGCACATGCTCTGAAAATGCCGAGAAACAAGAGTAAAGTAAGTGTGGCCCCAGAGCCACACTATGGACTCTGAATCCCACTTCCCAGGAACGAAGGTCTCAGCTGACTGTCCCTGTGTCAAAGCATCAGAGATGAATAACTTAAAAGGGGGAAAGAGTTCCTTTGACACACAGTCGCAGGGATATTGGTTCACGGTCCCTTGACACTGTTGCTTTGGGCTTAAGGCCAAAAGTCAAGGGAGTGTGTGTTGGACCAAAGCTGCTCTCATCGTTGTGGCTACCAGTGGCAGAGAGAAGAGGCCAAGGTCCTACTACTGCAAGAATATGCCTTCCCAGCCTCACTTCCTTCCATGAGGCTCCATCTCCTACAGATGACCTGCACCACTTCTCAACAGCAACCACGAAGTAGTAACATAACCTTTAACAGAGCACGTGGCTTTAGGGCATTTCAGATTCAAACCATGCATGATGTAAAATCACATTAAGTGGTTTAACCCTTTGCCTGGCTCCTTCATCTGGAAAAAGAAGAGAGATATAATAGTGCCTGTTGCCACATATGTACATATGCATACAATAGCATATACACATGAAAATAAAAAGGAGATCTCTCACACACACAACATATGGCACAATAATGAAAATAGAATCCACATGGAAAATGTATTTCTTGCCATTGATGCTTCTTGGTCCTCCTTACACATTCTGAAATAATAAGAGAGTAAGAATCCAGTCATTATCCCACACAACAGTTCTCTAAATATTTGAAAACATCTTCTGTGAACCTCTGTAATCTTTATGTCAGATGAGTGGCCAGTTTATCCAGTTTTCCTGTGTGTGCCAGGGAACCTAGTGACCTCAGGGCTCTGGGAGCCTATCCTAGGTACAAGACACTGGCTGGAACTTCTCCATTTGTGGTGTCAGAAATCATCATCTGTGTGAGATGAGAGAACAATGAGTCATTCATGAAAAACAAGTGCTAACCTAGACCACAGGGAGGTCCAAGTGATCACACTCATTTCCAATTAACTCTCCATTTTGTTTTGTCTTGTTTTATATGAGTGTTTTACCTTTGTATATGTTTGCACACCACATGTCTATCTGGTGACCTCTGAGGCCAGAAAAAGGGGTCAAATCCCCAGGAACTGGAATTACAGGTGGTTGTGAACTACCATGTGGGTGCTGGGAACAGAACCTAGGTCCCCCAAAAGAGCACCAAATGCTCTTAGCCACTAAGCCTCTCTCCAACCCAGGAGCAGTGGTACACACCTGTAATCCCAGCACTCAGGGAGGCAGAGGCAGGCGGATCTCTGTGAGTTCAAGGCCAGCCGGGTCTACAAAAATGAGTCCAGGACAGCCAAGAGTATACAGAGAAACCCTGTCTTGAAAAACAAAAAGAAAGAAAGAAAGAGAAAGAGAGAGAGAGAGAGAGGGAGGGAGAGAGAGAGAATCTCTCTAGCCTCTAACTATACCCATTTTGTGCCATATCTCAAATGTTATTTAGGAAACTTAAGTAAATGCTGAACGTTCAAACAAATGAAGTATTTCATTATTTAATACTGACATATTGGTGGGTTTTTTTTTGTTTTGTTTTTTGTATTTTACCAGCCCTCTCCCAACTATCATAACACTACTGCTCCCATTATAGTGTCTTCTGACTAAATCTGTTTTTTCTCCTAATGACTAATTTATACAGTATTGCAAGTCTCATTAATAAATCTTTAAGAAAAGTCCTTACAATGTGGCATGGATTTACCCTCTAGACCAGGAGCACGATAAAACCTCTGTGTACACAGTTAGCCTCTCATTAGTGTGAGAGAGGAGTGTGGCCCTCATCAGGCACTTCAACAGGATCTCAATGTATTTATCATCTCCTGCTCTACTCTGAACCCACCGTGTCATGCTTATGCAATGTGCTGATTCTATCTGCAAAAGCCCTCCAATGTGACCTTACAGCGTTCATTCTTAACACAAAGTCTTTCAGAAAGCATGACAGCTAAAATTTCATGTGTGCTATTATAACACCGGAACCAGACATTTTGTTTGATAAAGACAAATACAAAACCTTCAAGAAAAACACACACACACACACAAGGAAGGGGGCTGGAGAATGGATCAACAGGTAAGAACACTGACTGCTCTTCTGGAGGACCCAGGGCTCAATTCCCAGCACCCACATGGCAGCTCGCAGTTGCCTGTTACTCTAGTTTCTGAGGATCCAGATGTCCTCTCTGGCCTCCTTAGACACAAGGCATGCACTCAGTGCCCAGATATATATACAGGCAAAACACCCATACACACAGAAACAATTTTTAGATTAAATAGGTAAGTAAATAAATAAATAAATAAATAAGGGTTAGGCTAAGAATTACAGAGCTTTCATACCGAAAAAGGACTCAGCCCAGCTAAGCCGGTATCTTTTGTAAGCAAAAGCTTCACTTGCCCTCTTCAGTTTACTGTTAATTTCTTAAGGATCTTACGGTTCTCACACAAAGTTACTTCTTAGTTTGTGCCTGAAGAGTATTAGCCACAATATCATGTTTGTCCTCTTTTTTTAATTACACATTAAAACAAATTAAGTTTTATCTAAGGTTTATCCACTCTAATACATCTCACCCAACACCAATAATAATGTATCTCACACTTTGGAAAACACTGACTGGTGTAGGGTGACTCACATTCCCCTGAGGAACAAGGATGGAAGCTAATCTCCTGGTTTCAGAGCTTGCACGTCCCTTCTCTTTTCATCCACTTAGGTTTTGGAAGTTGAAAACCTAAAGAATACGCAATGATTATAAAATGATAAGATGTGGACCTGTAAGATTGCTCAGTTAAAAATGCTTGTTGTCAGGCCTGATGACATGAGCTCCACTCACGGGACCAGCATGGAAGAAGGACAGAACCAACTCCTGAGAGTTGTCATGACCTACACACACACACACACACTCATGCATACACATTCATACATATACACACAATAAATAGATAAATAAATAAATATAAATTTGATGAAAAAAATCCAGTAAATCAATCCCCTAAACTCTGTCAGTTCAATATTTAAAGAAACCTCAATTCTTCTGAAAGTTACCATTATATTAAGTCTCTCAAAATCTTTACCCACATATAATACCATACCAAGGGAAAGAGCAACAGAAAAGTTTGATTTTTAAAATATTACTGGACTTAGTAGCCTTCATTCTTAAAGACTTTAAGTCAAAAGCACAAACTTGTGACTTTAAATGGAGGTCTCTGAAGAGGGGCTAATTCCACTAATAAACCTTAAAATGGACCCATAACCATGGAGTGCAGGGCTGTGTGCTCTTACTATGTGTGTCCTTCAAGGACCTGGGCAAGTTACTTTCTCCTTTCCTTGTGAATAGAAAGAGGGCCAACTCCAACCACTACAAGGCTCCTGAAAAACAATTCAGCATCTTCTCCCTCCAGCCCTCACTTCCTCCTTCTCTGTCTCTCTCTAACAGGGTCTAATGTAACCCAGGCTGACCTTGAATTTATTATGTAGGCAAGGCTAGGTTGAATTTTGAACCTCCATCCTCTTCCTCCCCAGTGCTAGGGCTGCGGGCAACTGCCTTCATGCCTGGGTGCTAAGGTCTCTTAAAGCATCATTTGTTGTTGTTTCAACTTCACGTTCTGCTTCACGTTCTGCTTCCCTGACAACGTTAACTGCAGTCCAGATCCACCCAAATGCAGTCAGAACCAGTGAGATTTTGCAGAAGAGCAAGGGAATGGCAAATTCATTCTCCAGGCAGAGCTTCGAGGAGTATCTGCTGCAAAGGGGGACAGAATACTAGACATCACATGAAACCAAAGGAAAGAGCGTGCAATCTAACTACAGTGCTTCCCAAATAGAGCTGCTCTCTTCTTCCTGAAACGACAAGCTGAGGAAGCGTTTCCCGGTTTGGCCACCACACCTCAGAACCACCACAGAGGTGAAGGAGTGCGCAGGGCAAAACCAGATCTATAAATACATTCCCATTTGCACCAAGGGCGCCGCTTCCCTGAAACTGCAGAACCGCTGTATCAACGCAGTTCTGTCACCAACTAATTACAAAGAACAAAGCCCAGTGCACGAGAGCATGCTGCTTCTGTTTGTTTCTGGGTACAAGAGCACAGTGCCGACGCTCAGTGAATATTAAGTGGTAACCATTTAAATCGTCGGACACTGCATGCGGTGTGATTTCGAGGTCCTAAAAGTGTGGTGACATTCGAGGCGCTGGCTACTGTATCAGCCTTGGAAGTCTCTCAGATGGTGCAGAATAAGGTGTAAGTAACCCCTTGGAAACATTTGGGGGTTAAATGTCTGCCTCTGCTCCGATGTGACAGCTGTATTGGTTAGCTTAACATTCTAGATAACGCTCCTACCCTTGTGAAAAGGTGACATGGGTCACCTTCCTGAGAGTTCATTCTTCCAGGCAGTCAGGTGGTCAGAGAAGTCAATCAACGACCATTTCTTTTTTTTTTAATTTATTTATTTTTATATCAATCACAGGTTAGGTACTTTGCATCCCAGGCGTAGCCCCCTCCCTCATTCCCTCCCACCCTCCCAACCCCTCCCTCATCTCCCTCCTCCCCGCCCCCTCCAAGTCCACCAACAGGGGAGGACCTCCTCCCCTTCCATCCAACCCCAGCTCATCCTGTCTCCTCAGGGCTGGCTACAATGTCCTCCCCTGGGATCTAGCCAGTCTGTCACTCCCCAGCTTGTATGGGGAAGGGCAACGACCATTTCTTAACCACTTCTTCACTTCTTTGTAGGTGTGCCAGGAACCATGCAGGGTGCAAGGAGAGCAAGGAATCCTGCCACAGTCTACAAAGTCTCTATTAAAATTCTACCGGCAAGCATCTCGGTGACTTGGTCATTTCACAAGAGCTTACTGAGCACCTCCTGTAGCCCACAGACTGCACTAGGTATTATGGAGGTGTCTGTAGGAAGCACAGAGACAGCCCCTGTGCCATGTGAATTGAGGGTATGGGAAACCACATGTGAGCATGACCATGGAAGACTTTCGCAACATGTGGGATAAAGCAGAACACAGAGGGCACTGCCCAGGTGTGGGAGGTAGGGACAGGGCATTACCGTAGGCTGTGAGTGTGTCAATGTCAGGTGCACAAGGAAGGGGAACGGGGAGTGGGGTTCTGTCACTTTTAAAGAGTCAGAAAGACGGGACCCAAGAACAGCCCAAAGCTAGAACTTGGATAAAAAGAAATAGAACTTTAAAGGTCAGGAAGAAATAAGGGTCATCCAGGGAGTAAGGGTAGTGCAGAGCTACTATGCCTGCTGGGGACTTGTGAATAAGCAGGTGTAGGTGGAAGAGTGTCCCTGAGACAGTGAGAAGCAGAAGTTCTGAAGCCCAAGTTAAGACTGGAGGGAGGCTGAGCCAGACAGTGCTGGGCCATGGAACTGGAGCCTCACAGCTTCAAAGGGCTCTTAATTTTAGGAAAACTGACGTGACTCCACACAGGGGAAGAGAGGAGAGCAAAGGAAGAAAGGTCAGCTCAGCAGGGACCACAAAAGCCACAGACACATGGCAGTACAGCCAAGCTGAGTCAAAAAAGGGAAAACAGGGCTGGGAACATGAAGGAAAGGCAATAGGGAAGTGGTGACATCATGCACGGACCCATCACAATCATGTGCACACACAAGGAGTCTGTTCGAGCAGCCAGCTAGGCAGCCATCTCCTGCAAACCACAATCTGACACAGAATGCTGTTACACTATCACCCTGACAATGTTAAAAAATGGTAGCAGTCATATCTATTTAGATGCCAGGCACTGTGCAATACACTAGGGGGAAAAAAAAGGGCAGGGCCACTTCAACTAGGTTTTACAGGTCCTTGTTGGTTCCTTTTTCCAACTCTGATTAGGTGATAAGAATCACAAAACCAGTCATGCTTAAGGTAAAAACATAGTGTTTACCCAAATATGGAAAACTATGTAAATAAGTGAGCAGTTTCTAAGACAATAAGTGAACAGTTCTAAGACCTTTAACAAGGTTTTAACATTTAATTACTTTTCAAAATTAACCCAACATAATGATTTTTACACTTAATAGTTATGTCTCTGTAGGCTGTTTTGAAATGATAAAGCCTATATTTTTACCCTTTGCTGAAATGGCTAACTAATTTGATTAGTGGAAAAAATTACATCTACCCACACAACCCATGGAAGACTAAAGACTAGTTTCTCCCCGCTCTGGAGTCGGGAGGGAGGAATGTTGCCAAGGTAGAGTTCTACAGAGTATATACTTCTCTATGAGTACTATGGTTTGCTTTATCTGTGTCACTAAAGGCAGAGTGCAGTGGCCAGTCGGCTAGTGACTCTGTGGAGAAGAGAATACACGGTAGGTCTGACTGGAACCCCAGTGCTCAATTTACTTCTAACAGTAACACAGGCAATGCCATCCATCATGTTAATTCAATTTCTGTTAGCACTGCCCAAGCTTTGCCTGGGTTTTCCTGTTGTTGGACACTGACAAGGCCTACCAGTAAGAATGCTGGGCAATTGGTCTTCCCTACCCTTTTCAATTAGCCTCTTTATTTAATCTTGTGGTTACAAACCTTAGCCCATAGGCAAAATCCAGCCCAGCATCTATTTTTGTAACATTTTATTGACAAACAACGACATTCATTTTTTTGACTATGGTCTATGACTGCTTTCAATACACCAGGACAGAGTTTTAGAGTTACACAAATACCATATGGCCTTTAAAACTTAAAAGCTTTACTATCTGGACATTTAGAAGATAGGTCATACACATGTGTCCATGTACTCACAGGAAAGTAAACACTCAAAAAAGCAGTGAGACCTGGCCATTAATATGCTGCCTTTCTAAGGGAAAGGAAGAGACAGGGAGAGGCTAAGCAAGGATGTTTTGAGGTAGGAGGTCTGGGGCCTTGGGGAGAGACAGGAGGAAGAGTCATTATGGCATAATTCACCCACAGATCTTCTCTCCTGTGACAGCATTCAAATGTCTTTGGTTGGTCAAACTTCTGGGAAGGAGAGGAATGACAACTGAGTCTCTTGGAAAAACTATCTTCAGGCAGATAAGTAAAATTTGGAGACAGACTCTTGAGCATTTGATATTTTTCAAGTGACTCAGCACAAAATAACCAGGACATCACATCTGGGTGTAACACCCTACGAGCTTCAACAGAGAGGTTTGTTGTCTCTGGATTCGGTCACTCAAAAGACATTTGGTTTTATTATTTTAAGATTTATTTTATTTTTACTTATGTGTGTGTTTGGCGTAGGATATATCTGTGTGAGTGCAAGCGTCCAAGTGGCTGGAAGAGGGTTGCAAATACCCTGGATGTACGGTTACAGATAGCTGTGAGCTCCCTGTGGGAATGGTCCCAGAGGACAGAGCAGCAAGCGCTTTTAACCACTGAGCCATCTGTCCAGCCCAACTGAGGCTGAGAGAGCCAGCTTCCCCGTTTGGTAATAATGAGGCCATAATTCTCAGCACTGTTTCTCTTCCATGGCTGGGGCTTTTGTACATTATTACCTTCTATCTTCTGCAAACTTCGGGGGCACAGTGTATTTGTCCACTTTGTGTTCTCCAAACCTCACTGGTGGTCAGTCACCGATCTTGGAGGTTTGCATTTAGATCCTGGCCTGGCTAAATCCGTATGCTCTTTGCTATACAGTAGTGGTAGGGAGGAAAATATATAGCTTTGAAGCAGTTATCCCTTGAAGGCAATGCCCACGCCTCTGGAAGTTACGTGACTCAGTAGACAGTTGCCTTATCCTTTGGGCTACTCTAAACCTGTGCAATTTACAGAGCACTGAAAGCAATGGGGAAAAAAATGTTTGTCTGCATATGCAAATAAACTGCATTCAGGGGAGAGTCAACTAACTCCTGTTCTAATTTTCTGTGTACTTATAAACTCATTCAATATTTTTCATTCCATATTAGATTGCATAACTTTCTGCCCCCCACCACCATAAAAGTTGGGAAGCGTTCACTTTACATCTATACAGAGATAGTACCACAGGCTATTTCTATCATAATGAATCTTGACTTTTCATTTAGGATGATATATATAACAAAATATAATCAACATGCCAAAATTATATATATGTATATATATATGTATATATATGTATACATGCATCATACATACATACATATATACACCTATATGTATATGGAGGGAAGAAAAAGCAAAGTGGCTAAGAGATCAGGGCCTGCCTGTGCATCATAGTTCTACCCCTCCCTACTATGAGACCCTGAACAAGTGACTAAACTTGTCGAAGCCTCAGATCTTTCATCTGTAAACTGGGGGGATGATATGGCTTGCCTCCAAGGCTCTGAACAAAAACATCACTGCAATGGTACAGTGCCCATGTGCTCTCCTTAAGCTACCTGCAATGAAAACTGAACCCCAACACAACAGTGTAGAGGTAGCACCCTGCCTACTGATGGACTGACATAAAAGAAACAGTATTTAAAACTGGAAGGGGAAGATGGGAAGGAAAGAAACAACAATGTCTTCAGTTCAAGTTTATAAGGAAGAGTTTTCCGGTAAATTTGGTAAAGCTTTTTATTTCTCCTTCACAATTGCATCAAGATTACTAGATCCCAGTAGGAATTATTACCTGTAAAATATCAATTTTTACCTGTAAAATATCAATTTTTACAAAACCAGAGCACTAATCATTACTGCTCCCCCAATTAATTCATTATCTTTCAGGAATAAAGTGGAATTTTTTTTTATTTCAAACTTCATAAGCAACAGAAATGCACAAGTAAAGACTTCTGAGCCCAAAGTATGGATCAAAGTGCATCCATATCAAATAACAAAATTCAACAGCTAGCCTACATGTGTACACACACATATATGTATGCACATTAAATAACACACAAATCCTGCGAGACCCTGGTTTTACTCTCAGGAAGATCCACTTTCTTCCTGGGTTTGGTCATATGTCATTTCTACACTTCATTGGTCTCGTGATGGTTTGCACCCAAATCTTACTTGTTCTGCTCCAAATCAGTCACTTCTTGGGATACTACAAACTGCAGAGAATCCTCAGTTCCGTGTCAACATTTGCTGAAGACTTACTAGAAAATCTTCCCCCAGCCTGTTTGTGTAACTCCAGCTGCACTTCCGTTTCCGCTTCTTTCTGTGTATTTGTGTGGATGCTAAACTGCACAAGATGCACTCTTCACATGTACTTTCTGACGAATGGCTGACTGCAGTCTCCACTCTTAGCCAGCCCTGCTAAGATGCAGCTGTCTCTGCTAAAGCTCTGGTGAGTAAGATGAAAGAGGGCTTAGTTCATTCTGCCTGCTTTGCAGAAACATACCTTCCTTTAAAAAGAAAGGAAGAGAAAAAGCTACTCTCACCAGGTACCACCTGTGCTGTGGTATCGGATTTTGTCCCAGCCACATCTCTGGGTTCTGCCTTGTGATAGTTTCAAGTTCTCTTCCTCGTGAAGAGGTGAATGCGTAACTGCCGCCATCCATAAAAGCTGATGTGAGTGTACTTAGCTAAAGGGCACCGCAATAATTTTTCTTTTCCACATGAGAAAGTTAGCCTTGCAAATTCTGTGGCTCACTGTCTGCTTTAAATCGTCTTTTGGGAAGGGGTCACTAGGGGGACACGATCGAGTCCGCATTCTTCCTACCAGAATAGTTACAGTAATATAAAACATGCTGGCTCCCCTATCAAGCTTCAGAATAGTTCTCCAGAAAATGAAAAGTCATTGTAGCAGGTGATATCCCCAAATGTATACTGTAGGGGAGCAGGCTCTGCTGAGACACTGAATCTGGTTAGTGCTGAGGCTGGGGCTCTCTCTTCTGTGGAGACAATGGAAGTTCCATGGGAATCTAAGATTTGGAGAGAACTGAGAAAAGGTCTCTGAAAAGATTGCTCTCCCACAGCAAGAGTTTCTCATTCTTGCATCACAACACTAGAAGCTGCGGGTGCAGTGGGAATATATATATATATATATATATATATATATATATATATATAATTAATTTACTCTTACTCTCAAATGGTTAATACAGGACTAGAGCCAGTCAATACTCTCAATGGGAATTGAGAAGCTTAAAAAAGAGGCAGGAATTTCAATGCAAGCCTACCGGGGGAAAGCTTTCCTGATCACTGATGGCAATACGTAATGCGACAAAGATGGGCAGTCACTTGGTCTGAGTACAGACAAGCTTATACAGACACACAGTCAGTCACTGTGTCTGTCTGGTGTTCCCCCGCCCCCACCTCATGCTTGCACAGCTCGCAGGGCAGAAAGTAACAGTCTCTCGTCACCCTCCCCTCACTCCTGAGAGAAAGCACAAACAGCAACAGCCCTGTCAAGAGACTTCCTATCAACAGAAGGCACAGCCTGAGGAACGGCGCATTAAGTTCTCCTGCTAGGCTCTGTCTGAGCTGAGCTCTTCCTTGGTGACAGGCAACAAATCAGGCAGATGGGTGCACTACATTACAATGCTTCTGGGTGAAAGCTTTTCCACCCCAAGGGACTCAGTGTAACTCACAGACTTGCTCTGTGCAGGCTGCACTCCCACAGAAGAGACAGAATAATGACTTCAATCCAAGAAGAATTGATGATTCACCCCATTGTTGTCTGCTGCTCACCTCCATGTTTACCGCAAGCATCAGCAGGGCCCACACGCTCTGAGAATCCTTCCTCATGCATAATTCTGTCCCATCTTTGCCTTCTGGAACATGGTTACTATTCTACAGGGAGGCTAAGGCCCGGAGGGCTGAGTGACTTTCCTAAAGCCAAAGTCAACAGTAGAACTGGTAACAGGCTCCAAGCTTCTCAACTCCCAGTAATAAAAATAATAGCTGCCATCAATGAGCGCAGTAACCATGGGTTGGGCACCGTGCCAAATGCTTTACAAGCATTACCTCATCTATTCACTGCAAGAAGCCTAGGAGGTAGGTATTAATCCCATTTTACAGATGAGCGATACTGGGCTATGAACTTAAATAATTTCCCCAACGTCAGAACCACCCTAAAGCATGAAGCCTCAACTACAAGAGAAGTCTGACTGACTCCTGGGATTATTCACTGTTACATTGCCTCCCTGGCTGATCCCTTCCTCCAAGCAATCCAATGCTGAGTGGGAGAAATACAAGTTTTCTTCAGATTTCAAATAAATTACTAGTAAGTGCCCAATAAACTTCTTCAATTCTAGTTTTAACAACTTTGATAATGCCAAACAGAAAATACTCTAAAAACCAAAAACTTCTACCCTCTGTCAGGTGTTTTTATTGGTCCAAATGTCATTGGCTTCCATCTCTCATTTCACTTGAAAGAAAAGCAAATGGCTTCATATAAATTCCTGCGTGAATTTTACTAGACTCCAGAGAAAACTTCATGAGCACAGTAGGTTCTGGAGACAACTGGGCACAGATTTAAATTCCAAACACACAAACTGACAACCTCTGAGATGCAGCCAAAGCTAAACCTGCTCCAGTTTTGAATTTGCATTTAGGTAAAAATACTTGCTTCCTAAGGGTACTGTGGAGAAGTAATGAAAAGCCACTAAGCACAAGGCAGAGGACCACTAATTATAGTATTATTGTTTCTCTGCTATTTCTGCCGCGGGATTGCCCTAATTTAAGCAGGGTGATGGAACCTGAATACTCTCCTTGATGAATTGCTCCACATACAGCCTTGGTATAAACAGAGGACAAAGCACCCAGGCCCTCACTGGAGGATATCATACTCCCTAACCCAGCCCTGCCCCTGCCTGGTACCATTAAAACTGTCAAGTCTTCAAGGGCTACCTTGCGCTCCTGTCAAATAGGTGTTATTCTACACACAACGATGTGTTAATCCATTCAACCAGAGAAAGCAGGAAGGCCAGGGATGACTGAGTGTCCCTGTGCACAAAAAAGAGTTTTCCCAAAATATAAAAAAATTATGTTTTACTATTTAAAAAAACTTGCTTCTCTAATTATAAAAATGTAGGCTTACTAAAGTTAGGGAGAACTTTAGTAAAATTAAGAGTGCACACATATAAAAAGAAAAGAAAGAATGACCCATAATTCTTCCTCCCAGAAATAGCTACTAGTAACATTTTGGTATCTTTCCGTTTCCTCTTTCTTCAATGATGTTTTTTTTAACATAATTGGGATCATTATGTGCTCAAAATGTTATATTCTAGGTTTTCTTCTTTTTGTGTATGCGTGTTTTTTTTCTGTCCCTGTTCCACTTCAATCATTATAACATCAGCGTGTTGAATGTTCCCAAAGGCTCCTTGTAAACATTGGCACTGGCTGCAGAATATTACAGGCATTGGTTTTGTCACAATTTTCTTAACCATTTCTCTCTGCTGAGCTTACCCCAAAGGCATTTAAGTTGTCAAGCCCAGACACAATTCTCTGTGTCCGGCCACGATAATGGGTGATGCCCATGATCCAGAGCCAGACTGTTGGGGGAACCAGCTACGTAACTTCTGTCCTGGGGTGAGAAACACCATAGCCATATTCGTCAAATGCCAACAGACGATGCATTCAGCAATATGTGAGCTCCAAATGCCAGTAGTTCTGGTCAACAATTATAGCAACTCCTCCAAGGTAAATAAAATCCTGCTCTTGGCAGCTCTGGCCACCCACAGTGGGAACAGGGAGAATCATAAAACACCTCCCACCTTTGCAGCCAATGTTCAGCCCAGATGTGAATGGTTTCTTTGCTCCTCTCCTTCCACTCAGTTTATTTCTCAAGTCACTGTTCCATCACCACTCAACACTACTGACCACCAAATATATATATATATATATATATATATTTATATGCTTTTTACTGCACCATAAAAAATGTTTTATGTAATGTATGTGAATGTACCACATCCACTTTATTTTCTTTCATGGGTTAAAAGAAGAAAGAAAGGCAAGAGTTTGGTGGAGACAACAATAGTGAAATTGTTTATCTTTATAGTCTGTAAGGCTGATGACAGCAGACACCATTATCAGGGCTCACTCGGTTATCAGGCATGACCATCATTCAAGGCCAAATCTTTCTACTCGCTATTGGTGGTGTGGAGAACAAAACAAATGGTGAGCTCCATTGCTATTTCCCACAGTTAAAACAAACAAATGCTCAGAGTTTCCTGCTCTAAGCAATTATGGGTTAAGAAAAAAGAAGACAGCGTCTTTAAATTTCCAAGCACAGCACCCTGAAACTCATTGTTCTTGAGAACACCAGAGTAAGAATCCAGATCCAGTCTTTGTCAAGTGCAAAGACTGATCTAATGGACACGAATGGACTATGACGCAAGAAGAGCCGGCACAATTCCGATTCAAACCTCATGACCACAACATCCACTTCAAAAGTTCTTTGGGTGTTAAACATGGCATCTAGAATGCCAAGCCCCGTGTGGGACATCAGATCCCATCATAATGAACAAGGCTTTTCGGTATTAGACAAAAAGAAAAGCCTTACCCCACAAGAAGGAAACTGTCGGCATGACAAACTGCATGGAAATTTAGGAAAACAAATGACCCTAAACACAACATCAGGGGCCTAGAGATTAAGCAATTATGACTACTGCTTCTTTTTCATCTTATGTAGGTGATACACCCTTCCCAAGTTATCCTGAGATGGCCTCAGTTTAGAAAAGCCAATTTAGAACCTTCTCTGGAGTCTGTGAACATCCCAACTACAGAGCTGTCATTTCCAGTCCTGTGCCAATCTGCTACCCAAAGCTGTGGCAGCCTGACCACTCAGCTCAGCCCAAGGCCAGGCTCCTGAACGAGATTTGACAGTGGGCGGTATTCAAAAATTCCTAATCCAAGCCTCAAACAGCGAGGGAACGAACCACTCCGACCTCTCTCCCTGTTTGCCTCACTTCAGGTTAAGAAAACGGGCTTTGGCATTGTTGACTAAGCTGTGAGAGCATAGTCTCAATTCCAGCGATGGCAGTTTGTCCAGGCCTCATTCCTTTAATGAAAGGCTCGGATTTTAAAGCTTCTGCCTTACAGCCCCAGCATGTCCACATCAGTCCTGCTACCTTCTGCACAGCACGATGGTTAGCGTCTCTTGATTGTATTTGGAATCGGCTATGAGATGGACCTCTGGCAGGGTCTGTGAGGATATTTCCAGGAAGGGCTAACTGAAGAAGAAAAGACTCTCACACTTCCTGACAGCAGCTAGGCCTTAAGGTGAGCAAGGGTGCCCTGGTTATGTCCTGCTCCATTTTCACGTCTTGCTGGTGAGACCTTATTGTTGAGCCACCAGCCTCTGCCGACATTAGCTTCTTCACTCTTCCCACATGGACCGTAGACCAGTACCTCTTCAGGATCCTTGCCAGCTTCCCAGTGCTAGACTGACTGCTGAGGCACCCATCCTCACTGGCTGAGCAGCTTGGAAGTTTTCAGGTTTTCCACTGTGCTGACAGCCACTGTTGGACTACACACCCTACAGCACGTAAGCCAGCCTAACACTTCTTTATTCTATTGGTTCTGTTCCTCTAGAGAACCTGGGTATAGTCAGTTTCCTGGGGTTTGTAGACTCCCGGTATTTGCTGCATTTAGTACGAAGGGCACATGCTAGCCTCTCTGACCTCAGTTACTAGTACAGAACTCTACAGATCTTCTCCTTTCAAGATGGCAGATTACAGCACCTCCCGAAGCAAACAGTCTCCGTGATTCCAAGGCTGTGACGCACTGACCTGCCTACCTGCCATTTCCCAGATGCTGGTCATCATTGACTCCACACACTACACAGCAACCTGTTCTGACTCAGGTGTGAGCTATCTTTACATGGCAGGTCTTTCTTCATCTCCCCCATAGAAACTATTTCTCAAACCAGTTACATCCATGACCCATCCCCGTAAAAACCCAGCTACTCCAAACTGTATCTGAGCTATGAAAGCCATACCAACCAATTCAGAGTTCTAGAACCAGCAAGCAGGTTTTAGTGTCCTGCTCTACATCTCACAGTAAATAAAATGGAAGTCTGATACCGGAATTAAAACTAAATAAACAGCAATTCTGATACTAGAAGCTGGAGACAGTTGCTTGGGCCAGTGTTCGTAGTTTTGTGACAAATGTGTGTTTATGTATCAAAGCAGAAAACCCTTGAAACGCTCCTACAGAACCTCAAGGTCTTTATTCTGAGCTGCCAAAGGCCAGGCTGGTCTTCACATAGTTAATGCCTCTGTACCTGCATGACCTTTGAGAAATTCCTTTCCTGGGTCCCCAAGAATAAGATTGGGAAGGACCTTTTCCTTTTGATATTTTTTTCTACTCAGTTTGGGTGTTTAGGTGTATAAACTAACAGTTTTAAGTGGTCCCTCTATAATCCACGACCTATGAGTGTGATGTTTCCGTGGGGGCTTCTGAACTGCATTCTCAACCAACCCCTGCAGCTTTTTAAAGTCCAGCAACTGATGTAAGGAGATCTAAGTAATTTTGCCCTGATAGCTTAGAATGCTTGAAATTGAACAGAGCCTTAGAGACTACTGGCTCTAGCCAATACCAGCTTCATTTTACAGATAAGGGAGTTGAGGCCTAAAAGCTACTTGATTCTCCATTCAATACTCTTTTCTCCATGCCTCCTTATACCGAGTCCCTCCATAGTCATATTTCACAGCAAAGAAGTCATGCTCCGTCATGCTTTTCTCTAGGGCCTCAATCCGCGAAGTCATTCCAAAATTCAGCTTGCTAGTCTGGATTATTTCACATTTCTTTACGAGCTCAGTTCCACATGGTTGTATCATGAGCATCGATTTGGAAAAGAAAATAGTCAACATCCACATCTTTAAGCTATGTCAAGGACTTTTTGACAGACTAGCGGGACCCATAACCCATAACAAAATTCAGCAGACTGAAAAACAATGAAATTCAGGTCACTCTTGACAGCCCCTCTCCATTTTAGTTGGTTTTCTTATCTACATAATGGGACTACCAGCTAAGTGGGGGCAATTAAGACAATATATTATTTTACAAGGACAACTGGCACATGACTAATACAAAAAGAGGTGGAAATTTCACCATCACCACCACCATCATCATCCTCATCATCACCAACACCACCAGCAACACAAACTCTGTGGGGTTTGCTTTCTCTGAATTGGTTTGCCCCTTTTCAGCTGTTTCCCCAGTGAAACTTAGACTACATGTATGCCTTGTAGTTCAAAAACGTCAATAATACGAAGAAAAACAACCAAAATAGTAGGCATTAGTTCTAGATTCGAGGCTATAGCAAACTCTGTACGAAGACATGCAAATCATCTGTGAGCGGCGCACTGAACAACTCTGTCCACAATGAATTTAGGGGGTTCTCCAATCTGTTAAAAAGTCCCAGACTTGCAATTTATTTGCCTGGCACTATATCAGAATTTCAGTGCATATTTCAGTGAGTGGATGAATAAGAGGACTATCCCAAACAAGTAACACCTATCAAAATGGAAGTTACATTCACCATCCTATTTACAAGGCTCAGATAAGACTTTTGAATATGTCTATCTTAACTAGAGGTATCATCAGTCCCAACTTTTTTTCCCTCGGAGACAATGCACAATTTGTATACACACAAATCAAATATCCATCTAGAATTGTATGGGTATTTTTATTTATTCATGGCTGCTGGCTACTCAAAAGTAGCTACTCTGTCAAGTTAAATTATCAGCTTCCAATATGACAAACAGTGCTATAATTTATGTACATTTTCAAATGTTGTTTTCTCGTTATTATGGGGTGTAATATACATACCCAGATATATACTATGGTGGCCAGTTTCCTGGTTTTGTTGTTGTTGTTTGGGTTTGTTGTTGTTTCAAAAAAAAAAAAGTACTCATTAAATAGCCTACCAGTGAGCATTTCAGATCTTTTTTTCTTGGTGCTCTTAACAGCAAAATATGCAACTACCTCTATCTGTAAGGTAAAAGACCCTATTTACCATTTATAAAGGATTATTGGGGTCATCTTTTAGAACAGCCTTAAAGTAGCCAGTCCAATACTTTTGAGAGCAAGTGGAAAGTTACTATAGCAATATGCACATGAAAACTTTCCATGATGGAACCAACCCAAGGCATTTAGCCTGGTGAGTCTAAAGACCCCTGTGCCCACAGGCAAGAAGTGAAGTGTGAAAACTTACTCATGAGATTTATTTCTTAGGCATATTGAGTGGGAGCTGTATGAACTTTGCCAGGACCAGTGCGATTTAAATGAGTTGTGCTTGAAGGTGATTTCTGGGGCTGAGGAAGATGGACACAGATTCTTTATGTGCCCACAAACCTGCTTGTAACACCCAGTTCTCTCTCACAGAGCTGGTTCCTCCCCTCGCAGCTGTTTGAGTCCTGAAGGAATACTAACACACCCAACAGAACAAATGCAAACATACAGACTCAGACACAGGCATGGGACCTGCTTTGCTAACTATTCTACTTATTCTGGTAAATTTAATTTTAAAAGGAGAAAAATATGGCTCTGTGATAAAGCGTCAAACCAACAGCCTTACGGGAGTCAGCTTGTCAGCTGTGATGCAACAGAGACACAGTTGCACGGTGCAGCCCAAGGAGTACCCCCTAGATTTTTAGGGAGCTCAATTCAAGCCATACGGGAGATTTGTGACATTTAAACTAAGAATTTCAGTGCTAGCCAGGTAATGATACAGCAGAGCTGAATGTATGCTTCTTAAAGAGTCAGGAAAAGTAAGACATACTCAAGTGTGGGTAGTAGCTCCTCAACGGACAGTCAAAATAATTGTTAAGCATCAGTCATATGCACCATTTTGGTGGCTCTCCAGCCACATGTCAGGAAGTTGCTAAGACCCCTTCTGCCTCCTTCTTATCGCTCTCTCTCGACCAGTGAGGTGGCTCTGGGAACACCTTGGATAAAATTATAATCTGATATGGTGAGACCAGTCACTGGAGCTTCACAGGGGTGTTAGCACATGCTTTCTTCCTGTAAGTGGGGTTTCTGAAGATCCCTAGGAAATTGCAGGTTTACAACTGGAAGAGACCAGGACCCTGAACAGGTTTTCACTGCACTGCAGTCCTTGCAGCTTTGTTGGTTTCTTTGAGGCTTCAAGTGGGTTCTGGGATGAGGGGCTCCATCTCCTGCTCCCTGCTTCTCTACCTGCCTGAGTCTCAAGCCATCTGCTCTGAAGCCACAGGGAATGGGGTGCTTTGCTCCCAAGTATTCAAAAACTGTTGTGGGCCCCTTTCTTTGCCTTTTCTTTCTTTAAACCCTTTCTCTGTCTTTCTCTCTCTCCTTCCATCTCTCCCTTCTTCCTTCCTTTCTTCTTTTTATTTCATGGCTTGGGAAGACTCCAAATTTTGAGGAAAAAAAAGAAGAAAGAAGAAAGCATAAGAATGCTTCACAGTCAAAAGCAATTATTTTCAGCATGAGCAAACCTGGTCTCCTTCACTGGCCAATTACAGCCCAGAGACGGATCTGGTTTCAAAGCGCAGCTGCTCATTTGAAGCAGGATAAGCATGGTTAATATTTTCAATGAGAAAAAATGGTGATGAATGGAATATAAAATAAAGATATCTATAAAGCTAGACAAAAAAAAGAAATGTTTGAAGTCAAGAAGGCCATCAGTTTGGAAACACTATCCAGACTTTTTTTTTTCTTTTTTCAAACCAGAGACAGCAATGCTCAGGAAATCATAAGTGACTACAAGTGAAATAAAAGTCACAGTAGTCAGACGGGTCACTCTGCACCCCAGAAGATCCAGCTGTGGAGGACTTTATGGGAGACACTGGAATCTCAGCGAATGCCGTTCTGTCCTTTACGAACCACTTGGCAATGGGAACAAAGGTCTTTACAATTTTTGTGAACAATAAAAAAACAAAGTAGAGAGCAACAGTATTTAAATTCTTATGACTTTATAATATTATCTTACCAAGTAGAACAAAGAAACGATCCTTAAAAGTACACCCGAAACTGGTCACACAAGTATTTTTGCTTTGTAGGAACATATAGCCTAGAACATATTTAACTTATTTGCATGTTATGCTTCGATTAAAAGTTTGCTAATTAAAAAGACACTGTACTCAGTCTTTCTCTTATATATAAAATATATTTCTCATCGATACTTTTTTTTTAATGACTTAAGAGCTTGTAACTGAATCACCTTCTAAGTCTTGTTGAGAATAACTGAAGGTGAAAGCTAATTTTTCTTTTCACATGAGATCAAGTGTTCCCTTCTGACAGGAAAAATAACCAACTAAATAAAAACCACCTTACTCTAAAGTTGTAGTTTTCATGCACCACATCCGACTCTTCCTAGTTCTCCCTACTGTTTGACCTGCATGAAGAAGTATGCTTTCAACACTTCTCCCAAACCCAAAGATGGTCCTTGCCCGCAAGGGCGATGGTCTTTGCCGGGGTCTCACTGTAACCTGCTTACCTTTGAACAGTCTTCAGGCTCAGCTGTAGAGCTGCTGGGGTTTATCAATGATGTCTCTAAGAAAGAGGTTTTGTGGGTAACCACACTTAAGTAGATTACAACTCCCACCTTAAAATTCCATGAATTACAAACATCTTCAAAGGACACAGAGGAACAAGCCAGTGAACTCAGCACGTTGGGAGCTGAGGAAGGGGATCAAAAGTTCAAAACCAATCTGAACTATCTATACAATATTCTACATCTTAAAAGAGAAGGGAAGGGAAAAAGAGAAGGTAGGAAAAGGGAAAAGGACATGCTCGTTTGTTCCCGGAACGTTTAAATTAACTATTAATTTGTATTATGTTAAACTTACTCTCAAGGAAAAAAAAAATGTGAAGAAATCTCAAAATGCAGTCCAAGGCATATGCCTTAAGGGTATCTTTTAAACAACTAAGGAAGATGTGTATTTCAAAGTGTTTGCTAAAAACATGGTAATTGACTTAAGTCGGATTTTTTTTTTTAATCATGTAAACTACTTTCTGTAGCCAACTGCCTGAAGAGCTTCAAATTGCTTTATAGTCCCAACCAACAGTGACTGGCATTTACTCTTAGTAAGCAGTTGTCACTAGCGACAGAAAGTGATTAGCAATCACTTGCTACACGACATGAGATAGTCTTAAAACTCCCATTTACCCCCTACCGAACCAATATCTTAGCTCATTCTAGAGGACTCCAATGAGAATTTCTCTCCTAACCAACATAAGTGAAGATACGAGCACAGCTCTAAAGAACACAACAAATTTGGTCACAAAGGAAAATGAAAGCAAGCTCCCTAATACTAACTCGAGACACTTTAGCTGGAGAAAAACAGCCTGTATCCCATAACATTTTATGATACCAAATGAGATGCAGGCAATGTAATTTCACTTATGTGATTCACTTACAAGCAATGCAAATGCAATCTTGCTGACTACACTTAAAACAAAGGCCTGAATTTGCGTATTTATAGAGCAGACCCACAGTCATGCAAAAATCATGTCTGTTGTTCCTCCCCCTCACCCCCCACCACTACCCTGACCCAGAGTGGGACAGAAAGAAAACAGTCTGGCTGAAGACCTTTTCATCTGTGAGGAAAGAAAAATGAGGGTGAGGTGAATCGGGGTTGGCCCAATGTATCTGATAAGGTGGCTTCCTAGTGCCTCAATAAAACCCAAGGTCAGCTATGGGAGTGATGGCTGGCTGGGGTGTTCAACCCAAATGCAGATACTGGCCCGTGCTTGTTTTGTTTAAGTGGTCAAACGCATAGTTCGATGAGCACTCACGTGTGTATCTGATCTGAAACCTTCATTTCTCTGGGTGGGTGTGCGCGTGTACAGACACACACATTTGTATGGAGACAATCTCATGTAAAATTTTTACAGTGAAGTAAAGACAGCTGTGACAAATATATTCACTAGCTGGACGCCTCACAGGGAATATTTTAAGAACACTGTCTAGTAAGTCGGGGCTTCAGCACTTCAGGAATACCATTTTTAACCATCGCCCCAATCCAAGAGCTTTTATAATTTTCCTATTATAAAGTTCAACAATCAAACTGAATGTGATTTTCAGCCACATCAACCAAATGTGAAAGTCACCACCACAGGCCATCTCTGACCTCCCCAGAAGAGCATTGGAGTCAGCAGAAATCTCCCCTTTCCTGTGACACTCAGGTCTTAAAGAAAAAACAGATACTATTGGATCACACCCTCCCTCCCACAGCCAGCAAACAGATGTCCAGCTGCCAGCCACCACACTCACATCCTAGGCATCTGGCTTAAGCCTGACTGACAGCTAGACGTGCGGCATCCTAGGCAAAGAGGACCACTGCCAAGCCAACTTGGGCCCAGCTGCAGTTGTAACATGAAAAAGTTTCATATGATGCCTCCCACCTGCCACAATGCATTTTCCAAGAAGGAAATTGCATGTGTCTAAAAATGTTTCCCAGAGAAGAGGTGGCCACAGGGTTTTCCAAACCCCAGTGAAGATGACACACTTCAGTGGTCTACAAGGGATGCCAACACCAGCTATGGGTAGAAATCATTTTCTGAGCATTGACACCACTTCTTGCTGGCTAGTAACACATCACTTCAAACAATAACATCTGTCTCCACAGAGATACTTTCAAGTTACCTTCTATCTCAGCTCTTCCACCCAATGTAGGTCTCAAAATGATATGCAAAGTGAATTTTATAAAATGTACTGGGTTGACACAGTCAGCCTTCCATCTTTGGTTCTCCAAATAGAAAGACCTAGAAACACAAAGGTTTGCTCACTTCCCCACAGTACAAGCAGTGGGCCAGAAAGCATCTAACGTGTTTGGAATGTAAGCCACCATCCAAGTCCATGGCATATGGCTACACACTCCCCCACTCCCACATCCTAGTAAAAACGCAATTGCCATCCAAGTGTATGCAAGCTCGGTATAAAAAGTGGCAGTGGTTTATAGAACCCACTGGGCCAGAAGATTTTGCCAGACTTGAGAGGGAGAAAGGGGTATAGAGTGGCAGGAACAGGAGGAAATGTTCTGCAATGAAAGCAAAGCATGCTCTGCCAGCATAGAAAAATGGCTACTTTTTTTTTTTAAAGTAGTTTTCCACTACATGGTGCCTCCTACGGGTTGCCTACCTTCCTTCAGGTTTAGTAGACTCAGACTTGAGACACTTTTAACTGTGATGGTACAAGTCTGCTGGGGAAACTTTGAAAATAACGTTGAAAGGCCATTTAGTAGAATCAAGTCCCATATCCTTGAAAGACTTATTTTAGATATGTTCTTAAAGAAGTTTTCCCTTGATTCTCTGACTCAATCAGCCTGTAAGTGTGGGTTCCCTAGGGACACACTGTACTGAAAATCAGCAGTCCTCTATGGTTCCCTCAACTTTTCTGAGTTGTTAATAGGCAAAGTTCTCTACTCATGTTTTCTTCACAGACAGCATACATATTAATATTATACATACATAATATATAATAATAATACACACATACAGTATACATAATAATATTATATTATTACTAATGTATTTAGCAAATATTATTTAATTATGACATATTTGATTGTCTTCATGAAGGATAAGGACTAGGAGGTTTAGGGTTATACATTATTCTGACTGCTAAAACACTCATCTATCAATAACAGTTTATTCGTGTAGTAGTCACTATCTTATGCACAGAGGACAGATATACAAAATAGCCACAAACTTTTCTCCCCATGCTACTTCCAATAAGTTCTTATCAACTGATCGATTTGACACTTTCAATATCACTCCCACACGGAACCAAACCAAACAATTTCTCTTTCTCATGTTCAAAAAGAGTTGCATCAAAGGACTGCAGAATCCCAAAGTAACCAGTTATTACTTAATGTCCCATATGAGAGATGTCAATAAGCCTTCCTTAACACATTCAGGAGCAAGTGACAGGAAATGGGAGGGGAACTATAAGGAGAAAATCTGAAGCAAGCAAGGTAAGTAATGCATGAGTGCTCAAGTGAGCATATTAATCGGAGCACCATCTCTCAGCAGAGGGACCTTCAAACAAAAATGGCTACAAGCCCAAATAATAGGGGAAATAGCTACTGAAGACTTCAGGGATGGGTGGGAGATGAAATTGAGGAGTTCGGGGGTACCGCAGGATTCAAGATGAACCAGCACCTATCCTGCCCTCAAAGAGCTTCTGTCCCGGACAGGGAACTGTTGATATATCTAGCACTATCAATGGAGACTTTTGCCAAGTTGTAAATTCAAAACCAAAAGTAACTGGTACTGGAATGATCATGGGGTTTAGTCATGTGACATGAGGAAAGCTGATCTTTTGCTCCTTCTCTCATTTATGTTTTATTTGTAGTTTGTTTTGTTTTGCTTTTCCCCTTGGGAACTAGGCTCCAACAAGCCACACACGACAAAGAGAAGGCATAGGAACTGTCTCCCACATAGAGACAGGAAAGCAGCCTCTCTCTCTATTTCTTTACCATTGATCAGGACCTTACAGTTCTCTCTCTCTGTATCACACGGGCCACAAAAAAATGTTTTGTACATCTGTGGTTTCCCCTGCTTGTCCCCAAGGTAACTGCTTCCTAAGGTCGCTTGCCTTCAGCGTGCAGGAGTACATACACACTCAAACCACAGAGGCGTGTAAATGCAGGCTCAGGGGGTTGCACGACTGTACATCCCTGGCCACGCTAGAGAATGGCTAAGTCCTAACAAGCTAACAGCGGAAGCACCCAAACGAAGGAAAGCCCCCATGCAGCATCCTACAGCCCAGGAAATGCAGGTCTGAGATATAAATCAACTCATCTCACTTTTCCACTGCCTCTGGAGAAAGGCAACAATTCCCCCCCCCCACACACACTTATAGGCGAGAAATCAGAAAAGTTAACTTCACACACAACAGGATGGATACATAAACAATAAATTAGTTAACAACAACAACAACAACAAAACTTGTGGCCACAAGTCACTCCATTTTCTGGGGGAGCACGTAGACATTTAAAATTTTCTTCTTTCTCTGGGGAATTTTTCTTCTCCTAATCACCTGGTACTACAGGAGTCTATAGTTTGGCTGCCCATGCTCAGAACTCTGCTACATACTTTAACGGAAGATGACTCAGACTTGCTACATTCCATCCATTCTCTAATTCCTCAAGCAATAAAGGTTGAGATATAGTTCTAGACCTTAAAAATCTACTTCAAAACTATTATACCCTTTATGCCAAACTTAACTACGTTATTTATTTTTATTTTTATTTATTTTTTTATTCTGAATATTATTTTTTTATTCTGAATACTCACGCTTTTAGAAAGGCAGCCAGAGAGACAGAGAGAGCACACATGGTTGAAACAAATTCACTGAATTCTACATACAAGGACCAACCTCCTATGCCCTCACCCAATCCACATGTGAGCAAACAAGACACATAAATCTGAGTGGATTGGTGGCTCATATAAACAATTCAGACCTTATCATGCCTCTCTGAACTGACTCCAATTCATCAAAAATGTAGGCGCCCGGTTATATATGGCATCCTCCATTAGCTGAAACACACCAATAAATTTCCAAAATGTAGACTCAGCACCAAAAAAAAAAAAGTGGAGAAATCCCCACATCTCCTGTGGAAGTCCATGCAGGCCCACCTCCTCTGTGCAATCTCAAATCATGCATAATGCAACAACGCAGCCACTAACAGCGGGCGCGCACCAGATAATTTACACTTGTTTTTATGGACACGAGGAACTGATCTTTGAAGCTGTCCCTAATGAGATTCCGCTTGGCCCTAACAGCATCCTGAGAGAGTGTTCCGGTGTTTTCTACTTGGCATCCGGTGCATATTTATAATGCACAATTCAGGCTCATTTAAATTGTACGTGTGGATTTTGGTGTCTTCTCTGTTTCAGAGATTGTCATATACTAAAGAGGACTGACTCCTCAATTACTAAACCGTTCTTTATCCAAATAATGTCACTGCCAGTTGTTATGGGTACTTTTCAAAGAGGCAGGTCCATCAAAGGGCTTCTACCTGCAGGGCAGAAAGCTGCACCAACTCTAACCCTGCTTGTAAGCCCAGAGACTCAATTAGGTCTTCAGCCAAAGGGCATGCCCAGAAAGGCTAATTACATAACCCGTCTGGGGCAACCACAGGAAAAAGCTGGGGAGAGAACCTGGACTCAGTCACCTAAATTAAAAATGTCCTACCCCCAAAGGGCTTACAATGCAATAATAGCTTTCTTATTCTCCTCCTTCGTGAGTTTCTCTAACCCATGTGAAAATCTTTCTTAAGCTTGAAGCTTTATAGCAGGGTTTTTTTTGTTGTTGTTGTTTTAAATTTTTTTTTCCTTCTTCTTCTAATTGTCTGGTACTACAGGAGTCTATAGGTTAGCTGCTTATACCTAAAATTCTACCACAGTCTTAGTCTTTTATTTGGTTTCCCTTTAAGTCCATTTTTAAAAGGCTTTCCAGTTTCTATAACACCAAAGTTGTAATCAGAGTTTTACCTGTTTTAAAATCCCAAATCACGTGCTCTGTCAAAACAGTGGCTCTATAAGAGCTTTTGTGGTTGTTGTTTGTTTTGGCTTTCTCACTATGTAGACCAGACTGGCCTTGAACTCACAGAGACCATCTCTGCCTTCTCACTGCTGGGATTAAAGTTGTGTACCACCAGACCCACCTGTGAGATCTTTAAGAATGTAGAAAGGAGCCAACATGGCAGGGAAAAGAGGGCAGGAGTATGGGAACTGTATAGGAAAAAAGTATAATTGCATATGTGTATGAAAATGCCATACTGAAACCCATTACTTTGTTTACTAACTTACTTTAAAAAGTTTTCAGATAAAAGAATGGGTGTGTTATTTCAATAACTACAGAAGTGCTGTTAAAAACACAAAAATAAAAAATAAAATCAGTTTGCCTTATACAGAACTCACGATTCCTGCTTTGACAGTTAATCATTTGCTTGTTCAATCTTCACTGCAAGTATACTACACAGAGTGGGGAGTTGTTAGCCAGACTCCTAGTACACGGACTGAAATAGATCTAAGTTAATCTCACACTTCTAACCTTCAGTCCACAGTCACCAACTTCCAAAAGCATCAACACATGAGCAATAACTGAGTTAAAAGAATATGCTTGACCTCACCTTCGAAGTTATAAAACAGTATAGGAACCTCAAGTCTCTAGGATCTAGATTTCAACTGGTTGGTTGCAACCCCTTTGGAATCACATATCAGATAGCCTGCATATCAGATATTTACTTTATGATTCCTAAGAGCAGCAAAAGTATAGTTACTAAGTAGCAACGAAACAATTTTATGGTTAGGAGGTCAACAAAACATGAGGAATTGTATTAAAGAGTCACTGCACTAGGAACATTGAGAATCACTTGTCTAATTGAATGTGAATATGCAATATTCTTTTCTTGTTAGAAATAAATTGATTACAATGAGTCAAATGAAGGCAGAATAAATGGCAGCATTATTGCAGCAACTCCACAAATACTGAGTATCTTTCAGCTCCATCCTGAAAACCACGTGAGAGAATTACCTAAGTTACTTTTTATAGCCAAGTGCACTGTCAAGTGTAAGTACATGGTCTCAAAGTTGAAGGGATACTTCAAGGTGACACTGACTTCTTGGAGAAGCACATACCATCCCTTTGAATCCCTTAAACCCCATTTCCATTTGACAGGTATTAAAAAAAAATGTCCAGACTCCAGCTAGGACCATGACATGGTATACAAATGTCAAAAAGAACAAAAAAAAAAAGAAAGTCAAAAGAGGTGCTATCTTCAGAGATTACAGCCTAGTGGTAGGCAGGCATTTCACAATTGGAAAACACACTTTGGGGACTAGAAAGTTGGCTCAGTGATTAAGAGAGTGGGTGTCCTACTCTTCTAGAGGCTTCAAGCTTAGATGTCAGTACCCGGTGTCAGGCAGTTCCTAACTTCCTATAACTCTATCTCTGAGGGATCTGAT
The DNA here is from genome assembly GCA_028658305.1 of Pachyuromys duprasi. Lineage (NCBI taxonomy): Eukaryota > Metazoa > Chordata > Mammalia > Rodentia > Muridae > Pachyuromys > Pachyuromys duprasi. The sequence goes on from CM053748.1 coordinate 26,755,398, forward strand.
ATCTTCTGCGTATCATTCAGACACTTACACACACACTTAAAAATAAAACTTTAAAAATATATATACTTTGGGGGAAAGTCTTACTTGTCAGCACTCTGAGTTCAAGCTAGGAGCAGCAGAGGGTTTTCCTAAAAAGTGATGAAAGGGCCTGGCGGTTTCTTGTCTAGCACTCATGAAGCCCTGGGTTTGACCCTCACTACCACACAAACAGGGTCTGGTCGTTGAACTTTTACTCCGAGTATTTGGGAAGTAGAGGCAGGAGGATCATATGTTCAAGGTCAACCTTGGCTAAAGAGCCAGTGCAAGACCAGCCTGAGCTACATGAGAACCTACATTGCACAAAAACACAAAAAGTGACAAAAATTGGTAGCAGCAACCAGGCTCACTCAGAGTCTTGGAATTGAGGGCAGAGGACCAGCCTGATGATCTCGGGTAACCACAACACCTCTTCCATTAGAAAAAAACAAGGAAAGAAAAAAGAAAAAAAACAGAAATGGAGGAAGAGTGTCTAAAAATTCGAATGCAGCTTTCCTTCCATGTCAGCACTGAGTCCAGACAGCTTTGAAGACCTTGGGAAATGTCGGTGGACATCTCACCAAAGCTGGCACTAACCATTGCCAAATGTCTGGCTGGCACCAACATACAGACTAAATTGGCCATGAAAACCTCTCTGTAGTCTTGCTCTTCTCAAAGGAAATAATTTTGTGATCAAGAATGTGGCTCACCCAGAGGCCAGGCTTACAGGGAGGCCTTGGATTCTGAGCTTAACTCAATTGCATGGTTTGGGGCAAGAGTCTCATGTTTCAGATGTGCAGTCAAGTAATCTGATCCCATCAGATTTTTAATGGCTTCTCAAAAATTCTGAAGTGTTAAATCCTTTTCCCAGCCTCCCCGAGAGCAATCAGAAGGTGTTTGTTTCCCAATTCCCACTATCCTCCAATCTCCTATTCTAATAAACAGTTGTTAAGTTCACTAATATATTGAATACTTACTCAATCCTAACAGTTTCTATAAGTGACACTTCTTTTTAAAAATCACTTAAAGCAAGTAACAGGATAATGAAAAGTAAAATGCTCAGAGACACTGCTCCACATCAGGGACAAGCTTGATCTTGGTTGCTTAGGAGTTTGGGAAGAGCCTCTTTGCCCTTGCACTTCCACAAATCCAGGGAGAGTTGCATCCTCCCATCCCCCACCCCCACCCAACCCCCAGCAAGGTGGTGTGCAAGTGGAGATGGTGTCCTGCCAGTAAGCTTACCAAGACTCACTCCCTCTATCCTGATTCAGGGTTTCTCGGGAGACAGTACAACCCTAAAGGTGTCAGCCATGGCTGATACGCTACTGACACTGAGGCTGTTGAAGCCGGAGTGCTCATGCTATAGAAGCAATTACATTTACTGATCACGGAAACTGCATGCATGTTACATGTGTACTACACACTTCACTAAGCACCATGCATCATGTAATAGAACCTCAGCAGTCCCTTTTAAATAAAGTTTTACTAAATTCTGAAAGTAGAAAGGGTACATATGCTATACTTTTCTTATGTATTGTTTAATGTAATGTGTATGCTACACGAACGTGATCGGGGAGGGGATCGGTGGCCATGAGCACACAGGTACAGGCCACCTCTTGGCTTTGAGGTAGGGTCTTTCACTGAACTGAACTTTAATTTAGCCAAGCTACCTGGCCAGAGAACCCCCTCTGAGGATTCATTTGTCTCTACTTCCGAACGCTGGGTTTCTTTTAAATACAGGGTCTTACTGTGTAGCCCTGGCTGGCTCTGAACTCAGAGATCTGTCTGCCTTTGCCTCCTGAGAAGTGGAGTTAAAGGCATATGTCAGCACACCTGCTCAGCATTACTTGAAAAAAATACTTAACTCTATTTATTTGTGTATACGTTTGTGTGTATATATGAATACACACATATACATGCATACACATATATGCACACACACAGGTGTTGTGAGATCAAACTCAGGTCTTCAAGCTTGGTCAAAAGTGACCTTACTCATTTTATTGCTGTCCCTGTTACTGGTTAATTGGGCTCGGGGGTTGGGGGACCACTAAGATCCTCTTCAGCAGGTTTGGATGACTCCTTAAATGAAGGCACTTTCTGCCAAGCCTAACGACCTGAGTTTAGTCTCCCAGGATACACATTGTAGAGGTAGAGAAATTATTCCCTACACACATACAGTGGAGTATGCCCATAAATACACACACTCTTTCTCTCTCCATCCCTCCCTCCCCTTCTCTCTTCTTTTTGTCTCTCTTAAAAATTCATAAAAAGATCTTGCCTGTGAACGTGATTCTTCAGTAGCAGAGAATAAATACGAAGAACACATTGGAAAGGGGGCAAGGAAGGGGTAAGCTAAAGTCTGTCTATACTTTGTTCTAATAACTTCTCCAACATTTTCATTTTTTCACAGATACTTTCAATTGTGCCTATATTTCCACTTTGCAACAATCACACCATTTCCAAACTCCCCAGTTTAAAACACAAGCACTAAAGCTCACCTTCCCACTACTTTGCCCTTTATGTTAAGAGAAGGAGTCCTGCAGCCTGGGGTCCGGCACCTCAGAGAACAGCGCTCCGTGTTTATAACCTGGCAAGTCCTTCCTGTGCAGCGTGAGCTCACGACTAATGTGCACTAATGGCCAGAAAACTCATTTTCATTCCACACTTGACAAAATAAACACCTCATAAAGGCAGGTAGGCAGAAGCCTCTCTCACCCCTGAGCTGTTCAGATTTAACCTTGAGAAACGGGACAGCTGAAGGGAAGTGACCCCAGCACACACAAAGCCGAGCTCTCACCTAAAGAGCTTGGAACTAAAGCAAAGCCCTTATGTAAAGTTAAATTGTTCTTTTTAGTTCTTCTCCCCACCCCCGCCCCAAAGGCTCTTTCAGCACAAATCCTGGTTGAATTAGCAGGGTCTAGCTGAGCCTGTAGGGGGAAAAACAACAACAACAAAAAAAAAAAAACCAGGACACTTGATGGCTCTGAGTTACCGAAGAGTTCCATTCTTTCTCTTTTGTCCACAGAAAATGAAGCCCTGCTTACATTTTGGAAGAAATATTTCAAAACATTCTCTTTTTTCTCAAAGTGAAGAATTTATGGAAACAGATAATTAACAGCAAATGACAAACAATCCAAGCAATAAAGGTCCCAGTTTGGTTGCCAAGATGATGGTATCAAATTCCAAGATAAACAGTGAAGCGTGCCATAGCCATTAACATTCTGGTGGGGTGGAGATGGGGGGAGGAGCCATCCATGACCAATCATCAAGGGTGGGGAGAGGGGGCTGATGACAGAGTGGGATGTGGAAGCAGACCAGGGGTTATTGCTTCCCTTCTGGATTCCCAGGGGTGCTTTTGGACTTCAGGGAGAGCAGGGTTATGTTGCACAGGCCAGAGCATCCATGCCTTCCTATCTCAGAACAGGACAAGACATCCCAGGGTAGGAAGAAAGACTCCCTGGTTTGCAAAACAGAAGAATTAGGAACTAAGATTCTTAAGGGACTAGCTCTTCCTTGTCTATATTGACCACCCTTCCCTTGCCTAGGTTTGTTGGCTCAAAATGGGTTTCAGTGCTACCAGCCATGCCCAAAATGAGGTTAAGCATAAGTTGAAAGGCCTGCAGAAGTCAGATCTGGTCCCCAGCATATGCAACATCTCCTGCCTCATAATATATGGTGAACTTGGGACACCACAGCTTCAAGTCTTTTTATGTTTCTCAAAAGCCAGTTCATAGTTCACCACATGTCAAATAGACTTACAAAAGAAAATGAAATCCAAATGTTAAGTTTTGAATTATCTAAAATGGCCTTTAAAAAATAATTCCATTTCAAGAGATCAAAATAGGTCAACACACCAAAAGCTGCTGTCCCAGTCATTTGTAGACTCACTGGTACATTGAGTCAGGCTGTGAACTCAAGAAAACACACAGGCATCATTGTGTCTCATCTCCTTGCTGACCAAAAAGTTCATGGATATGAACTTTTACATTTTCCCAATGTGAAAACCAAGGCCAGGTCATAAGGACTCTGATCATTGGATACATCTGCTATGGTCTTTGGGTAGTTCAAGGTCAAGGAAGACTCCATGTCTGATGAAGGTCCATTTCCTGTCTCAGAGATGACCATCTTTCTACTATAAACTCGTATGATAGAAGAGCAAGGGTCTCTCTCCTAATTTTAGAAATTCTACCCTCAGACACAAATGACTTTCCAAGAGTTCCACCCCCTAATGTTATGACTTGGAGGTTAAAATTTCACTCTATAAATCTTGAAGAAACACAAATATTTAAACATCTCACATAACACTGATTCAGGCAGGACCAATATACAAACACTGAATAAGTTTCAAAAGTAGAATGTGTTAAATATAGGGTCTTAAAAGCAGTGGAGATTTTTTTGTATGTGTAAAAATACAGGGTAGGTAGATGGCTCGGTGGATAAGGTGGTTGCTGGTTCTCAAGCATGTGGAACTAAGTTCTGAGCCACAGTACCCATGTAAAAGCTAGATGCAGCAGCATATTTCAATAACTCTAGCATTATGACATAGAGGGAGTTCAGTGGCCAGCCAGCCCAGCCAGTCAGTGAACTCCAGGTACAGAAAGAGATTCTGCTTAAAAAAAATTTAAGGTAGACATGATCTGTATCCTCTAAATAAATGCAGATGTTCATTCATACTCCCATTCACACCCAAACACACACACACACACAAGACACACCACAGTTTGATGACTTCGTATTATCTCTAAATGTTAGCGCAAATCCAATTGAAACACAATGGAGATTTTTTTTTTCAAAACTCAAGATTTATAAAGAGCTGGTAAAATGTCTATGTTACAGCCAAAGGCTAAATCTTTCAAGGAATTAGCAAAGCATGCCACAGCTGCTTAGCTAGAGAAGTTAATTGTTCTTGATTTCAGCTGTATGTCTTTCTTCAAAACACATTTTAAAACTATGCACACAAACATGTAAAATGTTTGAATCATGGGACTTCGATACAGATCCCTAAAACCAAGTAAGAGTAAAGCACTCTCTGAGCCAATCAGTGTCAGTGCCAAAATAGCCCACAGCAAGATGGGAAAAGCCATCAGTGTCATCCAAGAATTATCAAATCTCTGAGCTGGAAGGTTTCATGGGCTGTCTGTACAAGAAATAAATGGGTCTGAGCAGAGTCCATGTTAGGAACTAGGGTCCTGCTGTCTTTTAAGAAAGCCAAGCCAGGAACATTGATAATGCTTGTTCCTGCTGGGCTCTCTAAGCTTGACACTTACGTTATCTGTTTACTTTACTGAATGTTCATGCTCCTTTGCTTCACTGTTTTTAATCCATTTTCTACATTTTGCTCATTTATTTGACGGGGGGGGGGCGGGGGCGTGGTGGATGCGTCCATGCCATGGCAGGCTTGCGGAATGCAGAAGACAGCTGACAACTCAGACTCTCCTCCCAACATGTGCACGTTGGGGTTCACGCTCCAGGCATCAGGCTTGGCGGCAAGAGCCTTTCTCCTCTGAGCCATCTTTTCTGCCTTAGTTTTTGCTTTCCTTCCATGAAGCACGTAACACGAAATGGGACAAAGCATTAAACACAAACTGGAATAGCTTATATTTCTGATTTACAGTAAGAAAGGAAAAACAGAAAACACTGCAAAAATGCATTTTCTTATATGCACATGTATGAATAAAAGTCTCCAAAACAAAACAATAAAAATATGTGAACCCAAATACTGCAAGGGCCAACAAATCCAGCCATTTTCTGTAGTCAGTACTGCCACAGAGACCAGACTGGAAGTGTTCTTTTTCCATACAAAGAGGGAGAGCCAGGCTGATCTGGTGGTTTTCAAAGTGTCTATACTGATACGGTATAGCCTAGCCATACTGGTATGCTATGGAAGTGAAAAAGGAAAAACAGTATGGGAACAAGAGAGCTAAGTATATCCTGAGAAGGGAGGAACCATGCTCACACACAGACATTCCAGGACGCTGTAGACTTTGCCTCTCTCAATTCAGAACAGCTCATGGTGTATTAAGATATGGTAGGCTGAGCCGTATCAGCCATCCTTTTATGTCTTAAAATCTCACCTTTATAAGTTTTAAAAATCTCAGAATCAAAGCTGAATTTGTCTCCTAAATACCTACTTCATCTTGTCTCTCCATCAGAGCATCACAGGCAAAGAAGTTGAGAGAAAGCCTGAATGAAGAGCAGGAGAGAGAAACAACCCATGAAGGGGCTTGGCCTGTGGCCTTCCAGGCGTCAGGACCCATCTGCCCACTAATTGTGGACATACTCCCTCTATCACCTTTCTCAGCCCCCAAAACACAGAATACAAAAATACAGATACATCTGAGCATTGTACCACTCAGCGTGTTGGAACTCTGGAGGCTGAGGTGGGAGGATGCCATGTACAGGGTCAGTGTGAGGTACAGGGCATGGGAGATGGCTCCATGGTTAAAGAGCATGCCTCACAAGCTCAAGGGGGCTGGGATTTGATCCCAAGAACCCATGTGAAAATGCCAGGCATGGGGATTCATGCTTGTAATGCCAGCCCTGGGGAGGCAGAGACTGGAGGATTCCTAAGGCTCACTGGCCAACCAATAGGGTTTTACCGATGAGCGACAGGTCAGTAAGAGGCTTTGTGTCAGAGGCGGTGGGTACTGTCCATGAGGATGACAACCATAGCTCTTTTCTGGGCCCCTGCTCCCTACACACAACAGTGCATATAAGAACGCTTGATGTATACAACAATACACGTGTGCAGACACACATACACATATACACAGACATATACAGACACAGGCATACACATACAAATTTTTAAAAAAATCCAGATCTAACCTCAGATGCGTTTTTATTTGTTAAATTATTTTCTCTCCCTGATATCCCAGTAGTCAAAGAAAGTCAAAACATTTCTACCCACTTGTACAATCATACAGCAAGTTTCCTAAGAATAAACCCTTGTGGACAAAAATACCTAATCTTAGATTGTCTCATTATCGCTTGAATGGCAATAGAGATATCTGCAAAATAAGGGAAAAGTTAGCTCGAAAATGAAGTCCAACTATCACAGATCACAAGATGGCACCCTGGGGTGGGGGAGGAATGTAGAAAACGATCTTATGTTAAAAAAAAAAATAATAATATAAAGAGGGAAAGAAAAGAAAGCCACTGTTCTTTGTGTGCGCACAAACTAAAAAGGATCATTCAGTATCTATAAGGCAATTTCAGATTGAAAATACTTTTATAAATTATGGTCAGGCCGATGACAAACCTGTAATATGTAAGAGCGAAGAGTAGACTCTGCACAAGCAGTTGACACAGTCCACTCTTGCAAGTAAAGAATAAACATATACTTTGTTAGAGATTCTACTGAACCCCGGACATTAATTCACTCACTGATACTACCTTTCTCCTAAGTGAAGGTTCTAGATCACTTCATTCCCATATAGCACCCCTACGATGTCCCACTAATCTTCTTTCCCCAACGAGTATCACTAACAAGGTGGGGTTTATGTTCTTAATTTCAAATAGATCAAAACAGAGGGGGATTTGAGATAAAGAACAGAAATTCCAGGAAAAAAAGGAAGTGTATTCAAGGCCATGGAGCCTGGTAGCTAGTGAGCAGCCCTGAGTTCAGAGAGGCCTAGCTCCCTGGAGATTCTATAATTAACTAGTGCCCCCAACAAGAGCAAAATCCAAGTTCCCTGAAACCCTCCTGTGTGTACAAGAGCAAGCTGTTGATACAGTGCTGCCTTCTCTCAATGGGTTTAACACACTTCTTAAAAACTTTCCTCGCTGAGTGAGGTGGCTCATTGTGGGGAGGGGGTGTCTGCCTCATCACACAAGCCCAGCAACAGCAGCTCAACCTCCAGAACTCACAAAATGGGGGATTTATACTCCCAGCAGACTAGGAAATTTCCTGGGAGCTCATGGGCCAGCGAGCCTGGAGGGTAGAGTGGAACAAGAGAGGCCTTGTCTCTAAAAGGAGGAAAGAGAGCACCAACTCTGAAGGATTATCCTCTGACCTCACACTCACATGCACCTTGGCACACAGGAGCAAGCTGAACAGCATCTGGCTTGCTCCTTCACTGCATCATAAACAAGAACAGAGTGTCACCCCTAGGAAGCTAAGTTAAACCCAAAGAAAGGGGAAGACATAAGCAGAAGTAAGCCTTTAACACAAACCTTGTAGAAAACACAAGACGTAGAGACAAATTATCATTCTTTTGAAAAGTACCACATGGTTTTACAAAATTAATTCCAAATATATAAAAGTATATAATGGATAAAGGTGACTACCCAAAAATTGACACCAAGTGGTTAACAAAGTGATCATCAGTCAAACTGATGCTCGCCCTTACACATAAGCAAATATCACTTTAATATAATTGTTTTATAATATAATTGTTCTCACAACCAAATACTCTATAAGAAGCAACTCAAAAGAGTCGAGGTCTGCTCTGGCTGGTGGTTTGATGAGATTTGGTCGACTATGATGGAAAAGGCATGACACTGGAAGCCTAATCACATCTCCACCCTTTGGAGATCAGGAAGTCCAAGAAGGTAAAACCTGGGCTGAGCTAGAATCCCAAGGCCCATCCTCCAGTGATGAATGATGAACTTGCTTCAATGAGGTCCCATATGCCATGGCACCCACAGCCCCCCAAAAAGTGACTGCCATGAGCAGCAGCCAAGCTTCCAAGCAGGTGTGAGTGAGGGGCATTTCACGTCCACACCTCACCCTCCTTTTTTCCTGAACTATAGATACCTAACAGAATCCTGAAGTTAATGTGTTCCCTACCACATTCTCAAATAGGGAAAGGATGAAAGCTCAGATCACACGATGTATCTACAAAAACTGTATGAATCTGTCATGAAATGATTATTCAGGCACAAGATTGCTTCTTGATTTTTCAGTGCCCAATGAATGCTACACAAGGCAACAGTGCAAGGAGAACAAAGTTAGGCATTTTATATGGCAGAATAGTTCGTAAACACCTTAACCCTGTGGTCCTCATTAATATACAAAGCCACAATTGCTATCACGTCTGGGTACCACGCAGTACCTTTTGGTCCTGTATGCCCCAAGGGTGCTGGTGGTAACCATAGGCATGGGCAATGAAAGAGGTTCATTTAGGGCTAACAAGCATTATGACACTGAGCCCACTTCATAGGTGACAATACTGAGACCCCAAATCTTTCCAACAATACAGTAACAGGCACAATTACACATGCTCAGCTGTCAGATCCTCTTTCTCCTGCTGAAGTAGCCTGTGATAATCCTGCTAGGGGAGCCAGAGACACTGACAGGGGCCAGGCCCAACCTAAGAGGAGAAAACCCTGAACAGCCAGGAGGTACAGTTGGGACGGCTACTCTCATGGTCTGACTGGAGATGTAGGGACCTTCCTGGCTGCTTATGATCCTGAAAGGCACTAAATCACCTGCTGACCTTGACAGTGCAGAAAGTTCTACCCCAAATTCTTCCAGGGAAAGCCTCCATAGTGCCCTCCAGTGACTCCTTGCAGAAGACAAGACCAAACAGGTCAGTGAACGGATGGAGGTGGTTTTGGAATAAGAAACTTGGGATCAATGAAACAGGCACTCCTGAGAACAACTAGCCCTGGCTGCTACTCAGAATCTCCTGTACCCCTTTACTTTCACAACCTGTTATGAACCTCATCTTATAGGTGAAAAAAGGAAACGAGATTCCACTGGTGACAGCCACCTCCACATGATGCGACTTTCTTAGAGTCTGGTAAAGAACCAAAGAGAAAGAAAATACTGGGGCCCTAGTAACTGAAGGTGTGGACACGGGAAAGTGCCAGAACAGGAGACAAGAGTTGGCTTCAATGTTCCCCATAGACAACCCTTAAAACAAAACAAAAAAAGAAGATAAATTAACCTCAGCAGTGTGACTGACCATCCTGTTTTGCAAGAAACAAACAGGTTTCTCATAATAAAGCAGGATTTCCAGTACTAAAACTAATAGAGCTGGAGGTACCTTATCAACACAGTTTTGGAATGTGTGATTAGGCTGCCCATCATTAAAAACACACAAGGTCTTTATGGTGTTTTCAGACTTAAAATGGTTCTTTAAATGCCCTCTCTAATCATCATTAAAAATACTAAATAACTTAGTCAACGTTCTGTTCAGGAAAGATGAAGGGCTTGTGGGCAGATGAAGACCTGTTAATTGTTAGGTTTCAGTCATCTCGTCTATCAGTATAATCAAGAGTGAGTAAGAAAGGACTCATATTCTAGGCTAAATTTTGGTCTACTAATTCCAGCTGTGCTTTGATTTTTCTTTTCTAAAGTCAGATAGGATTACTTTTTTAAAAAAAGAAGAAAAAAGAAAAGCCTACGTCAGAAGCAAATTCAAAGCAATGGTTCTTAGAAAGTCTGGTAGCAATCTTGTTAGAGTTTATAGATAAGCACTAAACCCAAATCTCTTTAAACTGGGTGAGGGACCCAGCTCTAAAGTGGGTATGCTTCATAATGATGGCAACTGGCTCTTACTTATTTCTGTCCCACGTAGTGGCACTGTTTTAATTGCAGCCTTAGTAAGTCAAAGTTGAAAATAGTGCCAGTCACTTGGTGCAATTATTTACCTATGAATAAACTGATGCCTGGGGAAGGGAAGTTGATTAAAGGGGGAACATGGACAAGGGCTAGTTACAAAGCTGAGCTGAGACTACCCATGTTAAGTGGGAAGTGAAAATTCCCTAATTAGATTGAGACAATACCCACTGCTGCCACTGGGGCCATGCGAAAGAAGACAAAGGACTCTAGCATGCATCCAGGGTCTTCACAGACATTAGATGGGAGTGAGAAAAGAAAGAATGCTTCAAGAATCAAGAGCAAAATAAATGTGTAATGCTTCAAGTAGAAAAGAAACACTAGCTATAGGAATGGACCAGAACTCTCCCATGACATGTCAGAATTTTTCCAACAATCAGGAGGAAATTTTAGGCTTCATATCTCACAAATACTTTCCAGTCACTCTGAGTTTCTATTTAGACAAAGGGTAATGTTTGTGGTACAACAAAAATAGAACCTGATTGCAGTCAAGGAAGATGCCCAACCGCCTACAACCTACCAGAGGCTGTCATGACCTAGGCTATCAACCTGCAAAGCAATGTCAGGCCCTTAAATGAACAGGTAAGGCTGAGGCAATGGTGAGCCATATTCCTGGCAAAGCATACCTTCACACTCCAAGAATGACCCTTGTTCCTCCTATCAGCATGTAATCAAATGTATTGTCAATCAGACAGACAGTCAGGCAGGTAGGTAGACAGAAGACAGACAGATGGTGATAGATGATTGATAGAAAAACAGTAAAGTTAATATGACTGGAAAATAATAATATAGATAGAAAATATTAATAACATGATAAATAGATGAAAATAAGTGATAGATAAAGATAAAATAATTGCAAATTTACATAAATATATAGGTCTATAAATAGACACAGATTAATAATAAATAATGAAAATAAATAATTAAATAGCTAAAACTGAATAGATAAAAATATAATAGATGATAGTTGAGTCGGTAGATGATAGGAAAATAATAATAGATGATAGATATTAGACACAGATAGCAAAAGATAATAATAGATGGAGGATGGATGGATAGATAGATAAGATAGGTAGGTAGACAGGAAAATAATAATAGAGGTCCTAGAAGTGAAAAGACAAGGAGCTAGAGGGTCATGTGGAGCAGATACAATAAATCATCCTGAACTGGGAAGAGAGTCACAAGGCAGAGGACAAGAGGCTTCCTGTGGGTACAGGAAACTAAACTAGCTCAGGACAAATGACAATCAGGGCAAAAAAGTGTCACAGCTCTGAGAAACGGCTACCCCAAAGGCACTGAGACAGGATGGTGGCCCAAGGTGAGAGGAAGCCAAGCTGAGAGGCAATGAAAGGGAAACCCACACTGGGGCCACAGGAGAGGAGACCCGATTCCCAGGCTGGAGTCCAGGGACAGGCTCCACAGCTCTCTAGGTTGCCTTTAGGAACCTCACTTTTTGTTGTTGTTAGGAAGTTTTGTTTTCAGCTCCCTACTCCTAGAAAGAGAGAGAGAGAAAGAAAACAGAGGGAGAGAGAGAGAAAGAGAGAAATTGACCCTTTAAACTTTTCACAGCTGGATCTAAGATCAGTTCTAAGCTCACAGGACTTAAAAACTTTCTCTGATGAAGCAGTCACAGTTCACCAGTGGACTCCTGTGGTCAAGAGCAAATAAGAGGATGTAGCAGTGGCTGAGCCTTCCAGCCATTTCCCAAGGAATCTGGGCAGAGCAGCATCGACTCTGCCTCTCTGGAAACAGGATCCACAGAGGTCTTTGAGATTCTCTAATACAAATATCAGTCTGCCAAGGCAAGCCAAGGTGATCCTAAACTATGCCACGCACCGAGTTTATAGCACACTTGAAGAAAAGGGAATAAATGGAAGCAATAAAAGGAGTATTTGAAACAAATACACACTTATTGCTCAGAAAAACTACCATCTTAGCAAACCTCTGTCTGGCCCCCTGTCAGCAGTCCCTCACAACCATGAGCACATTCCCACACACAACCAGCAGGAAATTCTTAGAAACCAACCATTTGCAGAGATGTTTTTGTTCTTTTGTTGTTATTGTTGTTAGTTTTGCTGTTGTTGCTATTGGTGGTGGTGATAGTTTTTTTGTTTTTGTTTTGGGGTTTCCCACTTTGCATAAACCTCATCACAGGTACTTCCAGAACTTCAAAACAGCACCCTAGTATCTACACTAATAGCCAAACAATCAAGGAAAACAGCGTTCTATTTGGTTAATGCTTCTGAATTGGAGAGGGTGAGTGTGTGTGTATATGTATAGGTTAAGAAGTGGGGGGCTGCTAATTTTTCAAATACCCAAATAAAACAGTTTCTGGAAAAAAAGAGCTTGTGACTTGGACATGCCCTGAGTTCAATTCTGCCAAGAGTAAAAACAGCCAACAAAACCCTTACCTTTCGCTCTCGACTACACAATAGAGTTCAAAGAGATTCAGTCCTGCCCTGCGAGACTCATGTTATACATCGGAAGGGGGCTCATAAAGAATGGGCACTAGGCCTTGAATACACAAGAGAGACGGTGACCTTCTGCCCCCTTCCACTGAAAGCCTGCCATTTCTGCTGCAGAGGACCAGACAAAAGTTAGTGTGTGACCAGGTGCTGTGCGTCCTTGCCTCTGGGTTTCTCCCATACTTTCTCCGTAAATAGTTTAAAGCTTCACATGTATTCCCTCATATCAGTAGGGGAAAGAAAAGTAAAATTCCCCAGACCAACTGGTCCACTCTGCCTTAACCCGTTGTTCCCCATATTGTTCAAGTCTTGCATAATGCAGCCCACGTTTCACTAGCAAGAGGCGAGACAATGGATTTAGCAGTAGCCAGACAATTAGTTCCAATTAGGCCTATTTCCCAGCTGAATGTAAAGGCTTTGCGGGATAAGAAAATATTGGAGAAAATTTAAAGAAATATTTCACCATGGCAGTAAACAATACAAGGAACATCAAACTGAACTAAGGATGAGGTGACATTGTCAAAATTCACTGTGTGGCATTAGGAAAATACTATAACCTCTCAGTTCTTACCTACAAAATGTGGGCAACTTATAATAACCTTTCAGAGGATCAGAAGACCTAAAGTCCTTTTGTGGTTGAATGTGCTGTAAAAAATGTGAATCGTTACGCACATGCAAGGGGTTTCTCCTGGGCTACATTTGAAACCACAGACACCCATCTGCTTTGGAAATCACTGATTTCTACTCTCCCTAGCAAAAGGTTGAGAAAACAGTTTCCTTTCAGTTTGCTTCTCTTTTCTTGACTGCTATTGTTTTTCTTTTTCACACTCATGGGGAATACTTACATATGTACATGTGGCGGCTGGAATCTGCTCTGGTTGATGTTGTAGTGTGTGAATGCCTGGGTGGGGTTTGAGCTATACTCATCCACCGTTATGGTAACTTTGCCTTGAGAAGGAATCCCATGTGCCATCCTTCCTCCCTATAGGCATTAGCAATTCACAACTCTCAGGAGCAAAAGCTGGAAGCAGGCATGGTGTGTTTCAGCCAACCTCTGAATCCAAGGATCTACTCATCAATACCACTGTGCGTTCTAGAAGAAGAAGAAGAAGAAGAAGAAAAAAACATATATGTGTGTATATAAATTTTTCAAAGATAAGAACAATGAGTAACATGGTTCTACAACACATTAAGCTTGGAATCTCGATATAAAATTGGCTCAGAAAAACTGTTATTATTTACTGAGGGATGTAACTGTTGCCAATTTGCATGTCCCTCAGAGTGGACGTTACACCCTGGATGGTATCACTAGATGCTAGTGAATTGTCTCAATGAAGTTCAAACTAAGAATTCCTCTCTAATTATAATTATGGCACTTAGCATGAATTGCAGAAGGACCAAATCCACAGTTGCCATGGTGTCTAGCTATAAATGGTCTGTGCCTGAAGATTCTTCCAAGCCTTCCCTGCTAATTGAAATATTTGGCTCTTACAAAATTGGTATCACATTATACAATCACTTGAAATCTTGATGCTTCGATGATCCCCAGGACACAATGACAAATGCAAACTTAAGATCCTCTGCTCATTATCAGATAATTGAGCATGCTACACACATAACACATAAGTCTTGCAGACACTTTCCTAAAAACACAATGCCTGGTACATACAAACTTCTCTCCGGCCAAGAACTTTATGGTAAGGCCAATACTTCTTGCTAACCATGGCCCACTTCCGTTCAATACTCTCGTCACTCACTGGAAAGCCAGGTTCTCACAGGATCGGTCAGTCACTTTGTAACCCTGACTTCCCAATCTCCTCCCTAGGGAGCTTTTAGGGAGAGCAACCATTATATCTGTGGCCTCCCTCAGGCTTGGTGTAATTCTTACTAGCTGATCATATTTTCTTAGGAAATTTTCAGCAGTTCCAATTCAAGTGTTAGAGTATTAGTTGCCGTACGGGGTGTTTCCAGTATCAATAAAGATGTCTATTTTTATGGCAGATGTTCAAAGACGGAGGGAAGCAAAGCCCTTGCATTGATGATCGATTGGAGGAAGCAGGAAGTGCTCCTTGGATAACCCTTAGCTAACTCCCACTCTCCTCCAAACACTCTGTATCAGAATTCGTTTGCCATGTGCACCCTTAAGTTCCAGACATCTTAGCAGCTACCTCAAAGGAAAAAAAAACTAAGATTAGATTGAAATTTGGCTCGAAACCCCTTAAAATATCGAACAAAAGGCAGATGGCCAGCCATAGGCCATTTATTTTATTATTTTGCAACCCAGGGCTCCTGCAGTCCTCCATATGCTAGCTGAGCTAAGAAATTCCACAGTGTTCTCCTCAAAAGATTGCTTTCTTCACATCAGTAAAGCAATCCAGGTTACACCCACCTGGCCTGTGTTCCCAGAACACTCCCACAGCCAAGAGAGGAGCCCCTGGAGTTCTGACATTTTTAACAAAATGATACTTTGGGTTCTTTTTCTTCTTCCTGCCTTCACAGGAGGTACGACTCCCTTTAAGTACTAGTTGATGGGCAATCTGGCCAGTAGCATTAGCTAAATCAAGTCTTGCCCTGCTCCTCTGATGTAAAGATATCAGTAAAGAACTGCTTACGAATCATAATGTAGCAGTTTTCATACTAAGTTTGCAGCTGTTTCCTTAATTTCCTACACAATTATATTTTACTGTTATTTTGCATAACAGTAAAACACAACACCTGCTTCAAATTGCAGTCCTGTTCTAAGTGCTGTAATTCTCTTTTGAGACACAAAGTGCCGAGACACAACTGAAGCACAGAGCTGCATAATTGCGTGGTGCTGAAAAGTAAATACAAATGAAAACATCTTCCTGTTACAGAAATGACTGTCATTAAAAAGAATGTTAGCCATCAAAGCACAGAGGGGGAAAATACACATTTTCAGAATACGAGAACTTACTGTTTGCATAAATTAGAGAGTGGTATAAAAATTGCTTGGCAATTCTTATTTTCCTTCCATCAATGTCTATTGTGTGAGATACAGAACATTTCAGAGGCAACGGAAACTAAATTCATGTCTAGACCACTGTGACCTCAGAGTAAGTATCTGTACCCCTTGCCAGAAAGAATCTAAATATTTGGGGAGAAAACTGACTAATTAGCCTAGGAGAGCATAAGTCAGAAATAAAATAGACATACTGAGTATTTACAGTATCTTGAAGTGGTTAGGATGACACTCTCTCGAGCCGTCCTGATTGATGCCAACAAGAGGCCGAACTTACAAGACAGATTCCCACTTCTAAACGGTCCACTCTATCCTAAAGTCACCCTGCAGATTTCCATTTTCTGTCAGGAAACACCTATGCCTCTTTGCACCTCTGCCCCCAGCAAGGCAAACAGTCTCTCTCCATCAGCAAGCCCAGACCCCTGCAATTCTGAAGGGCTAAATGGGTGGCTGGCACCTCATTTGAATTCATCTTTGCCTTGTTCCCTTTCAAATGTTTTATCGAAACAGTGCACCTGCCGGGTCTATCTTCTTTAATCTGGAGTCCTTTGAAGGAAATGTCAGACTGAGGCGGAGAGCTTCAAAACTTTCATAGCACCTTTGCAGACAAGGCAAGAAAAGGCATATATATATGTTCAATTCCATCCACACCTCAAAATGAACATATCCTAAGACTGGTGTGCGTGGAATTTTGGAAGGATGGGGGGAGCTCTCAGTGACAAAAGCCATGAACAAAACCTCTTCACTTCACACGAAATTTGAGGGAAAGCTTGAGTCATGCAAGGACCCCACCTTAACCTTCTAAGAAGCTAGGTCACCTTTCTTCAAACATTCAGGATGTTAAAACCTTCCCAACCACATCCTTTCCTCACAACAGTTAAAGGGAGCAGCTTTCTTCTCCTAATTTTATACTTCAATGCATTTTATCCACAAACAAAGGCACCCAGTACAAGATGCCAAAATGCCTAAAGAAAAATCTAAACAGGACTGTTACTGCCAAGCATTCACGCTGGTGTTAGTTTCTGTTTAAAAAAAAAAAAAGCCCACGTGAGCACATTGAACATTTCCTAGACAGCAGTCACTTCTGTCCCTTAAGCTGCAGGACTGGAAATTTTCTTTTCCAGGAACCCACTTGGAAAACCTCTTAAAGTCTGCTGGCAAGGAAGGGATTAAAAACTGAAGGCTTAAATAACTGTTTCTACCTCCTAGACATCAGAAGTCCGATTTCCCTAAACTTTCAAAGCAACAATTTCTGACCCTCCGCCCAAGCCAAGTCCAGGAGAAATGAGCCCTGAATTTCGCTTTCCTTGTTTAAATAAAGGTGATCATTTCAATCAGGAAGATAGCCGCCCCACCGACTGGGTGGAGGGTGCTCGCCCCCGTCCAAACCCGCCAAATTTCCTCCTCTCCTCCTTCTGCCTCACGGATCCAGAACCTTTTAAAACTCACGCCCTTGCTCTTTTATTCTGATTTCCAGTTACTCATTCCCGCACGCGGGAGCGATGCCCACGCGCCTCCTCCGCTCTGCTCCGTTAGTTTATTTTTCTGGAGATGCTGACAAAGTTCCACGCGCCTCTGTCCACTAAGCTCCCTCCCTTCCAATCACACTTACACCTGAACTTGTCTCCAGCACTGCTGACACCCAGCTGGCACATTCTTTCGGAGAGAGAGGGCACGACTTTTCTCCTGAGCCTTTGACAAAGCGTGGGGTCTATATATGGTGGGGCGAGGAGGGGGCGCGCAGAATTCTCTACTTTGGATTGGTTTGTTTGTTTTAAATCTAGGGTGGGCAGACGGGGGTGTACAGCTACTGCTGCTACTAACTACACACACACACACACACACACACACACACACACGCCCTGCCCTGTCAGCTCTCGCTGCCTGGTGCTGGCCATAACTCCCTCTTCATTCCTTAGGCGCGGAGTGCCCGGTTTGCCACTGCCATCACCAGCGGCTGCGGCGGCACTACGGACTCCCTGCCCCAGGGTCGGCTAAGCATCTCCCTCCACCTTCCTCTCTCCCATCCAGGGACCGACCGAGGACAGGCGTAGAACTCGGGCTCTGGCGCCCGCCGCTGCCATCCTCGGCGGGGCATCGTAGCCCGCGGTTTGGGACGCAAGCCCCTGGAGCGCGCTGGCATCTCCGAGCACACACAGAGGAGCCCGAGTCCGCACGGTGAACAGCCGCCTCCTCGCTCAGGGTCCCGGAGCTGCCAGGCGCCTTCCTGGGAGAGGCTGGGAAGGGAAGGGGACCCAGCTAGCCAGCGGGCTGGAGGGGGTTGGGGGTGGAGGCCACCGCCTCGCCCCCTCTTTGGAAGTCTTTCCCCCCCCCCCCACTTAAAGTTGTATTTGTTCTTCCCTACCCTGACCTGCGAGTGTCTTTGCCATCACAAATCAATTACACATTTTTCATGACCCTCATTCGTTCTTAATTCCGGGTGTGTTGGGGGGAGTGCGCTATAAATCAACCCCGCTGCTCATCTTTCTATGCTGCTCTTTTCTTGCTGGGGGATTCTAACCCCCTCTCGAACCTCTGGATTTAAAAAAAAAAAAATGCTCCCTTCACCTCCTAGGCCGCAAAAGCCCGGAATTCAAAAGATCTTTTAAAGACAACCTTGCCACAAGTAAATGTAAATAGGGAAAAGGGTGGGGGGGGGGGGAACCACCACACCACACTACTGCTTAGGTAGAAAAGAAACTGGGCGGCCACGGTTACTTTTCCACGCGGCCGTACCCCGCCTCCCAGCCCCCTCGCTCCGGTGGAGACCCGAGAGTCAGGTCGGGGCGCGGGGGGCCGACGGAGAGGTCCGCGCGGGAGCGCTGCGCGCGCGGGCGGCCGGAGCACAAAGCTGCACCGGGTCGTCCGGCCACGGCACCTGGCCCGGGGCCGCGGCGGGCGCCAGGGGCTCGGGCCAACACAATGCACGCCGGCCTAGGCCGGGGCAGCTGCCGCGCACGACCCCGGGACTTTCTAGTAAACAGAGCTTGGACTCCCGGGCCCCACCCCCATCCCTGCCGCCGGGCTCCGGCCGCAGGCTTTCGCGGACACCCACACCCCCCCCCCCTTTACAGAGAAATCGGGGGTCGGAGGAGGGGGCAGGGAGGTGGGGACCCCCACCCCCGAGAGGTCGGTGGCAGAGGACTAGGTCGTGGGGGAGGGAGGAAGAGGGGGCGAGATGGGGAGTGGGAGGAAGGACGGCTGTGGCGAGAAATTCGCTGTGGCTTGGGGGCGGGAGGGAGCCAATTCGTTCTCCCCGGGTCCTCGGGTGTCCACTCGGCCAACCTCGGGGTCGGCGGGGCCGCCGCGCTCCGCAGCCCCCGCGCCCTCGCACGCGCCTCTGACAAGGCACCTCTCACCCGGGCTCTGCTTTGTGTGTGCATTTTTTTTCCTCTCTCTCTCTCTCTCTCTCTCCCTTTCCTCTGGCGCCCGGCACCGGCCGCCGGCCGCCTCCTCCCCTCCTCCCCCGCCCTCCGCCTCCCTTCCCCGGGCGGATTACCTTTCCCGGGCAGCGCTCCGGGTCCCCGGGATGCCTTCAGCGCCCGGTGTGCGGGCGAGCCATCGCCGAGCCGCCCGAGCCGGCTCGGAGCAGCGCTGGGGGCGGCAGGGGCGAGGGGAGCCGGCGGGCCAGAACCTTCGACCCTGGAGGTCCCCGCCGCCGATCCAGCAGGGCCTGGGGGGTGGGGAGGGTGGCGGTGCGAGCGGGACGCGGGGTCGCTGCGGGGCGGGGGGGGGTAGGTGGAGAGGACCGGAGCGGCCTCGATCGAGGGGAAGAGAGCGAGCGAGGGGGCGAAGAGAGGCGGCGAGGGCGCGGCGAGCGAAGGGAGCCCGAGCGGTGCAGTGACAGGGACTGCCACTGGGGTCAAAGGAGCACAGCTCCAGGAAGCTGGGCCGCCCAGGCGCCGCTCTCTGCGAGCCTCCCCGCCGAGACCCCGCGCCCTGCGCGCCCCTGCGGTAGTTCCGGCCCACTCGAGCCCCCCACCCGCGCCCCGAGGCCGCGGGGTTTCCAGGAGAGGAGGGAGAGCGGAGGGCGAGGCCCGCAGGCTGCTGGTGCTCCTGGGTCAAGCAGGCGGCAGGAAGCTGAGCTGCAAGTTCACCATCGTGTGTGATCAGCGTGAAAATGATAGGGGTCGGGGAGATGGGGGCGGGCCAGCGAGTGCTTGAAAAATAGGGGAGCCCCCCTCCCCAGATGGGCGTCTTCTGCAAAGAGAGCACCAAGCCCCCGCCCCCCACTCATGAACCTGCCAGGCTCTGTCAGAGGTCCTGGCACGGCTCCAAAGCGCAGAACTCGCTGCAGGGGCAGGAGAAGCGGCTGGGGCACTGTGATCACACCAAGGGGGGCGACCCCAGGGTCCCTCCACTCTGCTCATCTGTGGCTTTTCTGCACGGTATCAGGACTCCCTTCTCTTCAACCTTCTCAAAGCGCCAGACGCACGCACACACACCCCTCTTGGGCTCTGCAATGTTGAGAAAGAAAAGGCCAACCCAGCTGGTGTTTTTGTCACCTTCAAGAAATAAGACAGGTTCAGGATAAGAAGGCGAAGTCAGGCAAAGACTTTGTTTCCGTCCCCCGCCCCCATCCCTTTTGAATCACATTGTCCCTCTCCCAAATACCTGCACTTCAAAATATATAAATATATATGTAAATATATATATATATATATTTAATCAGAGTTACTCCAATTTTCTCTGCTACTTTGGAAACCTGGGCGTGTGGGAGATGTAACACTAAGAATCCTGTGCAAAAGGCTGGGGGTGGGGGGCGGCAAGGTAAGGCTAGGAAAAGCCGCTGAAATGCTGGGACACAAGGCTTTTTAGAAAACTTGGTTGGCGCGGTTGTCTGAAGGATGAGGTGGCCCAGTGATGTGATGCCACTGTCAGAGCCGAAGGACTTGGAAGGCGACCAGCTCTAATGCCTTTCTAGGAGCCTGACTCCAAAACTCCGCATTCTCCGAAGGGAACTCTAGTGTATGTGCGTGAGAGAGAAACGTGGTGTGCTTAGTACTTAGTACATTATGTGACAACTGACTAGACGTCCTGGCTGAAGTTATATCCCCTAAATAAAAAGATTTACAAAAAGAGCCATTTCAACCTGGTCGGTGGCCTCTGCTCTGAGACTAATTGGTTTCCAGGGTCTGGAGAGGCTGGAAGGAACCATTTATTAGAAAGAAAAAGAAGAGAAAGAAAGAAAGAAAGAAAGAAAGAAAGAAAGAAAGAAAGAAAGAAAGAAAGAAAGAAAGAAAGAAAGAAAGAAAGGAAGGAAGGAAGGAAGGAAGGAAGAAAGAAAGAAAGAAAAAGAAAGAAAGAGAAGAGAAGAGAAGGAAAGGAAGAAAGAAAGAAAAATGAAAGGAAAGAAAGAGAAAGAAAGAAAGAAAAAGAGAAAAGAGAAAGATCAAACGGAATTCGCCTGAAAATATTTCTCTTTTACAATGGACTTTCCTGACACTTGAATTTTAAGTAAGCCATCTCTCCTGCTCAGGCAGAAATGAGGGGGAAACGGGCTTACTGATGTACTTTTCATTGTAGAGCGTGGCCAGAGTGTCCGTGCTGGTCTGAGGTGCTGGGAAGGAAAGACGGTGCCTTCCCCTGCCCAGCACAAACCACAAGGGACACTGACCTTAAAGGATGCCAAAGATGAGGTGAAAGGGCACTTTTATATTTTGCTTTCTTTTGTTTTTAGCCCATCCATGAATACTGACTAGAAACATGTTTGGGTTTGTTTGTTTGTTTGTTTTTAAAAGATACTGGGTTGTGTTTGCCCAGAGACTTAGCAGTATGCTCCTCTTCTGTAAAACAAAACAAACTAACAAAAAAAGTTTGAATTTTAAGACAGATTAGACTGATATGATGAGTTCAAATAATACCACTGTGCACCAAACCCCTTATACTGAGCAGTCAGTGGAAACAGTCAAACTAGTTAGAACATGATTTGGAATCTAAATCTGAGCACACAGACTTTTTTTTAAGTGCTGTTTAAAAATATGTTCTGTTTTAATGGCACATTTGAAAGAATATTTAATGTGATTAAAAATGAAACGTGTGGTTCTTTACAAAGTTGGTTGAACTTGTACCATTTTATTGAGTTGGGTAAACTCAGGAAAATGATATTTTAAACTGGACTTTTCAATATAAGAAGAAATCAAACTTACTGGGTCCCTGCTTGTAGATCAGTTATCTAGCAATGACCAACTTGTATGTGGGTTGCTCGTTTTTATTCCCATTGGGCTATTAAAACCAAACAACCCAACAAAAAAAACTGGAGAAACGTAAGTGAAGTTAAACAATAAATAAAGAACAAGAGGAAGTCACTTTTCAAATAGTTCTCATTATATGGATTTGAACTTAACATTTTGAGACATTATGTACAAATATAGTTATATATTCTAACAGCTTACTGTAAAATGCTTGGATGCCAACCACATCCATTTCCTGATACTCCCTATCAAACCCTGAAAAATCTCACTTCAGAATGCATTTAGGAAACACAATGAGGAAAATATGGGGAGAACGCTGGGCAGAAGCTAGAAGGAAGCGGTGCGTCCTTGAAAAGTTCAATGCTTTGTTGGCTTTAGGGCCCAGCAGTCTCTAGGAAACTGCTAGAACTGGAGACATTAAACCCAGGTTAGTCCTTTGATCCTTTAAAGGGATAAAATCATCGTATTTCTTTGGATAATATCAATAAAATTACGTAAGATGTATGGAAAAAACTTATGAAAAAAAAATCAGAGCTGTGTTCTTTTGTCTTTAACCTGACTAAGTTTTTAATAATCATTTCCATCAAAATCTGAGGTATCATTAGAAATGAGAGTGTTTTATAGCACTACCACTGAGATACAATAAAATAAATACTCAACAACAAAGGACTTTTTTTTTTTAACTCTTGAATCCTCATGGTTCTCACTTTTTAAACCTGTTTCAGGTATTTTTATTGTAACCCTTGCCCGAAGTTGACAAACTACGCCTTATATTTCTTTCCACATGCTACACTTACATACAGTGCAAACACAGACACTTGGAAATAGTTGTTTAATGACTTCATGAGTCAACAGATGAAAAAGCAAAGGACAGAACGCATCAATGAGTAAGTAAAACACACGATGAAGAGAAATCCATGCCAGATCTACAAGAAAGGAAATGATGTCATAAGGCTGGTGTTGGGAGAACCAAAACTTTAAATGTAGCCAAAACAGTCCATTTTTAAAGGGTTTTGGCTAGTGTCTCTAGAAATATAAAACTGTTTTACAAAATTATTTTTTCTCAGTGATAAACTGAAGACTGTGCTGTGTCTGGCCCATTTGAATTTTTTTTCATTAAATATGGTAGATTAACCAAAAGAAAAAGAAACAAGAGCAAAACTGATACCTAAGTATTTATAAAAATAGTTTGTTAAGATATATTCTCAGAAGAAACCCATGTGATTAATATGATCCTTGGATATGTCTTTTTGTAACACATTCAAAATAAATATAAGAATGAGTTGTGGGTTCATTTTATTTATAACTTCTTTTTGGTTAACAAAGATATACATGACTGAGAAAAATTCAAGACATACTAGAATGAATAAAATTTTGCTTCATGAAAAGTGTTATAACGAATACACTAGAAAAGGTAAATTTGATTTAGCTTTGTTGTCAACAGAAATAATAACAAGCAAGGGAGATATGAAAGTTTAATTGTTCTAAGAATTATTAATTCTTGGAAATTTACAAAATATTAATTCTTCTCATTTTTAGTGAATGATGTCTAGCATATATCACACATATAATTATATTTACTGTTACATATGTTGGATATATTTATTATTAATATAATGATATTATTATAATGAACTATATATATGAGCATATAATGATCTGGACAAATCTTTGTACAGTAAAAAATTATTTTGTGGTGCTAAGGATCAAACCTACAGCCTTGTGCATATGAGGCTACGACCAGCTATATCTAAGTGCTCCAGTAGGAGAAATTTAAAAGACCCTGAGCATGGGTCAGAGTGTTTCAGTTTTAATATTCATTGTAGCAGATTTGCATGGGTTTTGGTATTAGTTTTTATATACCATACTGAGTCTTTCTAGGCGGCATGGTCTCAATTTTGGACAAGCTATAGAATGTGGAGAATGTGGAGCTACTTGGGAAAGGCGAGTGTCTTCTCAGTGAAGCAGAGCTAAAATAATCAGATGAGTAATGTGGAAAAGCCATGTCATCTGGAGAACAATTTCTATGTGGGGTTTTGTGGGGGGTTTTCAAGATAGATAACTCAGTTTGACAAGGTAGCATAATTCTCCTTATCTGGAAAAAAATGAAAAATAAAATAAAAATAAAAGATGGATACAGCTTTTAAAACTGAATTTAGGAGAACTGAAGAATCTAAAATTTTCCCCACTGTCTCATTAACATAATGGTCCAATTAGTTAATTGTTACATTTTTATTTTTTATTACATCTATTTATTTAGTACGCATGTACATACTGTGTACACACCTATAGGCAGGTGTGTGATGCCATGACATGTGTGTGGTCAGAGGATAACTTGCTGGACTCAGTTTCTTTCCTCGACTGTGTGGGGCCAGAGGACTGAATTCCGGTTTTGGGTTTGGTGGCAAGCTGCTATGCTAGACCACCAACTGATAGTCTGAGGACGTTGTTCTGGTTCTTTTTCAGCACGGTCCTTTTTCTAAAAGTTTGAATTATTTACTTACCATCTAAATGCATATGGGTGTTTAGTCTGCATGTATGTATGTCTGTGCACCTTGCACATGGAGGATGGATTACGGAACACAAGGAGGATGGAGTAAGCGAATTTGATCCTTTGGAGCTGGAGTTACAGACATTTCTGAACTGCCTGCCATATGGCTGTGGGAATCAACCTCAGGTCCTTTGCAAGAACAGCCAGTGCTCCTAACCACTGAGCCATCTCTCCATTCCTAGACATAGTTCTTATACTATGCTGAGGATTCACTTGTGCCCAAAGTAGGGGGTCTTTTCCTCATATTACAAAATACAGTAGCCTCTCAATGTCCACAAGTAGATGCTCCCAAGTCACCTCTGCCTCTTGAATTCCATAATATGAATAGGCTCAAGTCCTTTATATAAAATAGCATAGTGCCATCTACATTATGTGAACATGCTACAGCAAACTTAACTCATTTCTAGGTTACTTCTAATACCTACTGCAATGCAAATGCTATGTAAATAGTTGTTAATACTGCTAAGAAACAATGACAAAAAGAAAAGCTTTACTGTAGATGCAATTGCTTTTTGAACATTTATATTGACAGTTGATTGTGTCTGAGTGTGCAGAACCCATGGATACCTAGAGCCAGCTAATTACAGTCTCATGGGGTTGATTGAAGGCTTCCTGTGGAGGAGAAGAACACAAGGGCATTACAGAAAAGAGAAGCCACAGTGGTCAAGTACCGAGAGCGGTGTTTTGCGCAGTGGGACATAGATTTGGGGCTCTCTTTCGCAGTGTGGAGAATGGATTTTAGGAGCCTAGAGTGAGCACAATGAGGCCAACAGGAAGACTTGCAGCCATTGTTTTGAAGGTGATGTCAATGTTCATAAGGGTTATGATGAAGATAAGTCATGGGAAGGCAAGAATGCATTCAAGAAATGTGAATACATTTTATAAAATAATTTTTAAAACTTTGCCAGAATCTTGACCATCAGGCCGCCAAGCATGTGGTCCTTGACCACAGAGGCAGAGCTCCACTGTCCAGTGGCATTGTCCTTAGATCCTTAGTCCCCGAATTCCATGCCCACTTTAGCCTTTCTGTGTCTCCTTGCCATCCTCCCTACATCTTATACGTGCCTTTTGGAAACCCACTTTTCGGGAAGAGCCCCGGCACTAAATGCAGCAGTGGTATAAAATGCTCCTAGCATAAATGCTTGAAGCTTACTTAGCCTAACACATTCAGTGTTGTGCATTCACTTGTGACTGATTCGTGGACTTGTTTTATTTGCCTATGAGCTATAAATGCAGGAGTTGTTCTTCTTTTTCTTTTCTTTTAAAACTTTTCACAGGTAAAAGTACCATGTCTTATTTTATCAGAACTAATTCACTTACATTTATTAACAAATGATATTTTTTAATTGAAATCTTCAAGGAGCTGCAGAGATGGTTCATCAGCTAAGAGCATATACTGTTCTTCCTCCAGAGGAACCAAGTTCAGTTCTCAGTAACCATGTCAGGTGGCTTCCAAACACCTATAACTCCAACTCTGGAGAATCCTGTGACTTCTTTTGGACTAGACACTTCAGGCGCCTGCACATATATGGCACACACACACACACATACACACACACAGACACTCACACATACACAAATACACACACACTCACAAACAAAAACAAATCTTCAGTGAAGAAGTCTTCTAAGAAACAGATATGCTTCAGGGGGCTGAAATATAGACAGGGTGGCTACAAATAACTATTATTCTTTTGGTAATGGGATGGTTCTTGAAAAAATCTTTTGTAAGAATAATAATTCTAGTTACTGGGCTCCTTGCTTCAAGCTATGTCACTACATTATTTCTTTGCAGCTTTGTCTGCTGAGAAGAAATGAATGGAAATTAATATAGACATTTAGGACTAATGAAATGACAACTGTATTTTCCAACTTTACTGTTTTTCTTGGTGTTTATGTGCTTTGAAACCTCCATTTGTATTTCTTTTGTTCTCCAGATCCCCCACAGTGAGCTATAAACAAAGGAAGATTTCTACTTAAGACAATAGTTGAAAAGCTGAGATCTAGGGCATGTGGCCTTACCAGCTGCATCAAATTAAGGGAATATTTACTAGAAAGTAGTTTTTGTTTTGTTTTAGGTAACAGCACAGTACTACATTAAAATCCACATTCTGCCCTTAGCACAGAAGGAACCTAAAACAACAACAAAACTTTATTTTCCTTTTTAAAAGTACTTAATTATATTGAAAAAGACTAGAAAATATAGATTAGAAAGAAGAAGGCTAAATTTACACTAATTCCATCATCAAGAAACATCTACTGTGAGTTAAATAGGTTTCCGGTCAAGTGTATTTTCCAAACTTAGAAGACAGTTGGGAATTTGGAGGGCAGAGTGGGGTTTGAACTTGCTTATGCCTCTGTGACTCAGACAAGTTGCATAAGCCCTTCGTGCCTTGTTTTCTTCTTTTGTAGAAAGACCCTGCTACATCGAGTTATTATGAGGATTAAATGAATTAATACTTTAAAAAGCTTAGATAATGCCTGATACACCCAGCAATTATAGTTGTACAACCCACTTGAAATTCTTTCACACAAATTTAGTAAGGACATATTATATATAACTCAATATGGAAGGATATTAAGTAAAACAATGAATTGATTGCACCCCGGTATAACTGCTCTTCCCACTGAGTTAACTCTGTATACATTTTCCCATGTCATGAAGCACCCCTACAGACTAAAGCATTCGTTAGAAGTACAATCCTTTGCCTACGTTCAGCATACTCAAGAGGCATATTCTATTTGGGGACTCTACCAAAAATAACCAAAGAGATCCCCTCATGAAATCCCTTCTCCAGAATTCATTGTCCTCTGATAATCAGGTTTCTGGAACTGATATTTGAAAGACCCCAAATTTGCATTTAGTTGTCAGGTTAAGATAAATTATCCCTATTCCCTGGCTGATTTTGTTTGTTCCTGTACATGGGTTCTAATATCACATGGGTGATATTGGAAAAAACAAATTAAAGAATTAATAGTTTGCTAGTTACCATTGCTCCATCATTGTTTGTACTTTTCAGATTCAAAGACAAAAGAAGTATCATTTGTTGAAAAGTGTTGACTAAGTGATAACAAATTTGTACCAGTTGATATACAAATAGTTGTTGATATAGCACTAATGTGCAAACTTAGAGCTGCAATTGGCCCTAATATGTGTCATTGAGGTGAAAACAGGAATTTCATTGGTGGAGGCAATAGCATGGGAAAGCTGAAAAGCTAAGATTCTTTAGAAGCTGGAAATTTTTTGTTTGGTAAATTTTATGGCTGCTGCTTTTCCACAGCTGGGATATGGAGAATATGAAAGCGTATACGGCCAGGGTTTAATTTATCATAACAATTGCATATCAGAATTCCAGTCTGCAGTAAACTAAACCAAAGACACAGACTAATAGAGTTGAACAAGTATCTGATGCTGGGCATCAAAGGTCTCTGATAGTCTGTGATTTCTAAACTTCTTGTTTTAGAAAAGGACATTATATGAGTGCATGGAAATGTCATAATGAAACTTTGTACAATTAACACATACTTCTAAAGAAAGCAAAAGAAAAATCTACAGAGGGAAAAAAATGTGCTCTGCTGCTCTTGTGATCTGGTATCTGAATCCACTGTTGGCAAAACGGGCCATGCATGGCTTTGAGACATAGGGAAACTGGTGATGAAAGTGTCTAGTGTAACAAGAACTATAATTTGATGAAAACTGAAGCAGTGAACTGTGAGAAAGTGCTAAACCAGTGTCATTAAACAGTGCTTCAAAAATAATGAAACAGAAATACTGACCCTGTCTGAGTAAAACGGAGCAAAAATGAGAAAAGCACATGGTTTGCAGAAAAAGTTTAAATATATGAGGTAATGTTCCTTTTAATTACTATTATTACAAAGACCACTCCAAAATTCTACACCCAGACTCCTTTCCATTTATCTCTAAGTAGACAATGACATCACGTCTCCTCTAAATTATTCAGGCTCAGGAGATGGAATTGGCTCACTCAATAGGGAATGCCATGTTTGGGATTGGCACAGAGCTTAAGGCTTCTCTCCGCATTATCCCCAAACCATAAAACACATTTGATGGTGGCCCAAATGATTGAAAAAAATGTGGTCTCGACTTCAAGAACTCAGAAATATATGAAGAATAAAAATAGAACTGTACCATAACATATAATCATAAAATGTCATAGGATAGAAACTTAAAAAAAAAAGCGCCAGTTGTCTGAAGACTAGTGGTTCATGAAGTCATTAAAAGTCATTCTGTAAGTCTGATTTCGGGGAAAAGTCAGCAGTTGCTTTGTTCTTACACTAAGTAAAATCAAAACCTACCCAGACGCTGGACAAAAGCAGGAACCGACTGCCTTTTTCTTGCCTGGTTTATGCTGCTAAATGCACATAAATGACTCTCCTTCAGAAAAGTCTGTGGTTCTGTTCATAGTAATCCGTGTCTTGGACTGGCAAAATGCCTAAACACAATCAAAGGAGGAGGATAGAAGCTCGCCTTAAAAAAAAAAAAAAAAAAACCAGGCTAGAAAATTTGTACTAAAAGATCACAGGGCAGCAGAGAGAGCTGGAAAAATTGGAGCTGGGCTCTGATTTTCATGCCAGTGTGGCACCTAAAGCAGAGGGAACACAGATGATAGGTGGAGTTATGTGCGTTGCTCGGTTCAGCAGCAGCAATGTACCGAGAGGGGGAAATGCAACGTCTTCAGAGGGCTTTCATACCATAGCATAACATTAAAGAGACCTGCTGTGGCAAACAGTGAACATATTAGAATCCAGCAAAAGAAAAAAAAAAGTTGTAAATAAAGGCAAACAAACTGTACAGAGAGAGTAAGGAGCGAACAGACAGCTCCTAAATTAGTCCATGGAGAAGTGATCTGTTAATATTCCCCATAAGCTTTTCTTTGCTGTGGGGAGTGCTGGACTAATCCTGGCAAGAATCTTGACACAGAATTTTCTGCACCGTGGCATAAAATGCTTAGGCCTCAGTTGGTCTGGCTACCAACAGAGGGTTTCAAGTAAAAGGTTTTAGGGACCTTTGAGATTCTGAAAAGAGTATGCATGTTGTTTGTTTGTTTTTGTGCTTGGGTTTTCACAATGGTTTAATTTATAATGGATAATGAAACTGGTGTGGAGTTCTAACTCTCTGTATGTTTTCTCTATGTAGCTGGGTCTTTTAAAGGTATTATTTAACATAATGTTTTATAGATGTCTGATAGCTCTCCCTAGATTGTAACCCTTCATGCAAACTGGATCTCTCTGGAAGTTTTATTGAGATGCGCAGGAGTGTGTCTGGGGCACCCTGACACAGGCTGTGTTCTCAGCCTTCTACACTCAGCGGACTTTGACAGACATGAAGAAGAGCCAGGCCAAAGAGTTCTCACAGCACAGCCGGTGGTCATGAGGAACAGCCAGGGGCATGTCTGTCATCAAGGAGAGTGGCTTCTGTGAGAGAATAAGTTGAGAAGGGGATGAGAAGCCAGACCTACAGAGAGATTTAAAAAAAATGTGAACTTTTGTATGAAAACACTACAAGGTCAAAATTCAATCCTGAAAAATATCAGTGGTTGGGATCACTGACATATTTTTTTTCTTTTCTTCTTCTTCATTTTTTAATTTCTAAGGGCTTCATTAATAAAAGATGGTGGAAGATAATCAGTTAATTACATTTAAGACATATTCTGGAAACTTCTAGGGAAATTGACTAATAAGTTCCAGAAAAAGGAATGACTGTTCCTAAAAATGACAAATCCACATTCTCACTCCATTATTCAATGTATTCAGTTTTGATAAAACAATGTTATACTCAGTTCATTGTATTATTTGCCATTTTTTTCAACTTCTGTGGTTACTTTCATGTGCTTTTTGTATCAAAATTCTTTTTATGTGAGGTATTACAATGATTTACTGACAATACATTTTAGAAAATAATTTTTACTTAAAATGTATATGTGTATACACTGAAGCCCTTTTAAAAGAGTAATGTGTGTGTGTGTGCGTGTGTGTGTGTGTGTATAATGAGGGTGTTTAAGGACTAAAGGATGATAAAAACATACATGTGTTTGCACACACATGTACACACATACACATGATCGTATGCACCCTTACTATGTAAATTCTTCAGACATGACTGTTTAAGATATGATCATCAACTAATGTGTAGCTTGACTTCCATTTCTGTCATTCTCTCTCCTCCACTCCACCCCACCCCCAACCCCCTGGTTTTTCCAAATAAACAGCAGGCCCTAAGGGCTCTTTGAACTCACCCGAGTGTTTAGCTTAGCAATCACTGGTTCATGTAGCTTATCTTTCCTGGTATTTCTATGCGATTTAATAGTTTCAGCCTGGCCTAGGGAATGAAAACTTCGGGGTGTGTTTCTAGAAGCATTGCACTTCCCATTGCCATCTGTGATCAACCAAATGACCTTTTTCTGCCTCGGCTGTTTTCTTACAATCATGTCTATTTTACAGCAATGGCGTGAAGCCTGATAAAGAGGTTAGCGTTGTTTGCCACAGAAGGCTAGCCTTCTTCTGAGCTAAGCAGGTGTGCCTAGAAATTAAGGAATAAGCACCAACCCCTTGATGGTGGTATTAATTAAATATGTATCACTGAAGTTATATTTAATTGTTCTCCGTCGAGAGAGGGTTTGGTCTGTGTTCTTCTCGAACTTCAGTCACTTCTACGGTATATAAGTTAATAGTGAAGGACTAGATCTGCAGCTCAGTGAAACAGCACAGGCTTAGCACTCCCAAGCCTTCAGCTCTCATTTTGTTTTTTTGTTTGTTTGTTTGTTTCTTTGGGGTTTTAAAAAATAATTTAATATTTTTAAATTTTATTTTATGTACACTGGATTGAAGGTGTCAGGTACCTTGGAGCTGAAGTTACAGACAGTTGTGACCTGCCATGTGGGTGCTGGGAATTGAACCCGTGTCCTATGGAAGAGCAGACAGTGCTCTTAACTACTGAGCCATCTCTCCAGCACCCTAAGCCTCTCATTTCCATCCTCACCCACCTACATGCATCAGAAGCAGTATCAGAGGCCAGGTCATAAAGAAGAAAGGATTTCTGTGCTTACACTCTTAAAGCAAGGATAGGGTTTTTTTTTCAGTTTATTTTATTTTATTTTTAACAATTTATTCATTGTATATCTCAATTGTAGCCCCTCCCTCAACTCCTCCCAGTCCCACCCCCCTTTTTCTTTCCCCCTATCCCCTTTCCCTAGTCCACTGAAAGTCCATAGCTTCTCAAGTCTCATCAGGACTGCCTGAATCCTCTTCCTCTGTGGCCTGGCAAGGCTGCATCGCCAAGGACAAATGATCAAAGAGCAGGTAACCAAGTTCATGACAGGCAGGCTCTGCTCCTCTTACTTAGGAACCCACATGGAGACTCAGCTGCCCATGGGCTACATCTGAGCAGGGGGTCTAGGTCTTCTTCATGCATGGTCCTTGGTTGGTGCATCAGTCTATGCAGGATCCCCCTGGGCTCAGATAGTTTCGCTTTGTTGGTCTCCTTGTGTTGCATCTGTCCCCTCTGTATCCTTCTATCCCTACTTCTTCCATAAGATTCCCTGCACTCTGCCCAAAGTTTGGCTGTGAGTCTCAGCATCTGCTTCCATTAGCTGTTGAGTGGAGCCTTTCAGAGGACCTTTATGGTAGGTTCCCATCCTGTTTCACCACTTCTGATGTCTATACTGTTTCCATTCTGAATGAGATTTAAGCATCCTTCCTAGGGTCCTCCTTATTGTTTAGCTTTTTTTGTCTGTAGATTTTAGTATGGCTATCTTATGTTATATGGCTAATATCCATTTATAAGTAAGTTTATACCAGGCATGTCTTTCTGTTTCTGGGTTACCTCACTCATGATGATCTCTTTTTAGTTCCATTCATTTGAATGCAAATTTTATGATTTCCTTGTTTTTAATAACTGAGTAGTGTTCCGTTGTGTAAATGTGCCACAATTTCTATATCCATTCCTCTGTTGAGGGACATCTGGGTTGTTTTCAGATTCTGGTTATTATGAATAAAACTGCTATGAACATAGTTGAGCAAATGTTCTTGTTGAATGGTGGGACATCTTTTAGGTATATGCCTAGGAGCAGTATACCTGGGTCTTGGAGTAGTACTATTCCCAGTTTTCTGAGAAAATGCCAGATTGAGTTCCAAAGTGGTTGTACAAGTTTGCACTCCCACCAGCAATTAAGGAG
The DNA here is from genome assembly GCA_028658305.1 of Pachyuromys duprasi. NCBI lineage: Eukaryota > Metazoa > Chordata > Mammalia > Rodentia > Muridae > Pachyuromys > Pachyuromys duprasi. The sequence continues at coordinate 26,788,368 of CM053748.1, forward strand.
GGTCCCCCTTTCTCTATATCTCTCCAGCATGTGTTGTCACTTGAGTTTTTTATCTGAGCCATTCTGATTGGTGTAAGATGAAATCTATATCTGATAGAGGGCTAATATTCAGAATATATAAAGAACTCAAGAAATTAGACACCAACAAAACCACATAATTCAATTAAAATGGGGTACAGAGCTAAGCAGAGAATTCTCAACAGAGTAATATCAAATGGCAGAGAAACACTTAAAAGAAAAGCTCAACATCATTAGTCATCAGGGAAATGCAGAGTAAAGATGCTTTTTTCCTAAATTGCCATTTAAGTGGCAATTCCATGATGGATAAAGTATGTAAAGACTGTTGGGGCCAGATTCTTCTGCTTCCTAAGTATTCAAGTTTTTCTTGACCAGGTTCTGGTCATGTGCGCCCCTGTGCTTGGGTCCCACCATGCTAAAAAGCAGATAGAGGAGAAGCACACTAAACATGGTGAACCTTTATGGTGTTTCAGAGAGACACAGAGAAAGATATGTCACCGCCAACATCGCTACAACCACCATCACCATCACTATTGACCGCAACAGCAGCAGCAGCAGCAGCAGCAGCTCCGGGGAATCTTCAGTGGAAAGGCATTCAGCTCCATTAAGCCTGGACAATAAGGACAAAGACTCTATGTGGGAGGGAAGGTGTTAAGAGTCCACTCAGGTGACATGTGTTTCTATGTTTTCCATAGCTATCGTGCTTTTTTAAAAAACAAATTGCAAGTAAAACATATGCCTTGCCTGCTGTTGATGCTAGTAAGTTTTTGAAGCAGTCTTAGAGATTTATTGGATCTTAAGAGCTATTAGGCTCCTTCCCCTGAACCTCTTCTGGGCCATTGTTTTTCAAAAAGAAGTCCTTATGGCTTGTGTTTAACCTGTATCAAATGTTGTGGCTCTCTATATACAATAATTTGAATCATTATCTATCAAAGAATATGCTCTATTTCTTGACAATAGAAATAGTCACAGGCTTTTTATATGGCTCAGAAGTTTATGTGACTGTGTCAAATGGCCTTAGGTCCAGTGAGCCTATGGACAGCAGATGCCGTGGATAGTTTTTCTTTATTGCCAGTGTTCATTCAAGTTTTTATTTGCTATGGTTATTTGACAGTAAATATTGTCCTGTTTTTAAAAATAATGTAAACCATGAAGTTATTCTTTATCATTGAGGCATCTCTGTACTATGAAACAAGAGAAATAAAGGCCTTATAAAAAGAAGGCATCCTCTTCCTTGTCCTCCTCCTCCTGTTCCTCCTGTTCCTCCTCTTCCTCTTCGTCTTCCTCTTTTTCTTCCTCCTCCTGCTCTGGCTGCTGTTGCTAACAACGACAGTATCAGTTGCATGTCTTTCTGCCAAACCTTTCTCTGCATCTTTCAGAAACTCCATAGTGTCTCAGCTTTTTGGCACGGTGGGACTTAAGCATGGGATTTTCCATGTCCAGGATTCTCTCTTTTTCATAAAAAAAAAGATAACAGTAAAAAAAAGTTCATAAGTTTTTAGGAATTTGAGCAATATTAAATCATAGTGTATATTTTTAAGCTGAGAACACACTGAAACATGACATCCTTGCTTAGAAAGTTCGTTATCAATTTACCAAATATGTATATAATAGAATTAAAAACACAAGAAACATAAAAAATTCATGTTAGAGACAGCCAAGACTGTTTCTAACATAGCTCTGGGCTTTTAACCACGAAAGTAAAGCCAAACCAAAAACAATCTCTGCACGTGTGCACAGCGGTCTCGGCCATTTTATCACATTGTAGTAAGTAAACACATGCTACGCCTCAGACCTCATCAGAGAAGTGTCTTGGTGCACTGGACAGTGTTTATTACAAAAACAACTGGTCAAAGTGTGGAGAGTGTCTGCGAAGTGCTCAGTCATGTAAGGCACATCTATATCACACATCATTCCCCACAAGGCTCACGAGACATCACAATGGTGGGGGGGGGGACCAGAGTGATAATTAAGAGCCAGAGATTGAGAAGGACTGAAGTAAAACCATGCGTGTAGATACGGCACAACCTTTGTGCTCATGAACACAAACTCACAACAGTTATAGTTGCCTGCATAATATCTGATCCACACAAAATCAAGCCAGTCAACATTCCAACCTGGAAGGCAGAGGAGCACAAAAGGCCCCCTCCCCCTCAACTGAGTTGTTACTAGCAGTTGAGGGCTGCTGGGGAAGGGAAGGGGTCAGTTTTCCTTAGTGTATGGTTGCTGATGGATTGACTGACTATTGTGATGGCTAGTCATGGTTGTCAATTTAATACCTCTGGGAAGAAGGCACTTAAGTTGAGGACTGGCTAGTGGGCATCTCTGGGCACAGTTTTCTTGATTGCTACTCTATGCAAGAGAGTCTACCTCCCTGTTCCCAGTATCCAGTCCTAGGTGGAGGTCTTGGTCTGTATAAGAATACTGACTATGAGCCACAAAGAGAAAAGGAATGAGTGGCAATACTCCTGACTTCTACTAATGAATGGACCAAGCTTGATTGCGGAAAGATGGATGGATCAATGGTCCATCTACACCACAGTGGGGAAGCTCATTGACCTGAAGTAGAAAACAAATTAGCCTAAAGAGCAAGAGGGTGCTGCTTGTGCAGCAAATAGTTCATTGAGTTAAGTGTGTCTACATCCCTTTATTAATACTTTTTACACAAGGAGGGAGTGAGGTCAGGGGATTAGATTGTTATTTAGACCCAGACAGTAGGTTTCAGAGCCTCCATAGCCAACTTGATTTAAGAACCATGCCCGAGTTTGGACATTCCATAACAAACAATATGTTCTCTTCTGCACTGCATGTGACACCAGCTGTGACAGTTCAAACACCCACCCCGTTCCTGGTTCCTGGATTTTCACACCACCCACCTTTGTTGAGATGTGCTGCACATGGCTCTTGTAACCAGCCCTGAGCTAGACATTCAGATTTGGGGCTACCGGGGGAGGAAGCACTATATATATCCTTCCAAGAACTTTAAATATATCTGGGAAAGAACATTAACTCAAAGCCTGGACTTGTTAGGTCTAGAGAAAGGGATGTGGATTGTGGAGGGACACTGTGGTCTTCATTTGACTGCATGGCTGATGAAGTATCTAGAACATCCTGGTCCTGTGATGCTCTCTGGGTCCTCACAGCAATTCATGTCTTAAGTGACATGAAAAGCCAGCTCTCCACCTTTCTCCTGTGTAAAAGCTAAGTTCACCCTTTAGACTGGCATGGTGGTACCAGCTGTGTTCTCAAGGTTCCTGGAAGTTCCCTTCTAGCCCAAAGCATCCTGGTGTCTTACTGTTCTCCAGGCCTCATCCGTTTTTCCTCTTTATTGCACAAACTGCTCCTTTGTCACAGTCTTTTTCTTTAAACATTGTTTTTATTTACTTGTTATTTTAGACAGGGTCTCACTCTGGACCCCTGACTGACCTGGAACTTGCTATGTAGGTAAGGCAGAACTCAAATTCACAGGCTCTGCCTCTCAAGTGCTAGAATTAAAGGCACATGACACGATGGCTGGTCCCTGTTAACATACACATGTGCACCCTTCCCTGAAGCGTATTCCTTGAAAATCACTTCCTCTCTGAAGTGCTTATTGTCTGCATGTAGTAGTTTAAGTGCATGGTAGTTTGCATCTGATACTGTATGACTGAATAGCATCTACTCACCTTATAAGAAAGGAAATATTCTCTTCACTCTCCCCCCGCCCCAATGATTTTACACACATGTTTGGCAAAACTGTGTAGTTTGACACCATATTAACCCTTCTCTGTTCCTCTTTTCCTTCTCTCTCCTCAATAGAAATAAATATTACATATTATAAAATACTTTATTTTCACTGTACTTACTTTTACAGATTTAAACTCTACTTGGAATTCATCTATTCTCCTCATACAACATTTTAAAGCAAAAATTTGAGGTTTCAATGACAGTTTTAAGAATTAAGTACTCACACAGTATATACATGGACATGAAAAACAAACAAACAAAGCAAGAAGTGACATGATAATGCCTGAAGTTTAAGATATTGTTGCTGACATGTGTGATGAGTATTTTATCAGTGCTGGAATTTGGAACTGGAGTGTCCTGCATAGCCTGGTATGTTAAGTGTGCAGCCCTGAGCTCAGGACTACGAAATGGTAGAAACTTTAAGAGGCTTTAATTGGCGGCTCTACTTGGTTCCCAGCATGACTGTGAAGCGGACTGTGGGACAGCAGCGTCTCTCATTTCTTCCTAGCCACTGTGAGGTGAGCAATGCAACTTGCTGGAGCTCTTCATCGTGATGTATTACTTCACTACAGGTTCGTGACCACCAGGGATACCACACCTCTCATGGGCTGAAACTTCTGAACCTATGAGCCAAAATAAAGAACCCCACTTTTAAATTTTCTTAGCTATTGGATTACTATCACGGGGAGCTGACCAATAAGGTCATCATGATGGCTGAAACTCACCAAGCTCATCAAAGTTCTAAGAAGAAAATTGGACACTTGAAAGAACATCTATGTGGACCTTGAGGCATCTACGTTTTGGCTCTGGTAACAGGAAAAGTAGAGATTAATGTACCCAATGCTTGAGTCTAGCTCAGCAGTAGAGATGGTAGAGAATTATGTAAACTCCAAGAAATGGTGCTGAGAGATTGGTCAGTGGTTACAAGTGTGAACTGTTCTTGAAGTGGACTTGAATTTGGTTCCCAGCACCCACCTTTGGTGTCTACCAATTGCCTGCAACTCTAGCTCCAGGATGATCTGACACCTTTGACCTCCATGGACATCTGTCCTCATGTGAACACACCTACACACACACACACATACACACATACACGCACTCACTCACTCACATACACACAACTAAAATAAAATAAATCTTAAAACTCGAAGACTCACTGCCTAATACTCTAATAGTGTTCTGTGTTCAGCACTTTGAGGTAATCCTTAAACTACCCATCAATAAACCTTGAAGTTTGCGTTTGTGAAACTGAGGGAAGGAATTTGAAACTGATATGAATTATGTTTACATATTGGAATGTAGAAAAAACTACATGTGATTCATGACTATTTAACGCTTCATAGCACTCTTCACACTTAGAGAAAACACATGATATAACGCACGTAATATACTTCTAACAGTACTTGGCCCAGAAAAAAATACTTACTAGTAATTGTTTTAAAAATATCTCCAATATATTTAACTTTACAGGAAACTTAATCCTATCTACCTAAAACTCTGTTGGTTGCTTTTGTTTTGTAAGCTGATGGTGTTTGAGGTCTTCAGAGGACTGGTGTTCCTGGTTCCGGCTGAGTGGAAGACCCATCTGGGAAGTGCATAAGGCTCAAGAGTCAGAACCATTGGAAGACTTACTCAGAGGGCTCAAGTTGTGGGCAGATACTCGACTTCTTGCAGTATATTCAAGACTGAACCCAGGACCCCCTGCATGGCAGGCAAGTGTTCTGCCATTGAGCTAGATCCCCAGCTCAGGACTAGATTTGTCAAAATAATCTTAAAATTAACTTAATCTCAATATTCTTGGAACTGTGAAAATTTAAATGTCTACAATAGTTAGGAAAAAAATTAAGGGTGACCAAAAAACCTCAATTTTCAAATGTATGTATAAAGTTTTCTTTCTAATTTTGATTTCAAAGGAAGCGTGTGTTTGTTGGATACATTCTATTGTATATTAAATCCTCTGATACTTTGTATTACATCACCTGGCCCCATTAAGAGCAAGGAGAAGTGCTTTTTATTGAATGTCTGTGATATGCTTAGCAGCCTCATAGTTACTGTTGTTTATTCTGTGACAGCCTTACATGGGAAGCATTGTTATTCTCACCTTAAAGGCCAGAAAATCAGGACCTGAGAAGATTAAATCAATAGTCGAGTTCCACCAAGCTAACACCAGAACCTGGCCATTCTTGGCTCTGAGGCGAAGCACAGCACAGTGATAGTTGCAACTATCGCTGCTAAGTCTCTATATGAATCAGATCGTTAGTCTGGCTTCATCTGAACTCATAATTCTTCAGAGCTCTTTTCTGAAGATGTTGCCAAGTGTCTTTGTTTCTATGTCTCTGAAAGTCTTGATGTAATGGCTAGAACAGAAATTACTGAAGTACAACCACCACTTTTGTAGCTGACCACCACCTGTGCGCTTCACCTGAGATGTCACATTGAACCCTTTTAAGTCAACCCCTCACAATGGTATTTTAAAAACAAGTTTCAATGACAAGTGGCTTGGGCCCCAGATGAAAGCAATTTACCTAAAAGCCCAGTTTCAAGACAGTGTGACGTCAGCTTCCAAGCTGTGAGCTGCCACACCAGGACAGAGCTGGTTGGCAGTGCTCACCTATGTTTACTGGGCAGATTTCTCTAGAAGTTGAACTTGCTTTTTCCCCAACAACAATTGTGTTGCTCTATGCCTCTTCTCTAAGGGACTTATTGCTCCCGGCTTCTTTTCCCTCTGCTATTTTGGTAACCGAGATCCTTAGGTAACTACAGGAAGTATATGGGTTTTCTGCCCAGAAAGGGGGAAAAAAAAATCTTTACTTACTAAAATAGAGCATATTTGAAGTACTTGCCATAGACAAAGTATATCAGCTCTGTAAATAAACAAGCCTGAGTCGCAGCTTCTTCACTTTCACTGCCTGGCATCACATTGGCGGAAGCAAGAATGGCTAAGCCATGCACCATCCACTGTTTAATAAAACCTATGTAACCTCCTGCTTCCAGAAAAACTCCAGCTCTCAGAAGCACAATATTTAAGGACATTTGTGAGAAATAGCCAATGGAAACCCTAGTCATTGTGGGGGAGAAACCCACAATATTCCAGTGTTGTAAGTCAGCCAAATTGTGAGAATTATTCCCATATTTTTTTAAACAGCATTTCTCAGAGCAGTTTGGATAATCTATGGTCCACATAGATTATCACATGACACCCTCAAGTTTGGCACTAAGGGTGACACATGCTGAATTAGAAATACCTGCTTAAGGAGAGAAAGAGATTATAATTGGTGTTTCTTCTTCCATCGATGGTTATGGAAATTGTAAGTCAGGAATGAATGATGAGAAAGGTAGCTTGTCCAATGAAAGAATTTCCAGCTTTTTGAACAAGGTTTTCGTTTAACCAGAGTGTCACATTATGACAGTGACAAGGTTCATGGGAAAGGTTCTCTGATACTTCAGGAATTTATACAAGACACCGAAGTCTGCCTCAGCTGCAGGAAATCCTTCTGTTAATGTTAATCAATAATTTCTATTCTTTCAAAACTACCAACCTAGGAAGATGTAAACCTAAGTCACACTACATACTAGAATATATCATTTTTAAGTTTATATGGGAATTTACATTTACTGTAGGATCACCGTAGGCACAGGTTCCTCTTTCCATTTCTTTAAACATTTGTTATTATTTGGTTGGTTTGTTGGTTGGTTTTGGTTTTTTGAGATAGGATCTCACTATTCTGTCTAGCTGTGTGAAACTATCTAGCCAGCTTCTACCTTCTGAGTGCTGGGTCTCAAGGCATGTACCACTATTATGCTTCTGCAAGCTTTAATTGGGAAGGGGGAGAAAATAATATAGAATAAGCAATGTGAATCATTTTTATCTGAAGTCAACATCATAAGAAATGTGTGGACTAGATATGAATATAGAACTGTCCATATCTGTCTCTAATCTAGAAAATGTTAATTTCACATGGTTCAGCCTAATATGATAAGGCATTAATAAACCATGAAGCAAAAAGAAATGTTATTTTGAACATCAAACAGAAACTAAAGTTTTTTAAGTTTGCAGAAGCTTTGATTTGAGTAGTTTTATTCCCTGATTATATTTTGAACTGAAAAATAAATGGAATGAAAAGTGTCCTCTGATATTTGTATGCATTAAATAAGATTTGTTTGGCACAAGAGACACCTTTAGAATTTCATAAATTCAAACAAATACATCATGAAGTGGTAATATAACGGGATCTCATGACTATTTGAGAATTTTCTTCATTGAAAACAGTGCATCGTGAAGGGGAAGCCTGGGTAATGTCTTCTCTTTGGAAGTGCAATAGGTGTAGAGAGCATCCACCACCAACACAAAGCCAGGGAAATGAACACACCTCCAAAAGGCTATGCTCACTGTGTCCTAAAGACCTCAGTCTCAGAATTGATGCCTGGAACACACTTTACCACTGACCCTTCAAATGATCTGTCCAGAAATGAATGATACGTAGCTTGAGCTGACCTCAGACTTACAGAGGGTGGTCTACCTTGGCTTCCTTAGTGCTGGAATTCAAGGTGCATACTACCATGCCTGGCACCTTGATCCATTGAAATGGAACCTTTTCAGTTAGCCTGAAGCTTGCAGGTTGGGCTAGACTGGCTGGCTAATGAGCCTTGAAGATCCATTTCTCTTCCTCTCCTGCACTGAAATTATAAGCACCACTGTACTCCGCCTTTGTACAAGGGTGTTGGGGATCAAAATAGATTCTCCTGCTTGCATGACAAGCACTTTATCCTTACCAAAAGACCTAATACCTACCACAATGTTTTTTTTAATTTTAAGAGTATTTTATTTTTAATTTTGTGTGTTTGTGTTGGTCTCTGTGTGTGAAGGCCAGAAGAAGGCATCAGTGATACCTTAGGTACACATCACTCACTCTCTCCTACATGCACATGATATACAAGTATTGCTAAGAAACTTATGACTATCTTTTGAGAAGCACATGCCTTTGCCTGTATACCTTTCTTAGTTTAATAAAGTCCACACACCGATTCACAATGGATCATCCTGAAATTCATTTCTAAGTCAAAACCAAGGGTTTATCTTTACCTACACTGAAATATTTAAAAGATTAAAGGAACTCCTTCAGTTAAGGACCAATGATTTGAGCATCATTTCAATAACTTCAGCTGGGAGTAGAGCAGAGCATCCCAGACAAAGTGGACTGGAAGACACTAAAATGAACATGTTTAGGTCTGAAATATGGGAGGCAGTTCTGCCTTCAGACCCAGATCCCCAGTGAATTTAAAAGCACACAACAATGTATCAATACAGGAAAATATAAGCTAGAGACAATTTAATGAAGACATTTAAAACATTTTAAAGACCTTAAAGTGAAAATAAAAACATGAATAAAGTTCTAAATGGCTGGGGACTTGTTACAGCTGGTAGAGCTATTGCTTAGCATGCATCGCCTTGGACTCCATCCCCAGCTCTGTGTAAAACACACATGGTATTATAAACCTGTAATCAGATAATCTGGTAGATCTCCTCCTGCTTCAATGTAGAGGGATCCAAGTTTAAGTCGAAGGCCAGCTGGGGCTACATCTTGTAATGAATGGAGAGATATGCCGTGTTCATGTATTTGAATTAGAAGACACTCAGTATTATGATGCTGCTTCTCCTTATAATAACTTATCAATTCAACACCACAGTGTAAAACCTCCAGCTGGCACTTTTTATAGAAACCTATACATAAGCGTTGTTTAATGGATAACAAATAGAAACATTGTACTTGCTTTAAAGATGTTTACACTATATTAATTCAACAGATGACCATGATGCTACGTAGCGGAGTTTAAGTGTCAGGAGAGCATTTAAGAGAGACATATAATCTAACTTGTAATATTCTTTTAGTTAAAAAAAAGTGCCTTGGGCAAAAAGGATGGACATCGGAGGAGAGAGAAAACAGGAAACAGGACAGGAGCCTACCACAGTGGGCCTTTGGAAGGCTCTACCCTACAGGCAGGGTATCGAGGCAGATGCTGAGATTCATAGCCAAACTTTAGGTAGAGTGCAGCGAATCTTAAGAGAGAAGTGGGAGATAGTAAGACCTGGAGAGGACAGGAGCTCCACAAGGACAGCAACAGATCCAAAAATTCTGGGCCCAGAGGTCTTTTCTGAAACTGATACTCCAGCCAAGGATCACTCATGGAGACGGTCCGGAACCCCTGGAAGCCTATGGCAGTTCAGTGTCCAAGTAGGTTCCATAGTAATGGGAACAGGGATTGTCTCTGACATTAACTGATTGGTCTGCTCCTTGTTCTCCTCCCCCTGAGGGGGGAACAGCCTTACCAGGCCACGGAGGAAGATAATGCAGCCACCGCTGAAGAGACCTGCTAAACTAGGATCAAAGGGAAGGAGAGGAGGACCTCCTTTATCAGTGGACTCAGGGAGGGACACAGGTGGGGAAGAGGAAAGGTAGGAGGGAAGGAACTACAGAGGGGATACAAAATAAATAAACTGTAATTAATAAAATAAAAGTAAAAAAAAAGTGCCTTGGGTTATTTGGTCATGGTCCTGATTTGCTGAGAGGTTTCAGCATATTCTAATCCAACTGTATAATACCTGCAGATCTAGACTCCTGGTTCCCATTTCTTCTTGTCCAGTTTTCTTCCTCCTGGTGAATAACTAACATTCATCTAATTTGGATTTTCTTTTCATCTTTGGTGATGTGTCTAGCTATGAAGTGTTTTCATGTATCATTCTAGGATTAGTTGAGGTCTCAGTATTTGTGGATTGATTTCTTTCAGCAGATTTAAAAATGAATAATCATTTTATATCTCAAATACTGCTTTTCTGTATTTATCTTCTTTCTACTAATCTCAGACTAAAATTAAATGTATAGCAAATATTTCTGCTTACTCTATGATACTTACATTTTCAGAGTATTTTATTGTCTGTTTTTTTTTTCTTGCTTCTTTCTAGCCCATTTCTTCTAGCTCATTAATTATCTGTTCAGTTCTGTCAGCCATTCACTGAACTGTCAGCTTTGATGTTTATCCTCTTGAAACTGTATTTAGGTCTTATATCTGTTTTTCAATACCCAAGAGTCTCTGGGGTTTGGCATGTTGATTTGTGCATATAACCTCAGAACTTAGGAGGCTAAGATAGAAAAATCATGAGTTTAAGGTCAGCCTGGGCTACATGTAGAGACTGTCTGAAAAAACAGCAAGAGCCTTTGTATTTCTTTTTATTCCTTCTTGAAATGACTAATTTTCAACTTCCAGTTATTGTTGATTTACATTCTGGGGTCCAATGGTCTATGATGTTGAGTACTGGTTGGTCTATTTTTATCAGCTTTTATATCTGTAATAATCAATACAGCTAGCTACATCTATCTTGTTTTTCCATGTATTTAATTAGATTTGGTCTTATGTTGTGTTAAAATTATATTTTAAAACTTTGTAGAGAATATTATTTTTCTTTAGGTAGGCATATATTTTAACAATTAAATACCATTCCAATCCACTTCTGGGCCTGCAGCTTTTCTAGGGCACTCAAATCACTGGAAGCTAGAACCATCTGTGCAAGGTCAGAGAGCTCCTACCTCACCTATGCTCTGTGATGTAACCCTGCTGGGTAGAAGCCAAAATAGAGAAGGATTTGCAGATTTGTTTCTCTTGCCAAAATTTGAGTTCTGATTTTAGTGTTATAACAGCTCATTGATGTTAAAGGCAAAATTCAATCTCACAGACACTTTTGGATGCACAAATACAGAGCAAAAATAACCTAAAGTATTTGGCTTGTGTCTCTTGAGTTTCCATCTCTTTTTGTACATTAGTCAGCTGTAATTCTCACTTGTGTGTTAGCCTTCTGATTATTATCAAAGATTTTAACAATTATCTCAGCCTCGCAGTGATTTGAAAAAGAATCCTGTTCTCTCAGTTTTTCCTTGCACTTCATTCACACTAATTCTGTCTACTTCATTTCATCAGCAAAGACCTAAAACCCATCACTCAGTAACCAAACCACCACAAGAAGGCCTTAATCAGTTCCCCTGTTTGCTTGGTTGCCTCCTTGAACCCTGTGTTTCTCAGCCTTAGCACTCTGGGAAAGATTCCTTATTGTGAATGAGGAGAAACTTTCTTTTTTATTTTTATTATTTTTTTATTTTTTTTAAATTTATTTATTTTTATCTCAGTCACAGGTTAGGTACTTTGAATCCCAGGCGTAGCCCCCTCCCCCATTCCCTCCTACCTTCCCACTCCCTCCCTCATCTCCTTCTTCCCCGCCCCCTCCAAGTC
>CM053748.1:26800891-26826243 GCA_028658305.1 Pachyuromys duprasi
TTCTGCTTTTGGGATACCTCACTCAGTATGATCGTTTCCAGGTCCCACCATTTGCCTGCGAATTTCATGATTTCCTCCTTTTTAATTGCTGAATAGTATTCCATTGTGTAAAAGTACCACAATTTCTGTATCCATTCCTCAACTGAGGGACATCTGGGTTGTTTCCAGGTTCTGGCTATTACAAATAAAGCAGCCACGACCATGGTTGAGCAAATGTCCTTGTTGTGTACTTGCGCATCTTTTGGATATATGCCTAAGAGTGGTATAGCTGGGTCTTGAGGAATCACTATTCCTAATTGTCTAAGAAAGCGCCAAATTGATTTCCAGAGTGGTTGTACAAGTTTGCATTCCCACCAGCAATGGAGGAGGGTTCCGAGGAGAAACTTTCTGTGCACTGGAGAACGTTAGTATCTTACCTCCACTCTCTTCCTTTCTTTTCTCCGCTTATGAAGAGCAAGAATTCCTCTGGGGAGAAGGTGTTTCCAAAAGTTCCTTGTGAGACACCATCATCAGCCCCTCTGAGAACCACAGTTTGAATCTATCCACTACACAGAAATAAATATTATTGATTTATTAATATATTAATAAAAATGTATAAATCCCAGCACAAAAGTTTGAAGTTCAATGAAACAGAATTTGAATGGATGAGACTTCAGTAGAAAATATTTTTTCAACAGTGAAATAATCTTTCAGAATAAGAATTATGCATTATATATATGCACAGATTCACATACCCATTTATGCTGTAAGTGCTTATCATTCGAAGTTACTTCATGGCTCTACAAAGATATTCAAATCTCTTATAAAGTCATTCAATGGTGCTTTTGTTTATTTTTGTTACAAAACTGATCACTATTCATAGTCTTCAGATGTCCTCATATGAGATTTTATGTCAAGTTTCTGTTCAGAGTTTAAATTATAATTACACCGACTTGCTTTTCCTCAAAACTTTTACTGTTGTAGAGCCTTTGTACTATTTCATTTCCATATAGTGCTCTTATATTCTCTCCTTACCCGGGCTCATCTTGTAGAACTCAGTTTAATTGCTATTTCTTCAAATAAGGTTTTGTTGAATGAATGGATGGTTGAAACTGTTTGAATTCTAAATTAACTATTCTCTTAGCTGACACACCATTACACGATCCCTTTTTTTCATTTTTAAGGTATCTTTATTTGTTGGTAACTTAATATGTGTATATGATGTACTTTGATAATACTCACTCCCTATTATATCTCTTATCTCTCTCTGACCCCCTTTCTTTCTATCAAGTACCCTCCTACATTAACAATTTCTCCTTAAAATGACTCATTGATTGTAACTATAGTTGCCTCTATAAGCATTGATGTGGGCTATTTACTGCAGCATAGGCAGCTTACTAGTGGCTACACCACTAAATAAAATTACCCTCCCACCCCCAGAAGCCTTTCCTGCCAAAAGCTCCCGCACTTAGGAGTGAGGCCTCATGAACCCCTCTCCCATCCATGCCAGAATGCTGACAAGCATCATCTTTTACATTACCTGCAAAAGATGTTTATGAATGCTACATCCCAGTCACATTCAGAATACAACTTTCCTCCTCACTCCTCGCCTCTTTCATAAGCTGGCATGTGTCTAAGTTAAGTTTACTATTTCTGTGATAAAACATCATGACCAAGGCAACTTGGGAAGAAAAGGGGGAAGAAAAAGAAAAATGAAATATGCCTCTGTAAGACTGGGCTATAGAGAAGCCTGTAGGGAATTTGTCTTTAGTTAGTGATTGATGGGTTTGTCCCTGAGCTGCTGGTCTTGAGTTCTATAAGAAAGCAGACTGAGCAAGGTATGAGGAGCAAGCCAGGAAACACCAGCCCTCCATGGCCTCTGCATCAGCTCCTGCCTCCAGGATCTTATCATGTGTGTGCTCTGGTCCTAACTTCCTTCAATGATGAGCAGTTCTGTGCAAGATCCTCTTTAGGAAGCAAGATAAGCTGAATCAAACAAACTCAAATGCTACCAACTGCTCTTTTCTCATCAAGGTACCTCATCATTTTTTCTTGATTTGCTGACTCCCCCAAACAAAGATCCAGGCAATGTCCACTGGTCATCCATTTAGAATTTTTTCTGCTCATCTTTTCTTCTGTAATAGAACTCTTAGATGGTTCCAGTGGTTGGTGCTTTATGGCTAAACTGCAGTTCCTGAGGAGATTAAAAAGAAAGCCAACTTCTTCCCTTTTCTTTCTTATTTCTACAAGATATACTTTTGAATTACATATCCACACCACACATACTACATTTCTCAAGTGGAATTAAATGTGTTTCAGTTAGGTTTTTTGAAATAAAAAAATTAGTCTGATTTCAAATTTCTCTTTTGTTCAGAAGGGTAAGTGTTAGAATTTCTAATCAACTCCTCCTCTAAGATTTCAGTTTAATGATATTTCTTGTATATGTTAGGGTAGAAGTGAGTTTAAAGTATTCAAATCTAAGTTGAAAGAATTTTGCTGAGCTCTACCGGAATACCTAGACCTTTTCTCTAACTTGCTTCCTGACAGTGAATAAACAGTCTGCAATATGTAGATGATAGGAAGTAGTGCTCATTCACTGTATTTTTCCTTCACTCCCCCTGTGACTGAAATGATAAAAGACAGAATGCTAATTTTAACAAAAGAGAGCCTGAACCAACGAGAGCAAAGCAGAAAATATTTTGAAAGAGCATACTGTCTTTTGTGCATACGGTTTATCTTCATTATTTTGATCAGACTATGAGAAACAGATGTGAGATGCCTGTCTCTTTCTCTGGGGAGAAATAATAATAGTAATGAAATACAGATTATGCTTGAACAGATAATCAAAAATTAAAATTTATGGCACCAAACTGGTTTTGGCATGTAATGTTGTACTTGAAGAGGCTGAGAATCATGAACATAGGAGAAATATCATATACTCTAAAAAGAGAAAGAGGACACTCTAATTGTAAACCCTTGAAATATTAAAAATGGGTGGGGGCAAATCCTGAAATAAAAAGTCTAATCTTTATTTTGTCAATATGAATAATGCATGAAGCATCAATCAAGATGTAATAGAAGAGCACCTGGAAATTACGGCTCAGTCATGGTGGAGAAAGTCATTGTCTCCCAACTGCTCATGACAAACAGGTATCTTATCTGACTTTCTGGGACAGAAAAAAAGAAAAAAAACTATGAGCTGGCAGATGTGTGAGTGCCTAGTGCAATGGGGAATGCTGGGCAGGAAATGGGAACTCCAGCTTTAAGTGTTTTTCAAATTAATGTAATTTAAAAAAAATTTAAGTTCATAGTCAAATTGTGTGAGAGGCAGAAAGATTCTATATCTATCTGCAAACACACAGCACAGTAGTTTGTGTGTTGTGATCAGTGAATACACACTGACAAGGCACTTTAACCCAAGGTCCACAGCTCAGGTCAAGATTCACTCTTGACTGTGTACTTTATGGGCTTTGACTAACATACAGTGTGTTTGGGTCACTGTGGAAGTGTCAAGGCCTCCACAATTTTGCACCCACCCATTTACCTCTCCCTACAGTCCCTGAGGTCGATTCTGTATGAGATTAATGTAACCTTCCAGCATTCTTTTCATTGCCGTGTATAATGTCCTTCCTCCATTTGTTTTAAAGCTCTGTGTGGTTTTTTTTTTTGTTGTTGTTGTTTTTATACGGAAAGTGGACTTCTTACAGATAACACATAGGTGGGTCTCACTTTCTGATGCATCCTTCCAGTCACACTTTGTTGATGTCTTTAGATTGCTGATTTTTCAGGTGACTATTGGCAGTCAAGAATCATACCTACCTGTTACTGCTTTCTGTATTGTGTCCTTGTTTTTATATTCTACAATTTTCTACCTTTTATGGTTTTAATTGAAAACTTTGTGTGTCTCTTACCTTGCAGTAGTTAGCCTGCTGAAATACTGAAGGCAGACTGCACTATAAAGGAAGGAGTGTTACAGAGCTTCATGGTAGAAGGCCCACAGCAGCGTGCACGTTCTGGTGAGCTATATCCAAGTTATTTGATATGGTTTTATTTCCCCTCTCTCAAAGACTAATGCTCTTTTGGTTTGGTTTTGTTTTTCAAGCCAGGGTTTCTCTGTGTAGCCTTGGCTCTTCTGGACTTACTTTGTAGACCAGGCTGGCCTTGAATTCACAGAGATCCGCCTGCCTCTGCCTTCCTGAGTGCTGGGATTAAAGGTGTGAGTCATCAGGCTCAGCTTAATGCTTATGTTTTTATAAACTACTTTTACTAGTTCTATTCTTTTTAGGGGCCTAGATTTTGCAATATCGTTTACACAGTCTTATTACAAAAACATTAAATTGAGTTCAGTTTGGAATAACTACTGAACACAGACAGTGCAGGCACTTTATAACAAAATGGCCTTGTTCTTGTCTTATATCTTTGTTGCCTCTGGCTTATTTTACTTATGTGCATGTATCCTTGTCTATTATGCTTACACATGTATAAACCCATACACAAAGGCAGACTTAACTTTTCACGTTATCTAAGAAGAACTTCCCAAATATTTCCTAATTAACTTCTGTGCCTTACATTGGGAAAATATGGCTGGAGATGCCTGGAGCTGTGTGTCTGTCCTCCATCACTCAGCCATTGACGAAATCAACTGGTAAGAGGTGAGATCAGACTGGAGAATATAGATCGCTGGGTGTGACCTGTCCCAGTCTCCACCCTTCTTCTCTTGTCTTCTGTGAAGTGTTCCACTTTGCCCCATCATGCGGTCTTTGTTCTGGTGTTCTACTCAAACACACATTATCCCAACAGCAACAGGGCTGAGTAACCATGGGCTAACACCCCTGAATCCTTCTTCTCTTACCTGGTTGTCTCTGGTGATTTGTTACAGTCATGAAGAGCTGGCTAATATGCCCACTGAAGTGCAGGGATTTTCCTCTATCTTCCTATTGGAGCTTTAATTTTTCAGGCTTGTTCAACGAGAGCCTCCAGCAGTTGGCTCATCACTTAGGCAGGTTTTCATTGCAGCCTTTGTTTGCATGGAGCTTTCTGCTTCTTAAGTGACAATATTATTTGCCACACACATACAGGGGCTAGGGGTTTGTCCTGTGAACTTACTTCTCTTAATTGGTAAGACCCAAAAAGACTTGATTTTTCATTATTTTTCATTATAGGTCTCTAACTTTTAGAATGGTGGGAAGCCTTCTACTCTTTTTACGTGCTAAACCAAAAACCAGAAGTCAGTCATAATGGCAATTAACTTTTAAAAATAAGGACTCAGGAAAAAGTCGTGCTTAAGATATATTTTAATCTAAAAATAAAAACCATTTCATTGCCTTCCAAGGAAATGTGCACATTTATATAGTTCAGGTGACCTTTCTTCCCCTTATCACATTGTTAAGGAGAGTACTTCAATGAAAACATTAGCACTGCCTCTTTACAGGCTTTGAATAGCCTGCA
Source organism: Pachyuromys duprasi (assembly GCA_028658305.1). Classification (NCBI taxonomy): domain Eukaryota; kingdom Metazoa; phylum Chordata; class Mammalia; order Rodentia; family Muridae; genus Pachyuromys; species Pachyuromys duprasi. The sequence continues at coordinate 26,806,319 of CM053748.1, forward strand.
CCAGGCAAAGAACATAAACATATGGAAGCATTTGTCTTATCAATCAAGCTGAAACTAGACTTCTAAACCAATAGAGAAGCTGGGCTGGGTTCATTTTCTGAAAACAGGAATTGTTCATCAAGCTTTGTATTTACTCCACGTCCAAAGCTTCACAGATGCTAAAATCTAATGCGATCCTGCCGCTCACTTAAAGTACCAAGAGGTGAAACATTAGTGCTGTTTCAGAGGAAGGGAGATTATATAGGACATCTTAAGCAGTTAGTTCTGTAGTAAGCCATTGTCAGAGCTTCAGGGAACCCAGAGCTCTCAGATGAGGGTTTGCTTTATTTAACCCGCTTATCACCCTAACAAATCCAAGCTCGCCATGAACAACATATTAAAATGAGATGCAACTATGGGGAATCTTCATGATGCTAGATGACCCTAGCATTGGGGTTCTTCACAAATGAGGATGTTTCAGGCTTGTAAAGAACCTTCTTTTGTGAGTATAAGCTTCTTTTGTGAGCCTGACTGCTGTGCTCTTGAAAGAGGGCATTGGAGGACTGACATTCCTCCTAAGGATTGAGTGGAACGAAAGGACAATAAAGAGAAGAGTGATGTCACTTGTGCAGGAGAACCAGAAAGACTCCATAGAGATTGTTGGCCAAGAGAATGAAGTTCATGTGACAGGGTTTACACCGACATGAGTTATTGAAAAGTTTATGTCTAATACATTATTTTTCTGACTCTCAATAGGCAGGATGTAACAAATCCAAAACACAGTGAAATGTGTTCCTAGTTACTTTCATAAGAAAGCAGAGGTGGGAATGATGTGGACTCTCAAGTGATGGCGCATTGGATCTCTGCTGGCATATATTTAAAAAAAATTTAAAACAATTTATTGAGAAGGGAAATAAATAAATTTAAAGTCAGGAAAAATGTTATGTGTCTGTGTTAATATTTGCCATGTGTGTATAAGTGTCGGTGGAAGCTATAAGAGAACATCAAATGTTCTGGATCTGAAGTTACAGACAGTTGTGAGCTGTCTAATGTGGGTACTAGAACCTGAACTCAGGTCTTAGCCACTTCTCCGTGGGATCATTACAATCTTCTTCAACGTATTGAGTATCTGTCTCCTTCTCAGAGGAACCGAGTGACTCTCTACACATTATTTTTCAACTCTTCTAAGAAGAAAGTAATCAGACTCAGAGATTATATTATTTTCTTCATGTTTTTCAATTCTTTGATGAAACACCAAGCACTAGAACGCTCTACTTGCAAACCCAAATAGACCAAGATTTCTTCCATGTACCTTGTACATATCCCTTTGAAACAGCTTCCTAAGAAACACTGAAACTCCAGGGGAAAAAAGAAATATCTGTGCCAAATTCAACTTAAAGGGCAGACCAAGATGCGGGGGGGGGGGGATTTGGAGTAAAGCAGAAGAGAGCAGTTAATATCCAACACGATCAAGACTTGGAAGTCCTTGAGCTTCCTGTTGCTTAAGCTAGAAACGTAAAGTTCTGGTCTGCACACACACAAAGCTCATGTTGAAAGCTTTGCAGAAAATGTACAACTTTCTCAACAGCTCTGAGCATCACGGCTCTTCACATTCTTATCCTGCAGGATGCTGAGGTGTGAGAGCTGCCCATTTCCTTATTTGGTCTTATACTATGCATCCTCCGTTATAATGCATGCAGTTTTCAGAGTGACTAAACTTTGGCACATGCATGTGGAAAACACACAGTACACCAGGGAGTGCCAATTCACGGTGGTTGAAAGTCACTGTTCCGTCAGAATGGGTGGGTATTTTTAGCCCTGTTATCTACTGTGATTAAATGAACGAGTGATTTGAACCAAGTGCATTCTAATATAGATATCAAGTTCATATATTATAAATGGAGGAAGGTAAAGGCCCTTTACAAAACAGGTCACGCCTTAACATTTGCTTATCTAGTATTTTAAGTTTCACGATTACGTGACGTAAGATACTACTAATTTTCAAAAACTTTAACATAAAGGATTTATAAACTCACTAGCTTTTCCTGGCTTTCATTTTGGTTTCCTCTTTAGGTTTATTTCATACAAGCATTTCTCTGCTTTTCCCTAAAGTTTCAGTACAATTCAGAAAGTTCCATAAACCTCAGCATAAGAAACTTAAAAGCATTATATGCACCCCCCCACCACCCTTTTCAGCTGAGGAATGTATTTTATGGGCTCTACCCAGGAGAGTTCATTATTGCAAGGCTGTCTGAGACGCCTAAATAATTAACCTGTACCCAATATACTTGGAAGTTATTGCCTTAAGTTCACCTTGGTGACTGTTTGCCATTAAATTAGTAGAATAAATAATTTATGTCAAAATGTGGACTTGAGAATGCCATTAAAACCAATAGGATTTGTTCATTATTTGTAAGAAATTAGATAAAATACACTTCCCCCAATGCCCACTGTCCTGTGCTATGAACAACATGTTGGCTCCATGGTTTTGTGGAAGAATAGATGAAGAATTCCTGGGCTGATTAGTTACCTAATTATTAGGTGTGTGAAACACTCCATGATAAGTGTGCACGGAAGAAAGGGTGGGTGTCTGTGTGAAACTAGGAAGATATTAGACTCAAGAAAATAAAGACAAAATGATTCTTAGGTGGTAAAAAAAATGTAGCAGAATAATTTATTTTTTTTTATTTCAGTAATGGCAACAATTACTGAACTCTTGTTGCTTAAAATCACTGGAGAGTTTTACCCCAGGAAAATCCCATCAGTGGGTCAAGGGTTGGACTGAAAAATATTCTTAAGAGAGGCATGGTCAGACACACTTTCAGACCCAACACTTTGCAAGCAGAAGCAGTGACTCTCTGAGTTCCAGGCCTCCCTGTTCTATACTACAAATTCTAGGCCAGTCAGGGACACACATCAAGACTTTGTCTAAATAGAAATAAAGGAAAGCACGGTATTTAAACAAATATTGAAAGTGAGTCTGGGGCAGGTAGGTAGTATGGGTCAAATTTCAAGAAATACTTGTTGGTGATTTGATGTGTCTGGAAGTCCAATGGACAAAGTTCCTGCCCTGAGCTTGCACAGCTTTGGTGTCTCATTTTCTGCCATTGTTTAATAAGTATAATCGCCTCTATGGCAAATGCTTTGCCCTGCTGCAAAGAACAGTCATCAGGTCACATGCAGCTTTGACTTAGGGAGTTTTCAGCACCTCTTTCATGTCTCTTAGAATGTTCTCTCAACATGGCTCCTTTCCAACACTTTTAGGGTAATATGTTAGCTTTCCTGTTAAGGGTTGTGATAAAAATGATGTCAAGGGAGGTGACTGGAGTCTGGAATTGGGCTTCACACGGTAGAGGCATCAGTGTTCACACAGCACCTCAGGTGGAAGATGCTGCTGCTCTCCCCATGTTTGGCTTTCCCACACATCATCAGGGCTGACCTCATTCCTCAACCTGGCCTCGCTCTGAGGTGTTTTCTTGTCATTGCAACCAGGATTCACCTTAGCTGAGTGAGGAAACATCTTAGCTGAGCCCTTTCTACTGTTGAGAAACTGTTCTTTCAAATGAAATCAGAGGAAAGCATGGACTGAGCATTTTCATGGAAGATGAACCACATGTGTGAAGGGATGACCGGGGAAGAAAGAGTTCAGAAGCTTTGTAAGGCTGTGTTCTTGAAGAACCATGGAGGCAGGTTAAAAAGCTGGACCACAGAGAACTGTTAATTGCTTAAGTTTTGCAAAAATTGACCAGTCACTGAGCAGAACTGTAACTGGAAATAGTTTCAAAATGATCCAGGATGGAAACAACCTCAGAGTTTACAGATTTTTTTAGAGCGTTCACACCCCTGACTTCACATATGGCCAATGCCCTTCAAGCCAGCAGCCTGCTCAGCCTGGTAAGAGGTGGGACAGACAAACCAGAGGTCTAATACGGTCATGTCTATCTTATGTGGCACATTTACCCTATGTGCCAGCTTCTCTTGTATCTAGATATGTGGCTGACGTAGCTGGCCAATCTGAAGGAAAAGCAGGTCCCTGGGGGCCTGTATTAGAGCTTGTGCCTCCGTTGTAAAGATTACGAGCAATTTAACCCCTCAGAGGGGCAGTTTCATTCTGCAAACTGAAGGCTTGGAATCAGTCCCACAGGGCCAGAGCAGAGCGCCTGGACCACAGTTCTGTTAGGCAACTAAGGGCAAGAATCAGAGTCCTTGCTCTTTTCAGTCTGAGCTTCGCTCATTGGTTTTTGAATTAAAAGTCTACAAGGTATCGTGGTGGTGACCACCCATGACAGGGTATTGGGAGTTCCCTTCATTCACAGCCCATGAGCCCTTTCTTCTGTCAGGCCAGCTTCCCCGGTTGAGCACCGTCTTCTTCACTTCTCTCATGTGCTCAATCTCTCACTGTTTCTCTCTTATCAGGACACTTACCATTCTATTTAGGGCATTCAGGCATTTCCAGAAGAATCTGTCTATCACAAGATCTCTAGCGGAATCACACTCGCCAAGCCATATACGGTGACACATGTGGAAACTTTGACTAAAATATGGTGGCCATCACTTAGTTCACAAGAACTCTCCGTAAATTTTTACTTCCTAATAACCGGGGAGGCTTCTTTTCAGTCTCCTCCTTCCTTCTTTTGGGATATTTTGGAGGGACTCTTCTGCTGGGGTTGCCACAACGACTCTGATAATTAGTAACTGACAATAAGAGCCCTTCACACTGTTGACAATAAGGACTCAGTTCTCAGTAGCACCGTGGAGCTGATACATGGACTCAAGAAGAGCATGCCTTCCAATTCCCTGCTGGGTAGGATGGGCAGCCATCCTTCCTATTCACACAGCAGTTGGGTAGCATTGTTTGCAGCAGGGTGCACCCTTGCCACTCTTCTGGACAAATAACAAAATTGCTAGTGTGCCGATTTCTGTCAGAAAAACTTACGGTCATATCTTTAATACTTATGTAGAAGCAGAGGCAGGCAAGGACACAAGAGAATGACATTTCTGATGCACCCTCTTTAGGATAATGATTTGAGGTTTCACAAGATGATGTAAATATTCAATGTTGAGGAAAGTCAGTTCATCAACTACTGAAGTTATGGTCTCCTCTTGTTTTAGTCATATCCTACTACTTCATGAATACTTAAAACAGTTAAAAAAAGATAACTTTGAGGTTTTTGTTGGTTTGTTTTAGGTGAAAACTGAGAAGATGGAGTCCCAAGGAAAGTGTTTGCTATTCATCAGATTTGCAGAGTCCCTCTTATAAGGTGGATAGTGCCCAGTGACACAGGTTTGTAATCCCAATGTTGTGTATTCCTGGGGCCTATGGTTAACAGACTAGTGAAATCAGTAAACTCCATGTTCAGTAAGAGAATAGTTGAATATTTACAGAAGGCGACACCTCATATTGACCCACAAGTACAAACACACACACACATATATACTAACACGTAAGCACACATATACCAGATATGTGTGTATGTAATATATATGGTATATTTACAAATACACATGCACAAGCAAACAATGTGTTAAGTTTTTCCTGGAACACAGGCTTTAACCAGGTTTCAATTTCCAACATAATATAATTTAATGGGAGAGAGTTCTTGACATTAACAGGCAAATTTTATATTTAAAAGGCCTGGCTCCTGACATGTTAAGAGATGCTGGCACCCACTACCCAGAGTAACTGACGGTTGTTATTATGCAGGACAAAGAAGTCCCTCCTTTGTAACTAAAGGTGTTTCAGGATGCTTGTTGCTTGTGGGGAGGGTAGGCACCTGGCTCCCTCTTTTTTCTTAGGGCAGCTTTATCCAAATAAAACACGGCGTGTTTCATCACCCATAATGGAAAGTGCCTGTCATTCCTTGATCATCATCATATGGTTGGTGGCCGGTGGATAATGGACTACTGAGTGTCAAGGTGACTGGCTTTCAATGCACACAAAACTAAAAATTATAGACCTGTCATTCCCGAGGCAGGCCACAATTAGCTGTCTGTGCAACTTGAAATATCCATTTTGCCAGCTAAGTAATCACTTGACTGGAGTTTTTCATTTTGGAAGCCTTTCTGAGCCTTTTGTGTGCAGGTCCTTTAAAGTGTGGCTCTGAAAGTAAATAAACAGTGCACTTAATCAGATGGATTCCTTTTAGACACACCCCTTATCATGCACACATGCGAACTCTAATGTTGTTACAATAATAACAACAATCCTGTGACTAAAGGACATTAGCCTTGGGTGCTTTGTAAGTGATGGGGAAAGTTCAAGCTGAAATATGTAAGCCATGTCTGAATACCTTAGCGTCCAGGGCTAAGAAGAGAAAATGGGGATTTTCATCAGTTAGACACCATGATTGGGCAAATAAGTAAGAAATGGAAATCAGGACAAGAAATTTCAATGTTAGAAATGTTCACTGCTTCAAGACTATCCCTCTACCAGTTTCTGAGGTAATTTTGCTTTCTTTGTATCTCTGTGTTGAGAGCAAATCAGTGAGCCAGGGAGCATGCTGGCTGGGACTACACCAAGGCCAGGGTAGGATGTTGGGAGCCTTCCCCAAGAGCCCTCACTACCTTATTGGCTTGAGACATGGTCATTCACAGTGAACCAAAAGTTCATAGTTTTGCTTTGTTTGTTTGTTGTTGTTGTTGACTTTTAATTTTTCCTAGGCCCAGCAAGTTCTTGGGATCCGCATGTCTCTGCCTCTCACCTCACCCTGGTTGGTGGGCTTGGGGTTACAGGCCTGCACAGCCATGCTGGCTTTTTCTGTGGGGCCTCAAACTCAGGTCCTCATGTTTACAGTGCTCTGACCATATCTCCAGCCCCTAGGCTTGGTTTCTAATTTCCCACCTGAGTTCTGCCCTTTCTCTTTTTCAGGTAGAGGAAAATGGTGTCAGTGCAGTTTTTGTTGGAAAACAGCCTTGCAGCTTCCATTTTAAGTACAGCAAACCAAAAGTCTATAATGTCCGCTCTGACTCTAGACTCTCTGATGGAATACAGGGCTTTCCCATCTCCCTTCACTGCCTCCGGTCCACATTACTCTCCCTCTCACTCCAATGAGCTATGTCTAAATTTAAATTGCCAAGCCACAAGGATACAAGAGAACTGAACAATCAATACAAATTAAGGGAGAGATCAGAAGTCTGAGCTCAGAAGTGTTTGAATGAAATTCTCCCGATAAGTCTTGGCATCCTCATGATTTTATTTAACTTTCCATCACGGTTTTGATTACTGGGAATGTTAGGCAGGGTTACAAAGAACAGAAAAGATTTGTCTGGCCCAGTCAAAGACCTGAATTTTTATTGTATTGAAATAGGTCCTAACTAGGCTGCTGGTGGTGAAATATTGACTATTCTATTGTTTTGAGTGACTGACTGTCATATTTTACTGGGAATTGATTTCTTAGCTGCAGTCAAAGAGTGATTGAATTTCCAATTAGAGTCATTCTGTTGTGCAACTTGGGTTATGCAAAGATCATTACGAGCAGCAACAGAGACTGGATATAGGGCTTCTCTTTAATTTACCAGGTTTTGGCAGTATATTCAATTTCCATAGGACCAAAAAGCATTTTGTTTTATCATTTCCCTAAATAAAAGGTAGAAGCATGGCTGAGGGTTACAGAAGGCTTGATTGTTTGTTTTATAAGAATCTTAAATTTAAAAAAAAGGGGTTGTCTTCTGTCTTCCATTTGGAAAAATAATAGTAAGCACTGTCACTGATTGTTAATGACTAGTGGGGGCATGTACACATATACAAACATGCTATGCACATACATGTAAAGCCTTTTGACTATGAAATATCCATTAAAAATATAAGCCATGAGGAAAAGCACAGGCTACATTCTGTACAGGAAAGCACATTCAAGTGCACAGAATAGACAAATGGGGACTAAATTAAGTGGAGTCGGATGAGTGCTAGTGACTCACCTAGGAAGGGCAAAAGCAGAGTTGTCATTAAAGGAATGAAAGAAGCTACAGTACTGGCATCGTTCCTTGCCCTTATGTTGAGGTCACTGTGTGCTGAGCTGGCTAAAGATGTGGCAGCCAAAGGTGCCTCCTCACAATAGGGGCAGATTGTCTTTGGAATGTGTAAAATCATTCAGTGAAAGGAAATGTTCTTGACTGGCTCCTTTGAGTCACAAAATCCTTCTGGCATGGAGATGTACACACACTTGTGTGTTTTGCTCTCTTTACTACTTCTAACATAGTTCCAAACTTGTCCTCATTTTCAGAGTTCTAAACATCTGGGAGTTGAAGATAACTGGTCCAAAGTGACTATTACTTGAAATTTATTATGGTAACATAAGTCATAAAAATAGAGTATCATCATCATATGTGAGTTAGGTTGAGTTTGACCTTATATTTAGAAAGTGTTGCATGCCACATGGCTAAGATTACAGGGTATCTCTAGAGTCTACAGATGAAAACTTTGTCAAACTGTGTTGCAGTAACAGTCCAGCAACTGTATGTGTACAACTTATTAGCTCCAGTAGCAAAAAGTAGGGATCAGAAAGAGCCAAGAGATTTGGCAGGTTGGTTCTAGTGTTGACAGCGATAGTGACAAGTGTTATCTACTTTTCTATAGTGGTCAAGTGTATTTGGGTCTCACCAGTGGTGTGCAAGCGTGCCATATGATAGACTGAGGGAGCAGAAGCCTAGCAGCTCACAACTGACAGTTCCTGAGAATCACAACTGCTAGCATGTTTCCAGGGTGATGCTCCCTGCATTGTACATACTTCCAATTCTTTAGGTTACTTCACTGTAATCGAGTTTTCTAAAAGGCCGAGAAGACTAAAGCTCATGCAAACAAAGTAATTTGACCTAACATAGGCAGTTCGCCAACGGTTAAGCTGGACTGAGGCTCTAAAGTTTCTGATTCCCTATGCAGGACATTTTCCCCCTAGGTGACTTGTTTTAATCGTAAGACTCAGAAAAGAAAGGCAGATTCCAAGGTGTCACCATATCCCTCTAAACTGTTTCAGAAAAGCTCTCAAAAATCAAAATAATCATACCATCTTACCAAATCCACCACACACTTACATCCAGTATAAAATCATCATTTATTTATACATTAATTAAACTATCTTTTAAATTCATGACTTCAGCAGAGAAGAATCACATAAGCAGAGGAAATTCTTTATTTAAATTCGCCTTTCTTCGTGGGCAGGTGGATAAGGAATAAAACAGGAATTTTTAAAAATCACTAAACTAACTTCCAGAGTAGCTGTTTCCATAGAATTCCACCATCAAGCAGGAAATGGTACAAAGAAATCACATCAGTGTGGATGTCAGAGGAGCTGGCTTTACACTTGAGGGGGTTGACATTATTTTTATTTTTGTTTAATTTTTTCTTAACCTTTTCCTGGCCCTGACATTATTTTTAAAAGCAACACTCCATTTGGATAAAGCACAGAGTCATAATAAAGTCCTTCCTTTTAGGAGAATTAGATGAGAGCAAACTTTCCTAAAAGATTTATGTAAAAATACTTTGCAAATACAAGTAGCAAATACTTCATTTCTCCTAAATGTAGCTGAATATGAGTCTATAAGAAAAATCCAACATGCTTCTGTAAATTTGTTTTCATAGTTCTTCCTGTATTTGTATGGAGGTAAATGAGTCATAAACAAAATAAATGCAACAAGGAAGATTACATTGTTTGTAAAAAAAATGTAGTGAATAAATTAAACTCTAAATTAGTGCAGACCTAATAATACAATGTCTTTCTCCAAGGCTCAGCCCCTTGGGAACATTTTCTGCCTATTTGAGTTCACTGATGTCTTGATGGTGTCTTCCTGGGAATAACCAGATTTACAAAAGGAATAGAAGTTAGCCAAGTTTTATGTCTTGGTGGAAATATATACATATATGCAAATCATTAGAATTATGCATTACTATAAACAATCTTGAAATGATATGTGCATAGAGATTGGCCATTTAATGTATATATTCATCCTCCTTAAGATCATGAGTAGGCTTATATCTAACACTAAAATATTCATAAATAATACAGCAACGAAGTCAGCTTGGGTATTAAGCGCAGAATTTTGTAATGCCTCTTAAATACCCCCCTCTCTCAGTCCTATCGTTAAAAATGAAAACGTCCTGTAGCTCCCAGACCCGTGGTCCTTACCAGCTCCTAAATGCATCTAGCTGTTCCGTGAGACCTTTTTTTTTTTTTTTCCTTTTCATAAAAATTATTCTGTCACACGCTGTGCCTGTATCTGTCATTTTAGCTGAATTACATGTGAATTATACCTTGAATAGATTTCCCTACACTGGAAAAACGAACGCTTTCCTCTCCTTCTGAATATTTTAGACTTGTGTGAGTTCTCCAATATTTTTGTTTTTGTGCAAGGCCGCCAGCCAGGAGGCCTGGAGCCTTGAATGCTGACAGCCTCCATTAGCGTTAATGCGGGTCTCTTATCTCCCAGGCTCTCCTGAGCTCCCCCCCCCCTCGCTCTTTCTTGTCTGATGGTTCACTGACACCGTTGACAAGGCTGACACCACCAATCAGCTTCGGCTCAGCAAGGTCACTGTTGAGACTTGACTCGTGATTGGCTGCTGCGCTTCAGCGTGTTATTACTGTCTGATTTGATCGGAGGCAGGGGGTGGTCTCCAATCAAACAGAGAAAAGGTCCTAGAGAAGGTAATTAAATCCTGTCAGAGGCAATTATCGGTTCCAGGGCCATGACTCTGGCCCTGAATGCAGATGATCTGAAACTGTATTCTTACAGAGATTCAAGAGGGCTCCTGGCATGGTTCAGTTGGGCACAAAAGGAGCGGCAGGCTCTCCGCAAACAATCAGCTTTGTGTGTGAACCTTTTCTTCTGCTTTTTCCCTTTACCCAAAGATTTCTGTTTTCGTTGTTTTTTTTTTCTTTAAAAAAAAAAAACAACAACACAAAATCCTTTTCAGACCACGTTCTAATTAATCTAAGAGACAACGTTTTCCTTTCTCGTACATAAATAACGACAAGTTTTACCAAAGAACTTCAGCCTCCAAACACAGGCCAGTTCAAACTGGCTTTACCGAGGCCAAAACATTGCGTGGAAAGAACAGCAGTCAGTAGTTTCGACCACTGAAAGGAGACTGTCACATTCCATGGGGCCTCAGAGGAAGACCCGAGCGTGAGAATTCCACGTATGACAATCTGGAAGTTTCTTCAAGGTTCTCTACTCGTGGCAGCCTGCACTGAGTGGAAACGATTTATTTTCTTTTACTTTTTAAATTTATGAGAGGGCTTTTCTTTCACACTAAAATGATCATAAATTACACAGAGGCTACTAAGGCAGGTTAATATTAGAAGCAGAAATCTGCAATGCATCTTAAATACCGACGCCCTCACTGCAATTTAAAAATCAGACAGTTGTGTAGTCTCTCCCTGTGGCTCTCTGCGAGCCCCACAGGGAGAGGCTGAAGCAGATTTTAGAAGGTAAGGAAAGTGCCTCCTCACGAATATTTAGGGGCTTCCATTTTTAAATTGAGGCCTAGATAATCAAAACGGAGAGAGGGGGGAATGATGTGCTTTCATTTGGGAAGAGAAAGCCAACTCCATAGGCCCATGTTTGCTCTTACATAAATAGAGAGCTTCAGTTAGGCTTCCTGTGAGATTTCTGGTCGGCTGCTAGTAACTAAATGGGCTTTATGATACAGGGTTTCCCAGGAACTTAGGACTAGAAGGTGAATGCCTCTAGAATCTGAAAGTATTCAGTGTTGTCCACAGTACGAAGGCAGTAAGTTCTTTCTATGCTTTCCTCTAGCTTCTGGCTTTAACAGACATTATGGAAATAACTGCTCCCCATAAACGTCAACTTGCCCAATGCATAGCCTAAATTTCATGCACTGTGTGTTGTGAGCAGGGGTATTATTATTTTTTTTTACAGGAATAAGTTGTTCAAAACACCATTAAAACAATTTCCGAGTTGCTGCTGATGAAACAGTTTAAACACTATGGTTTCTCCCCAGGGAACAGTTAACTTTCCTGTAATCGTGGCTGTTTTCTTTGTTTCTAAAACACCATACATATTTCTTAATATGTGCGACTATTTGTTTGTTGAAACTAAATAGATACTCTAAGCAAAACAGATTTTTTTAAAAGTAGTCCTAGTCCATTAATCAGAATGAGGTACTAGGCTGGGAGAGAAATTGGTGGGAGACGATGTTACTAATAATGGGAAATGCTTGGCCACTGGCAGTTTGGGTTGTAAAAAGCCTCAAGCCCCACACTGCACACGAGACTGTGAAAATGGTGCTTGATTCATTCTATATTGTGTTTTTGCAACATCAAAAGCTCCATCAACCTCTCTAATAAAGATAAAACATATGCATATAAACAAACAAACTGCTCACCAGCCTATGACATATTTTAGGTCAATAGAAGGAAGGTTTATTGCTAGTGTTGAACATTTTATTTTACTTCATGGGAGTGACCTTTTTTTCTTTCTCTCTCTCTCTCTCTCTCTCTTTCTTTCTATCTTCCTTCCTTCCTTTCTTTTCCATTAGAGTATTTATTTTTATTTAGCTAGTCATTGTATATTATCATGTAGCTGTGTTATTTATTTGTTTTTAATGAGAAGAAAACGAGGCTGGAATATCTGTGAACACTTCTCTGAGGGATTCCCCACCCCCCAGGAAGAGGCATCTTTTAGATGTGTCTTTGAAGTTGTCTTGCTGAGTTAGAAGAACCCGGAGGACAGGGCTGTCCAATCTGGTACGCTCAGAAAACCAACAAGCAGAAGTCAGCATGGTCTGCACACAACCTCCTCAGCCCTGAACTGAGCATCGGTGTGGTGTCTCCTCTCTCCTGAGGCGAAGCCTTCCAGACCATGGGTACCACTGTAGGAACATTCTTTGGGGGAAAGGTAGGCTCAACCCTGATCTGACTACTTTTAACCATATCAAATGTCTAATCTGTACCCTAAAAAAAAAACAGGAGAATTTCTATGCCCCTATTTAATTCTGTGCTGCTTCAAACCTCAATCACCAGGACTCCTTCAATGAAAAAACATAACCGAAGTCATTATAATTATGAGGGCTAGCTGAGTGCATCACGTGTCTTTAAATGATTTGTAAACAGAACTCTCTGGAGAGTATTATGTTACATTCAGTAGTAAAATATATTTTAAAATTCACAGTGTTTATGCAAAACATATAAAATAATTCACCTTTATCTCCTTATGTTCTGTGGCTTTGGTCAGAGTTATTGTTGTAAGGAGAGGAGAGAAATGTGCCTTTTAATTGGACCTTTTCAGATTTCTGGTGAGATTCCTAACACTACCAACCTCAGGAGTGCATAGCCCAGTTGGAAAGCCCACCGGGGTCTGTTTTCAGGATGGTGCATATGGGAACAATAATTTATGAACTGTAATAAGAGTTGGGTATGCAATTCCCTGCCCACCATCAGGATAAGTGTACCCCACTGATTACCGAATGCACAGAAAATACTCGACTAAATAAGATAAAAGCCATCTGTATTTCCTGTTTGTAAGTTGGAATTTTTCAAAAGCAATTGAAAAAAATGAGTGACATGAAAAACTCTATAAAAATATGTTTTAAGAACCATATATATATACATATATATATATGTATGTATGTAAGATGTATGGATATGGGGGTTGGCAGTGAAAAATCATCTGAGCCTTTCCTCACAGGGGATGGAAAAATTAGCTTGCACTGTTGTGCGATGCTGGTGTGAATTTGTCTCCTTGCTAGCTGCATATTTCCCCTCAAGGAATCTACAACCATATCAAGTTTTATTAATTTATTGGCTCTGCACTGAGGTGTATTGTAAGCCAACTTTAAGTACTTAATTTTGGTATTTACTCACTGCTCATAAAAAGAGGCAGCTTTTCTGACAAACCCTGAGGATTTCTATAATCATCCAAGGATATAAAAGATAAACACATTTAAATATGCTGTTTGTGTTTATTTTTTAATTCACTGGTAGGGGGTGGTGGTGGTGGTAGTGGTGTGTGTGTGCGGATGGACATGTTTGTGTGCATGTGGACATGTCATAGAGGCCAGAGGTTGCGGTATGTTGATGTTGCTCTCTTTGTCTGTCACTCTCCACCTTATTATTGCTGTTTCATTTTTAGATACAGTCTCTCACAAATACAGAGCTCAGCATTTCGCCTACAGTGGCTGATCAGCCAGCCCTTGGGATCCTCCTGTCCCCATCTCTCCAACTGTGGAATTACACATTTGAGCATCTGAATGCAGCTCAGCTTTTTTAGGTAGGGGCTGGGAATCACATTTCATTCCTTACACCAGCACAGCAGACACTTAACTGACCGAGTTAACTCTCCAGCTCCTGATTTTGTTTTTATAGCTATTTGAGTCAAAGTATCCCAGGTTGGCTCTGAACTCACACCATAACTGAGGATGACCATGAACTCTCCATCCTCCTGACTACACCTCTCCAGTGCTGGCATCACCAGCGTGCGCCTATCCCCAGCTTGTTTGATATTAATGGCTGATGATGTCCTTCGCAGTTTGGAGGCTTAAGCATATATCCTTTAAGCAGTGGTTTAGTGTTGTGGATTTGATGATGTGACTGAGGATGTTATCTCTTCTTCCTGTTTCCAGAAACTGGCAATTTTACACCCTTTCAGTACGTAAGAATGTGTGAATGTGGTCGTTGGGATAGGAATGATACTGTCGCGATAGACTTGAAGTAGGCTGGCCAAGTCAAAGAATTATAGGGACATGTGGAGAGCTTGCATTTGACACCACAAAAATCTGAGGCCAAAATATGCAAGTGAAGAAAAGATAGAAGAAAGAATATCGACTTGGCAAGTGGAAAGAGGGAAGGGTGCTACACTGGCAGTTAGATAGCTCAGATCTGGCTCAATCTTAGTGAGCTCCCAGGAATATTAGATGGGATCATGTTGACTTAAACTCTTTCATTTCCTTTCCCAACCCTAAGGTTGCCAGATAAAATGTAGGACCCACAGTAAGATCTGAGTGCCCGAGAAATAATGAATAGAATTTGTATAAAATCATGTATGAAGTATCACACTAGACATATATTGTTTCACGATTGTGTGCGATTCAAGTTTTATTGGGTATTCTGTATTTTCTTTGCCAAATCAGACAACTCTGTGTGTCCCACTTTCCAGTGAAAGCTGGAATGCAGAGCTCGAGAGTTCATGTTCTCCAAAAACCAGGTGATTGTGTTGGGTTAAAACCTTCCACTGATCAAATATCTGCTGAGAAGTCTGAGGTTCATTTTCTTGCCCTTTACACCTGTCGCTTTTACAAACTTCCGAAAATACATTTTCTTCATACACTAATACCTGAATACCCCTGTTCATCTACTGCCCTAATTAACCCTTTGTTTTTAACCCTTCTCCAAATTCTTTGTAGAGTTCTCTCAAAGGTTCATTGTCCATTATTCATAAAATTCTTTTTTTTAATTTTCATAAACCACAAATATAACAAAATTTTAATAGAAAATTTAAAATTAATTTTTTCACTCTAAAAACTCAAACTCAAATTATCTTTTTTTACTACTATTAATATTATTATTATCATTAGTGAGTAAGTGTGTAGGTGCACACCATAGCACATGTGTGGAGATCAGAGGAAGTCTGTTGTCTCCTTCCACCTTCACATGGATTTCAGGTACCAGATTTAGGTCATCAGGCTGGTACACAAAGAGTCTCAACCTACTGAACCATCTCACTGGCCCAAGAAAGTCTCTTTAATAGAATTTTCTTCTTTCTCTTCAGAAGTACTGTTTTCCCTTGAAGACATTATTTCTGTCATGGCCTTCTTGAGTAGAGGCTAGTCTTTGTGAGTGTTCCAGCCATCTCAGAGCACAGGATAAACAGCAAGGACTTGTGATTATTTAACCTGCAAAATTTGAACAAACATTTTGAGACATGGCTTTAACTTTTTCTTTCTTACAAATGGATTTTGTTATTACCTTTAAGAAATTCAGCACCCATGTAGAAATCTTACTGATATTTTTTCCATAGTTGATTGGTTTTTTTTCTTTCATCTTTGAAGAAGTTTGTCTTTATCTGAAAAACAAAAAGACATAACTATTATTACCTGTCAGCATGTGGAGAAGGAGAATGGAAAGGATATAAAGAACACATAAATTATGTAAAGGACCAGGTATCCGGCTTGAGACCTAAGAAGATAGAATCTTTTTTTTGATTGGAAGCTCAAGTTAAAACAAACAAATGAGAAACTTGACTATAAAAATCAGCAATCAAGTTGAGATGGTTTAATCAAACTTTCTATTCAAAATGATTCCTTTTCCCAAATCCATCATGAGCCATCTTTTCCCAAATGAGTACTCGAAAGCAGAAACTTGTGCTACAGAAACAGGCTCTCGAACTATTATAATTGCAGGGTGTCTATTGTTACAGAGCCTCAACCGGTCTGATGTGTGTATAATACAAACTGATTCAAACAAGGCACGGCGTGATGAGGAGGAGGACTGAAGGTGTGTTTTATGAGTTTGGTGAGTCTGTTGGGGAAGAGGCACTGATTAGTATGGGGCACTGAAGGACAGCAGCACGGTGGAGATTCATCAGACTCCTGAAACAGTTTCAACTGTCTGCACCTTGCATGTTTCTTGTAGCTCTGTGAGCTGGAAGACAGCTGGGACAGCAAGTTCTTGATTTTCTTATCATCATGTTCCTTTTCCATGGCCAGCCCAGACTCTGGTAATCTATGACAACACACTACTAACTTTGGCATGTAGTCCAGCCATCCAGGGAACTCATTCAAAACATTTTAAGTGACATCTGAGAATGAAACCTATCTCTTTACCTCATACTAGATTATTTCAAACAAGCCTTATAATATTAAAAACTCTTCCATGTTTTGTGTGCAAGAACCTCAATGCATCCTTCCATCTGCGCTTCAGTGATAGGGGTCATGGCAGAGTATGAGCCAGTCACTAACAGTATGTTAGTTCAAGTTGTAGGGCATGTGTTCAGGGTAAGGTGAGGAGTTTTGTAGATATTTACCCTCTTTTATCTAATTTTCAGAATTTTAAATACAGAAAACCAAAAAGACATTTAAATGTAATTTATCAAGATGAAGGAGAAAATTGATTTTGGACATTCCCAACCACTCACTATCTAAACAGACACATAGATTTTAAAGAACCAGTGTTGAATTTGTGAGCTTCTTTTCTCATCCCATGTCATCTTATTCAATCCATTCTGCAGATACAATGACAGATTCTTTTAAAAAATTCATAATGCCTTAAGTATGTATAGGATTTATGCATAGTAAATAAATAAATCCAGAAGGCACAAATGAAAATAAAGTATAATGTTTGTTTTTCAGAAAAAAAATTCATAGAAGTTTTTTCTTAAATCTGAACCCAAATCTTAAGATATGAGCCAACCCTCTTGTCCCTTTGTTCTAACAGATGTGGCACTTCATAAATGACCCATCATGTCAGGAAATTGTAGAGCTTGGGTGATACTCTGCTTTGTAAAGAAAGCTTATCACTGTATCTTGAGTAAGCAATCTCATCCCATCTACCAAAAACATCAGAGGCTGCAGAAGAGGACAAGGATGAATGTTTTGTAACTTTATTCTCAAGTGATTACATAAAAAAAAATGATCTTTATAAACCAATAAATTATACACTTAAAAATGTTTTTTTTTCCTCCGTGTATATAACCTATCCATGTTCCATATCTGTTCTAGTTCACTTTTCTATTGTTGTGGTAAACATCATAACCAAAAGCAGCTCTGGGAAGAAAGCATTTATTTGAGCTTATTGGTATACCATCCAGGGAAGCCAAAGCAGGAACCTGGAAAGAGGAACTAAAGCATGAAGGAATACTGCCTACTGGCTTGCTTCAGGCTCATGTTCAAGTAGTGATTTTTACGCAGCCCAGCCCCACCTGCCTGGGAACAGTGCTACCCACTGTGGGCAGAGCTGTCCTGTATCAATTAACAATCAAGAAAGTGTCCCATAGATATGACCACAGGCCAATAGAGGCAGTTCTTCAGCTGAGGCTCCCAGGTGACTGTAAGTTTGTGTAGATTAACAACTGAAGCGAAGTATGACATTATTGAAAACGTACAAAAATTATTTCTGCTTCTTTCATATAGAAGTTGACAATTTAATATTTTAAAACTTTATTTTTTTAGAATTTAAAACATGAGTATTATATTTACATTATTTCTACCCTTTCCCCCTTCAGTTCCCCAAGTGTCTCCCTGTCTACCCCTCCAACTTATGACCTTTTTCCCATAATTAAGACTGTTAACACACTCACACATAAACACACACACACCATACTTTGACCTTAAACTTTCCATCCTCTAGAACTGTGCGAAATACATTCCTGTTTTTTTGTAAGCCACCCAATTAAAGCTATTTTGTTATAGCAGTACAAACAGGCTGAGATAGATCATGGTATATAGTTATAGCAATAATTACTCCTTGTCTGCCTACCACTGTAACTTCTCCAGTGCTGTTTCAGGTCTTTCCCTGGTGTTTCATAACGATCCTTCCAGGTTGCAGGGAGTGCACTGTTACTCTCATTATTCTGGGTGAAGAACAGATGCAGAAGGGTTAACCATAGGGCCAGCAGTCTAGCTAATGGCAGAGGAAGGGGTAGAGGCTGACTCTCCCAGTTCCTATTCAAAGCTCTTTCTTGGACACTATACAACCTTCCATATATAAAAACAGTCTTTCTTAAAAACACCATATGTATAACATTTAGCATAGAAGAAATGAACTCAAATAGAATTTGCCACTCCGTCGGGCTTTACACACATAATTTTGATGTGATTCCAAGATCTAATGAGGATAGGCGTTTAATTTCATCATTACAGTGAAAATAGACATTTTGAAGCAAGCACAGTGGACAAATTAGCTCATCATGGACAGATGATAGCTATTATTTCTAGTGACTTTGTGAGGATTTTTTCAATAATGCTGTCTAGTTGCAACTGCCCGATGCTATTTAGTGCTCAGTAAGTCATGGACCTCTGTGGCAAAATAAAACAGTCTCTGTAATGCTTTCCTTAATCATGAGAAATGAAGTAGTAAGACAGCTACCATATTTGTGTGTGTGTGTATGTGTTTCACATGGGCAAATGTGTGTACAGAGGCCTGACGTCAACGTCCTGTGTTCAAGAAGTACCTACACTGTTTCTCTGGTTGGATGGAAGACAGATGTCCCATGGCTCTGGAGCTCACTGGCTGAGCTGACTGGCCACTTAGGCACAGGGAACTGTCTCTGTCCCTGCAGTTTTGGGGTTACAAGTGCTGGACTGCTATGGCTGGCCTTCCTTTGTGGGTCTTCATGTATGCACAGCAGTACACACAGCAAACATTTTGCTGACTGGATCATATCCCTACCCCAAGCTGCCTTATCTTTAAACGTTCAAACACAAGATAAAAATATTACAATTTAAAATGTTGTACCCTCACCATCTGAGAAAATGCAAGAGTTTTCCTAAGTAGAAGGTCTGATTGCTGTGTAGGAATGTGGTTCAGATACAGGTGCTTGATGACTCCACTTCACCTTTGTCTGTAGAAACCCTGCTGTGGTAAAGCAGTCCTGCCACAAGCATCGTAAGCTATTCTTCAAAATAAAAATCCAAGGGTGTGTTGTAGCACACCCCTTTAATCCTAGCACTTGTGAGGCAGAGGCAGGCTGATCTCTGTGAGTTTGAGGTCAGCCTGATCTATAGAGATAGTTCTAGGGCAGCCAGGGCTACACATAGAAACCCTGTCTCAAAAAAACCAAACCAAGTCAATCAATCAGTCAATCAACCAATCCCTAAAGTCAGGTGTCGCACTTGGCTTTAAAAAAATGTGCCTCAGGAGATTACTTCCTGAATAGAACACCAACAGCACAGGCTCTAAGATCAACAATCAATAAGTGGGACCTCATGAAGCTGAAAAGCTTCTGTAAAGCAAAGGACACTGTCATCCGTACGAAACGACAGCCAACAGATTGGGAAA
>CM053748.1:26826743-26906953 GCA_028658305.1 Pachyuromys duprasi
TGGTGGACTTGGAGGGGGCGGGGAGGAGGGAGATGAGGGAGGGAGTGGGAAGGTGGGAGGGTATGAGGGAGGAGGCTACGCCTGGGATGCAAAGTACCTAACCTGTGATTGATATAAAAATAAATAAATTAATTAAAAAAATGTGCCTGTGAAATTCCAATACATGAAATAGAGATGGATGGAAAACCAATATATATGGAAAGCTCAATACTCTAGTAGTTGCTCAGTCCTACGGAAGGTTGGAAGTCTTCAGCTGGTCTTTTCCGTAAGCTGAAATCCCGAAGACATATACTCTAGTGGATGTGCTAGCAAAGTGAGTGCAAGCAGGCAAAGAACGAATGTACCTTTCCTTTCTCCATTGTATAGGCTTCCTGGTAATGCCCAGATTAAAAGGTATGCCTCAAGATCTCGATTGAAGGCGTGTGTCATCTCGCCTCAAGATCTGGATCACTGGTGTGTCCTCCATTTCTGGATTGTAGTTCATGTCAGACAGGGTCAAGCTAACAATTGATAACAGCTGTCACAATTCCTATGCGTCCTTCATCTGCCCATCATTGAGGGCTTGCTCTGCTTAGTCATGAGGAGTCAGTAAAATACAAAGGAAACAAAGTCCCCATTTGCAGGAAGCTTCCAGTCTGCTAGAATAGCTAAATCATCATGACTTCCAGCCATAAAGCAAACGGCATGTACAAAGGGAAGAATCTATACTGAGGTGTGTGGTCTTAAGAGGTCGTGGGAAGCTTTCTCTAGGGAAGAGTCCCTGATCTGGGGTCTGAGAAACAATCTGTGTTTAATAGGGGAAAGAGGAGTTAGAAATGGCTAGGAAGTAGGAAGTGGATGTACAAAGGCATACTATGCTAAAAGGCGTGTAAAAGGAACTGAAAGAATAAAAATGCAGGCCTGCATTAGGGACAAGAAAGAAAACTCCGATGGCAATGAGGGATGTGAGAAGGATGTGGAGGTTGAGATGGTTGACTTTGTAAGGGGATAGGAGCCATGACATGTAACAGGTATGACAATCTGCTATGGGTGTCGAAAAGGTAGGGAGAATCTGGGAGTGGATATGATGAGACAAGTCAGAAGACTAATCCTTTGTCAGGCAGAAGAGGGGTAAGGAATTGTGGAGGAGTGGGTGGGTCAGAGTCACTTAGAAAGTAAAGTTTGAAGGACTGGGAAATCACAAGGGACTTGTGGGAAGAAGGATAGTAAGTTAAGATTTCTGGCTGGTGTATTAGGTAATGCCTCTATAAGGGTCAACAAACTTTAGTATGTGGGGCACATCCATGATCATTGGCTTGTTCTTATTATGTAGCTACTTTTATACTATAAATGCAGAATTGAGATATTGTGACAAGCACTGGTCCCTAAAACCTAAATCTTTTATCTTCACCTTCAAAGAAATTACTTTCTTTCCCCGGTCTTAGAGAAAGCTCACACATACATTGTCATGACACAAATAGATACTGTCTGTTTGTCCCAGAAAAGGCTCATGTATTGGAGGTTTGGTCTCCTGCTTGACAATGCTAATATGGGGTGGGACCTTGAAGAGAGGAGGCCTGGAGGAAGTTGAACCTGACCCCTCCACAACTCTGGTTCCCTGCTTTTCAATTAAATCTCTCCATCACTCATTGATGCCCACCAGGACATCACCTACTGCAAAATAGTGCTGTCAGGGGCTGGGGGCAGGGGGTGATCATTAGAGCCAACTAAACGCATGTTCTTCAAAATAAGATATCCACTGTCAAGCATTTTGTTATGGCAAACAGAACACACACACACAGAGAGAGAGAGAGAGAGAGAGAGAGAGAGAGAGAGAGAGAGAAATATATGAGTTTGGGAGAAAGTAAATAAGTGATTTTTGTATGCATGTGTTTTAAGTGCTTTGAGAAAGTGAAGAGATGAAGTCAAATAAGACTTTTCATCTTTGACAATACTCTCCCCTTTCTAGATGGTGAAGAGTCACTATTCTGTTGGTGTATATCTGGACAGCATCAGCTTTATGATGGAAAAAAGAAACAAAGATTGTAGAAAACGCTACCCAGCAGACCTGTGAGTATGGAAGATGGATTCTTTTTTTTTTTAATTTATTCATATTTTTAGGAATTACAGTTTATTTGCTTTCTATCTCCACTGTAGTCCCCTCCCTCATCCCATCCCAATCCCACCCTCTCTTCCTCATCTCCTCCCATGCCCCTCCCCAAGTCCACTGTAGGGGAGGTCCTCCTCCCCTTCTCTCTGACCCTAGCCTATCAAGTCTCATTAGGACTGCTGCATTGCTTTCCTCTGGGGCCTGGTAAGGCTTCTCCTCCATGACAGGGAGGTGATCAAAGAGCCAGCCACAGAGTTCATGTCAGAGATAGTTCCTGTTCCCATTATTAGGGAACCCACTTGGAGGCTGAGTCGCCATGGGCTACATCTGTGCAGGGATTCTAGGTTATCTCCGTGCATGGTCCTTGGTTGGAATATCAGTCTCAGAAAAGACCCCTGGATTCAGATTTTTTTGATCTGTTACTCTCCTTCTGTAGCTTCTGTCCCCTCTAGGTCTTTCATCTCCCCCTTCTTTCATAAGATTTCCTGCACTTTGCCCAAAGTTTAGCTATGAGTCTAAGTATCTCCTTTGATACCTTGATGGGTACAAACTTCCTGAGGCCCTCTGTGGTAGGCCCCTGTCCTGTTGCCTGTTTTCTCCCTCTTCTGATGTTCATCCCCTTTACCTTTCTGCAATATCATCTTACCCAGGGTCCTCCTCCTTGCATAGCTACTTTAGGTGTACAAATTTTAGTATGTTTATCCTATATTATATGTCTAATATCCACTTATAAGTGAGTATATAGCATGTGTGTCTTTCTGCTTCTGGGATACCTCACTCAGGATGATCTTTTCTAGTTCCCACCATTTGCTTGCAAATTTCATGATTTCCTTGTTTTTAATTGCTGAGTAGTATTCCATTGTGTAAGTGTACCACAATTTCTGTATCCATTCCTTCCTTGAAGGACATCTGTGTTGTTTCCAGATTCTGGCTGTAACAAATAAAGCTACTACAAACATGGTTGAGCAAATGTCCTTGTTGTATACCTGAGCATATTTTGGATACATGCCTAGGAGTGGGATCTTGAGATAGCACTATTCCTATTTGTCTGAGAAAGTGCCTGCTTCATTTCCAAATTGGTTGTAGGAGGTTACATTCCCACCAGCAATGGAGGAAGGTTTATTTTTCTCCACATCTCCAGCATATATTGTCACTTGAGTTTTTGATCTTAGCCATTTTGATGGATATGAGGTGAAATCTCAGAGTCATTTTGATTTGCATTTTCCTGATAGCTAAGGATGTAGAACATTTCTTTAAGTGTTTTTCTGCCATTCAATATTCCTCTATTGAAGGAGTTCTCTGGTTCAATATTTTGGGATTGCTCATGTATACTATCATATCATCTGAAAATAGTGATGGTTCTTCTTTTCCGATTTGTATCCTCTTGATCTCCTTTAGTTGTCTTATTGTTCTAGCTAGGACTTCAAGTACTATGTTGAAGAGATACAGAGAGATTGGGCAGCCTTGCCTTGTCTCTGACTTCAGTGGGATTGATTTGAGTTTCTCTCCATTTAGATTGATGTTGGCTATAAGCTTGCTGTATATTGCCTTTACTATGTTTAGGTATGTGCATTATATCCCTGATTTCTCCAAGACTTTAAACATGATTGGGTTTTGATTTTGTCAAATGCTTTTTCGGAATCTAAAGAAATGATCATGTGGGTTTTCTCCTTCAGTTTGTTTATATGGTGAATCACATTGATGGATTTCCATATATTGAGCCATCCCTTCATGCCTGGGATGAAGCCCACTTGGTCATGGTGGATGATATCTTTTAAGTGTTTTTTGATTTAGTTTGCAATTATTTTATTAAATATTTTTTGCATCAATATTAATAAGAGAGATAGATCTGAAGTTCTCTTTTTTGTTGGGTCTTTGTGTAGTTTAGGTATCAAGGTGACTGTGGCTTTATAGAATGAGTTTGGTAATGTTCCTTCTGTTTCTATTTTGTGGAATAGTTTGAAGAGAATTGAAGCTAGCTATGCTTTGAAGGTCTGATAGAATTCTGTGCTGAAACCATCTGGCTCTGGGTTTTTGTTTTTTTTTTTTGGATGTGTGACTTTTGATGACTGCTTCTATTTCCTTGGGGGGATATAGGACTATTTAATCTATTTACCTGATCTTGATTTAATTTTGGTAGATGAAATCTATCAAAAAATTGTCCATTTCATTTAGATTATCAAATTTTGTGGCATATAGGCTTTCGTAGTAAGACCTAATGATTGTTTGGATTTCCTCAGTGTCTGTAGTTATGTCCCCCTTTCAGATTTTGCTGATTTGGATAGTTTCTGTCTTTTAGTCAGTTTGGTTAAGGGCTTGTCTATCTTGTTGATTTTCTCCAAAAACCAGCTCTTGGTCTCATTGATTCTTTGAATTGTTTTCTTAGTTTCTAATTCATTGATTTTGGCTCTGAGTTGGATTATTTCCAGCTGTCTACTCCTCTTGGGCATGTCTGCTTTTTTTCCCCTAGGGTCTTTAGGTGTTTCATTAAATTGCATGTATAAGATGTCACGAACTTCTTTCTGGAGGCACTTAGTGCTATGAACTTTCCTCTTAGCACTGCTTTCATTGTGTCCCATAGGTTTGGGTAAGTTGTGGCTTCATTTTCATTGAATTTTAGGAAGTCTCTAATTTCTTTTTTCATCCTGACCAAGCTGTCATTGAGTAGAAAGTTGTTTTGTTTCCATGTGTATGTAGGCTCATTGCTATTTTTGTTGTTGTTGAGGTCTATTTTTAAGCCATGGTGGTCTGTTAGGATACAAGGGGTTATTTCAATCTTCTTGTATCTGTTGAGGCTTGCTTTGTGACAGACTATATGGTCAATTTTTGAGAAGGTTCCATGAGGAGCTGAAAAGAAGCTATACTCTTAATAGTTTGGGTGAAAAGTTCTGTAGACAACTATTGGGTCCATTTGATTTAGGACCTCTGTAAGTGTCATCATTTCCCTATTTAGCTTCTGTCTAGATGATCTGTTCATTGGTGAGAGTGGAGTGTTGAAGTTTCCCACTGTTAAGGTGTTGGGATTGATATGTGATTTAATAATGTTTCATTTACAAATGTAGATGTTCTTGCATTTGGGGTATAGATGTTCAGGATTGTGATGTCTTCCTGGTGGATTTTTCCTTTGATGAGAATGAAATGCCCCTCTTCATTTTTTTCGATTAATTTTGGTTGAAAGTCTGTTTTATTTGATGTTAGGAAAGCTACCCCAGCTTGTTTTCTGGGTCCATTTGCTTGAAAAACATTTTCCAGCCCTTTACTCTGAGGTAATGTTTATCTTTGTTGCAGAGTTGTGTTTTTTGGATGCAGCAGAATGTTGGATCCTGTTTCCGCAACCATTCTGTTAGTCTGTGTTTTTTTATTGGAGAGTTGAGTCCATTGATGTTGATAGATAATAGTGACCAATGAATGTTAGTTTCTTTTATTGTGGAATTGGTGGTGTTACTGTGTATCAATGCTTATTTTCTTTTAATTCTTTGTTGTGAAGTTATCTATATCCTGTGTTTTCTTGGGTATAGTTGATTTCATTGGATTGGAGTTTTCCTTCTGGTATCTTCTGCAGGCCTGGGTTGCTATGTAGATATTAAGTTTAGTTCTGTCATGGAATATTTTGTTTTCTCCATGATTGAAAGTTTTGCTGGGTATAGTAGTCTGGATTGGCATTTGTGGTCTCTTAGAGTCTGCATGACATCTGCCCAGGCCTTCTGGCTTTCATAGTTTCTGTTTGTGATTCTGATAGGTCTACCTTTATATGTTAGTTGGCCTTTTTCCCTTGCTGCTTTTAATATTTTTTCTTTGTTCTGTAGATTTAGTGTTTTGACTATTAAGTGACGTGAGGTGTTTCTATTTGGTCTAGTCTATTTAGTGCTCTGGAGGCCTCTTGTATGTTTATGGACATCTCTTTAAGTTGAGAGAATTTTTTTTCTATACCTTGGAGCCTGGAATCTTCTTTTTCATCTATTCCTATTATTCTTAGATTTTGTCTTTTCATGGCATCTTTGAGTTCTTGGATGTTTTATATTTGGAACTTTTCCAATTTTATTTTTTTTCTTTGAGCGATGTATCCATTTCTGCAATTGTATCTTCAGTGCCTGAGATTTTTCTCTTCAATCTTTTGTATTCTGTTGGTGATGCTTACCTTTGTGGTTTCTGATCTTTTCTCAAAGTTCTACAGCTCCAGGTTTTTCTCTGTTGTGTTTTCTTTATTGTTTCTAATTCTGTTTTCATGTCTTGCCCATTTCCTTCATCTGTTTGAATGTGGATTCTTGCCTTTCCATGATGCCTCTATCTTTTTTGTTTCTTCTCTATATGCCACTAATTGTGCCTCTACTTGTACCTCTACCTTTGCCTCTATTTGTTTGGCTGTATTTGCCAAAATATAAAAGCTCTTTGAGAGCTTTGTTCGCTTCCCCTTTATGTGTCTCTAATAACTGGATAAGTATAGCTTTAAAACCATTCCCCGTGTTTCTGATGAATTAAAATATCCATATATTTTGGGGGTTGCTGGTGAAGCCATGATGTCTTGATTGTTGTTGGATGTGTTCATAAGCCAACCTCTAGCTATCTGCTTATCTGTAACCTTTGTTGTTTGTTCCTGGAGCATGTACTTCAGACTACATTTGTCTGTCTCTGTTGTCTGGAGTATTCTTCAAGAAGATGAGAAAGGTCCACTGGTTTGAGAGTAGATGTTGTTATTTCAGGATGGGGGATGAGGGGTGGGAGTTGGGGTGGGGGAGGGGCTGGCACTGTTGGTGGGTACAATGCACATTCACTGGTGCCCTGAATACCTCAGTGGCCATGGGCCTCCTGGTATTCAGATCTGTCTGGGCTCCAGAAATTGTTTGCCTGGACTCCACTGGTGGACTGCAGAGCAAGGGCTTCAATGTTGAGAGGGCTGTCCCAAGAATCCTTATTTTGCCCACAGTGGGGGTGTGGGTGGGTGGGATCAGATGTCTGGCTGCTGGCGTATAGAGATCCTGGTTCTACAGTTCTGCAAACACTCACTTTAAGGCTCATTCACTTGCTCCCAGGCCTAATTGGAAATCACAGGGGATCTTCCTGTTTTCTTTGCTCAGATTTGGGCCTGCAAGGGCAAATGAGAGTACAGGAGATCCATCAGCTCAGTGGTGTCCACTGTTTGGCTGCCTGGCAGGTATGCCTCTGTAGCCTCTGCCACAGAGTGCATGAGTGTGTACACCCAAAGGCGCCTGCTTGGTCTAGCTGCTGCCCTTCCCCTGCCAAAGCCCCTCAGAAGGCCCACCTGTGCTTTTTCAGTCACTGAGCATGGAGGCTTGTGCTTGGGACAACCATTGCTGTGTCAGTCAAGCAATCTTAGTCCCCGGAGATGTCCACAGGTGACCTGGATCCAAACTGTCCCAGGTTGTTTCCTCTCACCCAGGAAGCCTCAGTGTGGATGTTTTGGTTTCAGCTGCCCCTCCACTCACCAATTTCAGAGTTTCGGATCCTGTGCCCCTCTGATATGGTGGGCACTGGTCACCACCATCTTGGAACCCCCCCCAAAGATGGATTCTTGACTAAAAGAGCAATTGCAAATGTAGCTTGCAATACTATAACTACAGATCTCAACAGTAATGTAACTATGGAAGTCACCAGTGTTGAGGCATAAAGAAATGAGTATGATTGAGACCACACAGTGTAAAGATTCTTAGAATAAGCCTGAAGACCATCCATCATTTAGGTCCCGAGCTGACTAGTGATCAGAAAAAGTATGAGGTTCAAGAATATGGCAACACAAAAGCCAAATATATTAGTTTCCATATGCAAATGGTGTGTGTATGTGTGTGTTTCCTCTAAGATCAGATACAGCAAATGCTGTAATTGAATGGCTTTGAAGAAGTTCACGTTAGGAAGCTAGAAATCTCAAATGACGATGTTTCTGGGTGTGTTTCTGCTTCAGGAATTCAGGCAGAGGCTTGGTTCTGCCTGCTTCCGAGATCATGGTGCAGCCAGCAATCCCCAGCATGCTTTGACAGGGAGATGCATCCCATCACTCTCTACCTCTGTTGTAACACCATGCTGTCCTTGTGAATCTCTGTCCCTGTGTCTTTTTTCCTTAGTCATACTGGATTAAAGCATTCACCCTACTCTAGTGATGACTCTATTACTAAGTAAGATCACACTCTGAAGGGTCTGGAAGGACATGAGCTCCAGAGGAAACAATGAGCTCCAAAATAATGAGATGTGGCTGTGAGATCCAG
The DNA here is from genome assembly GCA_028658305.1 of Pachyuromys duprasi. Taxonomy (NCBI): domain Eukaryota; kingdom Metazoa; phylum Chordata; class Mammalia; order Rodentia; family Muridae; genus Pachyuromys; species Pachyuromys duprasi. The sequence continues at coordinate 26,835,051 of CM053748.1, forward strand.
CCTCTGGAGGTTTACTGGGAGGCAGAGAGAACTGAAATAGCTTCTTCTGGCCTCCATCTGTGTGGGCTCCCTTCCTGTTTCCTGTCATCCTGAAGCAGTGATGGTTACACTGTGGAGTTTGTCTTTACTTTTGAGAGCTGGCTCAGAGCACAGGGTCCAGGCTCCAGAGTGATGTGAGAGTAATGATGCTACCTCTGGAATTTCTCATTTTGATCTCTGCAACCACTTGATTGCCCTTGGAGATCTCCCCTTAAGTAATATCCAAGCCCACTTCTATTTAGAGTGCGCAGGGGCTAATGGGATCACTGACTAAGGTGAAATGGCTGCAGATGGTAATGTGAAGACTAATTTATTTTCAGAGGCTTTTAGGAATTCATGCGCTTTTAATGATAGCTTACTATAACCACAGATCCCTCATTTTCATTTGTTCAGGGGAGAGGATATTGGCCATTATTAACAACAGAGAAAGACAGAGTAGGCAGCTAATTGACCCAGCTAAGCTGACACAATTGTGGTGGGGTTATGAAAGCTGAAGCGCTTTCCTATGCTCCCAGGACTTTTGTCTGTTTTGCTCCTTTCTTCACTGCTTCTTTTTATTTTTTTAAATCAACTTCTTTAACCTCTCTGTAAGCCATTTTCATCTGTGTGCCTCACTCCCCTGGCCAGGCTTCCATGTGCCAGGCCCACAGTAAAGTCTGCTGGGGTAATGTTTTCTACAATTGTTCCTGTTTTTCCATCGCAAGCCTAATGCAGCCCATGCCTACATCAATGGAATGACCACTAGCCCACCCACCCAGAAAGGGCAGAAATGGTCAATTACTCTACTCTCGTCATTACTACTGAATGAAGATGACATGTCGCCTGCCACCTTGTTGAAAGGAGAGAAACTGGGAAGGTGGGGATGGGAAAATGTAGTTCCATTTAGTCTTGATATAAGAGGAGGGAGTGGAGGGAAGTCTTCAAGAGCTGGAAATCATTAATTTCAGGGGAAAATGTTGGTTCTCTAATCCAAATGGACTTCTGCTCCCACATATCTATAAATTCATTAAACTCCAGTGGCCACCAGTGAGAGTTCAGCAAGGCTGGAGTCCTGCGGACAGCAGCTCTGCCGCTGACCACTATCCACTGAAAGTACACTCTTGATTTTTCTATCTGAATGTTTGTCCTCCCTTTCATGAGCTGCATGCTTACACATGGGCTTTACATACTTTAAGGGTTGTTTGTTTGTTTGTTTTAAAGGGTTTTCACAAGGGCAGCATTCAGGCTATCAGATGCCCCGTCCACCTATGCTCTGTTCTGCTTCATTTTCCACCACGCCAGCCAAGAAAGCTCCAGAGCTTTGGGCACTGAGGTAACTGTCTGGGTCTGAGAGTCACCAGAGACTTTTGTGGTTTAGGAAATAACACGTAATCACTCATGATGGGATGTGTGTGGGTTTGAAGTGAGGCTATCTTGGATTGAAGGCCAAGTTCTCACTCTTCTTTATCTTTTGGAAAAAAATATTGACTAAGCATGTTTTGAAAAACAACACAATAATGTTTATATATAAACACAAATAAAAGCATAAATAGAGATGTGTATATAGGAAAAGTGACTGTCATTACCCCAAAGTAAATCTGGAAACCAAATAGCACTAGACAGGGAACAAAGGAAATGTATTTTTCAGTAATGATCTTGGTCTTTAATTATTTAATTTTTAATAATTAATTAGTTTATTCATTCACTTTACAGCTCTTCAATCTGAGGTTACCAGGACAAAAAGTCGACATTGTAAAAGTTCTGGCAGCAGGTTAGACTATAACTTTTTTATATATTTTGTATCTACTAACGTGTTTATCATTTATGAATGCCCAGGTTCAAGAACAACCTCAGATGTCATCCTCGGGAATGCCACCTACCTCCTTTGAGAAATGGTCCTTCGTTGGCTAGCCGCATGTGTTTCACCTTGTCCTGTTAGTGGCTCATCATTTCTTTTGGTTTTAGGAGTCTTGATAGCCAATGTAAGAAAAATGACAGAAGCCAACTTACCAAATGATTACCTTATGTTTCGGGGGTTTGGTATATCACTTAAAATTTTATTTTCTTTTTTTTTCTGACAGACTTAAAGATTTATTTTTCCCTATGGGTCTCTAGTCAAGCTGGAAATAAATTTTTGACATGAACAATATACAGATTTAATAATTTCTTTTCTATAGGTAAAGGTAATTGTCCCAGCAGTCACAGAATATAAGAGCAATGCCGATTTTTTTGTTTCAAGCAAACTTAATCACATCTTAAAGTTTTTAAGAACTGTATAACTTGTACATTACGAGTATTGCAAATAATGACAATTTTATCTATTTCTGGGTGTCACCTACCATAGTTCTTTTCCTTGCCTTCCAGTAGTGAGAATTTCTATTCTGTGTGACACAGTTGTGAAGATAACATGAATCTTCATTTCATTCTTGACAGCAATGGCAATACTTTAAGAAATGTGTGTGTACCCCAATAGCATATATATTAGCATATATAATATCACGTATAAACAATAATATATTGTTATTGTTTTGGTGTTATTGGCTTTGGTAGTCATTACTTCCATTTTTTTTTTTGCTTTGTTTTTCTTTTTCATTTGTCTTCACCTCTAACACTTGTATTCCCTTCTTTCTAATTGCTTTGGGTTTAATCTGGCTGTCCAGCTGCCAGGTTGAATGGCTATCCACCTTCACTGGGAGACTGTTACTTTGGCTGTGTGAGCTTTTGCACGTGGCTTGCTGTTTCTTAGTCACTTCCTCTTTTTATGTGTACCTATAAAATGGAATATTGTTCCCTTTCTTTTAGGAAGAATGAAAATGTTTATGGAAAGTATGTATGTAAAGCCCTGCCACACAGGTAAGCATGATTGTTGCAGCCGCCATCATTGTCAACATCACCATCTCCAGGAGCAGAATCCATGGCAAAGTATTTTAAATATCTACCGTGGTTTTTAACAGGGTGAACGTTTGCTAATATACTGCACAGGAACATTTCTCATATTTTTACAGTTATAGTGTCATAAAAGCCCATAGGATGACAATCAAAGCTAATGTTGAACTTCAGAAGGAAATAGAAATGGGCACATAGGAAAAAACAAAAAACAACACAGACTTGAGAGTTGTGTTTGTTTTGTCTTGTGTATTGGGTGGGACATTTCTCACTTGTCCTTTCATCCCAAGGCACTGTCCAAAAGCTGCAGTCTGTGTGCGAGGCTAGCTGGGTTCCATGCTCAAGTGGAAGTGTCGCTGGGAGGCTGCAGATAAGAGCAGGGATGTCTGTGTCTGTTCCTGCACCTCCTCTATTGAGGCCACGCTTCTTTTTAAGTCCTTCTCTTTACCCTCATTCCTACCGAGGTCTCCATGTTCAGGTAACATATTCCTTCAATACAAATACTCCCTGAATTAAACTAAAAAAAATATGGTAACATGAATTAACTCTAACACCAATTTAACCACTAATGAATTCATTTTCACTAGTTACAATTTAATTTATCATCAGAGGTGAATTTTGAACAATGACATTAAAAATGATACCCGAGGTTCAGAGGAAGTCAGTCTAAGATGCTTTTCTTCAATAGGAGATGCTGATGAATATAAACATCAAAATCAAATTGTCCCCACTTCCCACTTTACATATAGTTCTTGCAAAAAAAAGCCTGCTTAGTGTTTATTATTAAGAGTCCTACATGTTGGACCTAGAGAGATAATTCAATAGTTAAGAGTGCTTACTACTGTTGCCCATGACCTGGGTTCCATTCCCAGAATCCACATTTCAGTTCACATGTAACTCCATGGGATCTTATTCCATCTTCTAGCTCTGTAGTCACATGCATGCACAGGATATATATATATATATATATATATATATATTCAGACATAGCCATACACACATTAAAGAAAGAAATGAACAATCATATTTCAGGGCTAGTAATAATAGCATAATAATGCCCCCACCATGAGGCCATGAATTGAGTCCTGGTATATGAATAGTTACTAGGCATGGCTTTAGCTCCAGGAAGGCTGCCAAGCCAAGTTGCGAAGCGAAACTGCCATGACCAAGCAATGTGAGATCCAGGGGAGGGAATATTTCCTGCTCATTTCCTTTGCATTTACCCCTCTTCTGATAATTTCTTAGCCAATTTCATGTAGCTACAACATATCTGGAGCTCAAGTACTTTCTAATGAAACGAGGTTCATTTACATCGCAGTTCTGAAGGCTTGGGAGTCTGGCATTGGCATCTACTCAGCTTGTTGAGGGTATCATGACAGATGGTATCCAAATGGTAGATGCACAAGTGAAGGGAGCTCATGGCCAGGAAGAAGAACTTCATGGGAGGACCTTGGCTTTTGGCTAGGAACTCACACTTCTAGTTTCTAGAATGTCTAGAGAGAATGTGCTCCTAAAAAAAAGAAGCATTTAATCCTATTAAATACCTAACCTCTCACCAAAAGCCCCAGCTCTTAAGGGTCCTGTTAGTTCTTTAATTTTTTTTAATTCAGTTGTGTGGGGATGGGGTGGGAAGTATGTATTTATGTGTGCAGAAGAACGCCTCGTTTTCTACCTTATCCTTTGAGGCAGGGTCTCTACCTTGCCAGCAAGGCCCCCCGGGAATTTTCCTATAATCTTCTTGGTTCTGGAGTTACAAGAATACACAAGATGTAGAGCCTGTTATGTGGAGGCTGTTGTCTATGCCGTGCTTGCCCAGCAAATGCTCATAGTCACTGAACTGTAGCTATTCTCCATCCAGTATTTCTTAACCTTGTCCCACTGGGTCCTCAGGCTATAAGATCTCTTCTGTCAGTTAAACTCTGCCAGATCCAGAACACGAAGCGCTCTGTTGGGCTGTATAAAACTCTCCTCGAAGGATCTGGAGCAGTGTGCTGACTATTTTGAACTTGGAGGGAATCGGGAATGTCTAATGGAGTCAGTTTTTCCACTTAAGGAAATAATTTTCTCCTGAAACCAGAAGTTTTGTACAAAACCGAAATCCAAAGATAAATTAGCATTGTCAGTGGTGTTTTAGAAAGGAACTGTCTTCACTGACTTAACATCTACATTGAAGATTAAAATATAGAAGTGATGATTCTAGTTGGAAAGAATTAAGTAAAATTTTTAGGATGAACTCAGTTTAAATGATTTATGTACAGATCTATTTTTCTAATACAAAAATGACCACTTATATAAAAAATCTTAAATTTTCATATTTAACTTGTGACTTAGCTTTGAAGTAAATTTAGCTGAGCTATAGTTCTACTCAACCAAAATGTGCTCAAGGGGGCTGGAGCCCATCTTTGATTATGGAGAGCAAAATAAAAAGCTAGAATTTCAATATATTTCTTACAAAGATGGTCTTACATAACAATGTTTTATTTGCTAATGTTCTTTGTATTTATGACTTCTTTTTATTTGAATTATAACCAGAACTCCTTTATATAATTCAGCTTAAAATGTCACTCACATGTAGTGATAAGCCAATGCCAGTATCATATTGCTATCAAAAGACAGTTCTATCACAAGAAAAAACTGCAAGTAGGTATATTAGAGTGTGAAGAAATTAATAAAGTTGTGTGTGTGCACCCCCTCCTTATTTATTTTCCTTTGGGAAAGCAGGTGAACCTCTGTGAAGGCTTCAACACATTATTTTACTTAAGTTTCATGACAAAGAATAGCAGTGAGTCTGTAGATGTGAATATTAAATGAAAGCCACATTTTGGTTCCAGGAAGTTACTGACTTAGGTATTTACATTTAACTTTACATTACCGTGCACAGTCATCTCAACAAATGCAGCAATGCTATAGGCTACAATAATCAAAAGCCACTTTCATGCTAGAGATCAGTAGGAGTAATCATTTGTGTTTTCTAGAGCTTAAGCAATTGAATGGATGCTTTGTATTATGTGCTGTTATGGTTTGGATATGAAATGTTCCCTTCACAAAGGCTAGTGCATTAATAACTTAGTCTATTGGGGCTGAAGAGTTGGCTCAGCAGATAAGAACACCTGATGCTCTTGAAAAGGATCCAGGTTGAGTTCTCAGAACCCACAACCATGTGCAATTCCTGTTCCAGGGTACCCAATGCCCTCTTTTGGCATCCTCTTTAAATCTTTAAAGACTTGGTCCCAAGGTGGCAGCGCTGTTTCAGGACTTACTGGGTACTTTAAAAGATAGAGCCTAGCAAAAGTGTTAGAGTAGGTCACTGAGTGCCTGATGTTTGAAGGTCTGTGTCTTACCCAGTAAGTACTCTCCCTTTCTTCTTCCTTCCTCCCATCTTTCCTCCCTCCTTCCCTCCTTCTCTCCTTTTCTATCTTTTCTTGCTACACACAATTAGGTAGTCTCTGTCTCATGCTGCTGCATGATAATCTACATTGGACTATGAACCTAGAATCAATGAGCTAAGGACTGTGTACTGAAATTTCTGAAACAGTGAGTAAAAGAAATAAGCCTTCTCTATACATTGTTTTCTTAGGTGTATGTCACAGTGATGAGAAAATAGGTAAAACAGAAAGCTGGTACCATAAGAGTGGGTGCATTGTTGTGACTAAACCTGGCCATGAGTGTCCTTCAGGCTTTAAACTTGTTTTCAAGGTGAGTTTTGAAGCTGTTTAAAGAAGCAGGATGGAGGCTGGGTGTGGTGGCACATGCATGTAATCCCAGCACTCAGGGAGGCAGAGGCAGGCAGATCTCTGTGAGTTTGAGGCCAGCCTGGTCCACGAAGTGAGTCCAGTACAGCCAAGGCTACACAGAAAAAAAAGATAGATAGATAGATAGATAGATAGATAGATAGATAGATAGATAGATAGATAGATAGATATGTAGGTAGGTAGATAGATAAAACAAAGAATCAGCTGGAGATGGTGTCAGACCCTGTTAGTCTTCTAGAGATAACCCTGGTGGGGGCATAGACGAACAGAACTGTGAGGCGAATGCTGACAGCAGACTGTACTGTGGGAATGGAGAAAGCCTGGAGTAAGCAAAGTCCTGAATGTGTGCCCTTGACACAGGCACAGCCAAATCATGGACCCCATAGCCTCGAGCTCAGACTGATGGCAAAGACTTCCGGTGAGGACTGAGCAGGAATGTTGATAGTGTGGGTAGAAAATGTCCAACATAGCTTTCTCCGTACCAGATACTTACAGGCTGAAGGCTACCCCAGAGACTGCCCCTACCAAGATTAGTTCAACCTGTTTCCTCTATCCAGCTGCATATCATAGCCCCTGCTTCCTTGTTAGTGTGTCTGTAGTAGTCCTACTTCCTTGTCGGCTGTATGCACTAGCCTCACCATTCTGTTCAACTCTATATACTAAACATCTCGAGTTTCTGGGGTGCTGTGGCTTCTCCAGCACCCCAGACAAATCTCAGCTATCTGGGTGGCCATATGTCCATCTGTCTGTTTTTTCTTCATTCTCTTGCCACCCCCTGTCAGCTCCATTTCCGGAGTCCCACTGGATGCTACACTATTCTCATGGGGGTCTCAGATGAAAATGGGAGTTTTATCAGGAGTTGGACCAGAGACCATTCAGGTTATACATAGAATCTGCTTACATTTTGCCCATGCCCCAAAGGCTTTGAAGGAGGCAAGGCTTAAAGATGACTGAGTAACTCATCTGACAGGAGATTTCTAGGTATCAGGATATAATAGTTACTGGGAGCTGGTTTTAATAAAAACTGAGAACAAAAAGCAGAACAGAAAGACTTGAATTTTTTTTCCGTTCTCTGGGGGGAAAAGGGCGGTGGAGGGAAGAGCATGGTTCAAGCTGTGAACAAAGGTGCTGTGGTTTTCAGAGCTGAGAGCAGCTAGAAAGGAAGCCAAGCACTGACCTTGATGGCTCATCAGGAATTAGCCAATCATCACCTATGGTCGATCTAGGGTATTGGGAGAGTAAATTCATTTGATTTTCCCTACAGGAGACAGTACCAGGTAATTTGTCAAAGTGCTGAAATACCCGAAGGCATCTCTTGGGAAGATGGTGCACAAAGCTTCTAGACTGAAGCCACAGATTAAATGGACAGGTCAGGGAGTTAAGCTTGCCAGAAATATGCAACATCTGCCAGGGAGAAAGCTGCATGTAGCCAGCAAAGTCAACTCAAGAGAGGCCCTATAGGCTGCATTTGGCAGGGCCATTGTTGGGGGCAAGCTCTTTGGAGCTTACATCATGCCCACCATAGTTTCTGGACAAGAAGGTCAAGAGTTCTTACATTCTCTTCTGGATTCTAGGCTTGGTTGGGTCCTGTCTTTCTTTGCTATTCTCCCATTTGGAATGGAAATGTTTGTGCACTGTCACTGTATTTGGGGAATGTGTAACTTGTTTGTTTCACGGGGCCTCACAGCCTCAATCAAAGATCCTTGGATTTCAGGAAGAGTCTGACCTTAGACATGTGATAAAGTGGTTAGGACTACAGTATTATTAGAGACAAACTGAATGCGTGTTTGTATTGTGAGGTAGATGTGAGTCTTGTGGAGACCAGAGGTAGAATGTTACGACTTGGATATAAAATAAGTGTCTCAGAAAGGCTTCTTAAAGGCCTGCTTTGTACCTATTGGTGCTATTTTATAAGATTACGAAAACACTAGGAGGTGAAGGCCTGTCTCCAAGAGGTAGATTCCTGGGGTGAGTCCTTGGAAGCTGAGTCTTGTCTTACACTCATCTCTGGCTCATTTTCTGCATTCTTCCTACTGCGAGGTGAATAGCCACTACCCCATGCTCTCACTGCTGTGCTATTCTGCTTGACCAGGAACTTAGAAGACATATAACTGAGGACTCTGAGTTCAAAACTCTGCAACCTTGAGGTAACATAAATCATTCTTCCCTTGAAGGTGTTTACTCATGCATCATTTACAGCTACAAGAAATGTAATGAAAAGTTATTGAGTTTTTTGCAGTGTTGAAATTTGCTGTTTGATATTGGAATGCATTCTTAATAAATGTGGCTACATCATACATCATTTTAATGCATATTTCTCACTTTATTATTTTTAATAGCACTATCTGCTTCTTTTCTTTTGTTAGGGAATGATGTTAGACAAAAGGAAAATTCAAGTAATTTTTAAATTTTTTAAGTTTATTGTATTTATTATTTGTGTGTGTGAGAGAGAGAGAGACAGACAGACAGTTAGACAGATAGACATGATGTGTGGGAGGGCATGTACATGGAGGTCAAAGAGCTTTATGGAATCAGTTCTCTCCTTTCAGCTTTATGTAGGTCCAAAGGACCAAGCTCAGGTCCTTCACCTTGCATGGCAAGTACTTTCACCTACTGAACCATCTTGCTTGTCCCTCAGGTTGCTTTCTTGTCCCAATTCAAAATGAATCACATAGGAATGAAGAAAACTTGAAGCATCAACAATGTAATTGGTTCAAGAACTGCTAAGGAATACACAGTGCACTGGTGATTCAAGAAAACTTTTAAAGACAAAGCCTTGAAGATAGGGAGCAGAGAGCTGACCAGTGGAAGCTTTATTCTGAAACAACCACGAAAGCTGATCTTCTTACATCTACATGAGAAACTGCTAAAGGACTCAATGTGAACCATTCAACTACCTAACATTTGGAGAGAATAGAAAGGTGGAAAACCTTGATAGGTTGTGACTTATGTGCTGAACTAAATTAAAAAAAAAATTTTGCTTTGAGCTTTCACCATCTTTTATTCTTCCCAAGTACAAGGAACTGTCTATTGATTGGCTTGTGACTTCTGACTGAAAATGAATTGTCTATAATGACTAGTAATGACTGGCTTATTGGTTAGATGGAAAAGAAGCCCCAGTATACTCTGCAAAGCCAAGCTTGTTCCCCGGAAAGGTCATGATCATTTCATATTTGCTGCTACTCTGACTCAATACAGGTTTCTGAATCTCGTGAAGCCATTACCTCTGAGAAGAGTACTTGGCAACTTGATGAGACACGTCAGAAACTGTAAGGCCTGTCACTGTCCTTAACCAATAGAAATGGCATGATTCTCCAACAACCAGGGGCATGCCACAAAACCAGTGCTTCAGAAGTTGAACACATTGTCCTGCGAAGTTCTGCCTAGTCTACCACGTTCTCCTGGCCTCTCACCAACCAACCTTCCCCTTCTTCAAGTATCCTGCTGACTTCTTGCAGAGAAAACGCTTCCTTTGCTAGCAGGATGCAGAAAACACTTTCCAAGTGTCAGTCAAACCCTAAAGCAAAAGTTTCACAGCACAGCAACAAACAAACTTCTCACTGGCCAAAATGTGTTATTTGTAAAGGTTCGTACTTTATTTAATAAAGATGCCTTTGAGTATAGCTAGACTCATTTAAAATTCAGAGTCTGAAACTCTGGTTCCTCCTGCAATGTGGCTTACTCCTATGTTCATTCAAAACATCGCTTTCCAAACTGTGAATTCATTTTCTAATCCACAAGTCTTTAACTGAGGAACTTGGGGGGGGGGCGGGGGGAGGCAGATTCTGTAAAGCCATACTTGTAAATTTCATTGTTTTGATTTCTTTTGCTGTCTCTTACTGTTCTGTTTCTGGTATTTCATTACAACAATCATTTAGCTCTACTGAGTTTGTGTGTGGATGTATTTGTGTGAAGGTATGTGTGTGGATGTATGTGTGTGAAGGTATGTTTGTATGTGTGTGCTCGTGCATGCCTGTGTTTGTATGCATGCAGAGCACATGTGACTTGAGGTAAGATCAACACTTAGTGTCCTTCTTCAGGAGCGATCTGCCTTGTAAGTTTTGAGAGAGAATTTCTCACTGAAATCCAGGTCACTGATCAGGCTGGGCTAGCCTACCAGTGAGACCCCAAGGAGACTTTCATCTGCACCTTCTCAGTGCTGGGACTACAAAAGCAGGCCATCGCATCTGGCCCCTTACATGGTTCCTCATGCTTGTATAGTGTGATATTTAGGGGATTTTGTTATTGTTGCTTAGGTTTAGTTTGGTTTGGGTTTGGGTCTTTGCTCTTTTTTTTTTTTAATCAATGTCTACTTGATAGAAATTAGAGTCATCTGAGAGAGAACCTCAGCTGAGAAGCACATAGGCTGGGTCATTTTCTTGATTTACGATTGATGTAAAAGCGCCCAGCCCATTGCAGGCAGTAGCACCCTGGACAGATGGTTCTGGGTTGTATAGAGAAAGCAGCTGAACAGGCCACAGGAGACAAGCTAGTAAACACCCTTCCTTCATGATCTCTGCATTCAGGTCCTGCCTGAGCTTCTGCCCTGACTTCCTTTCATGGTAGACTATAATCAAAATCTGAACTAAACCTTTTCTTCCCCAATTGCTTTTGGTCGTGGTGACTATCACAGCAGTGGAAAGCTGATGAGAACACATAGCCAACACTCTACTGATGGGTGGTCTTAGTGTCTGAGAACGCTGCTTCAAATTTACCGTCTTAGACAAGTAAAAACAAGATTGTCAGGGTGCACAAGGAGCAGCAATTAGAATTCTTCCTAAGCCTTTGTCAGCAAAGGAGAGCAGGAGGCTGTGCTTGCTTCCACCCAGCAGAATAGTTTATGTGCCTTCATGTGTTTCATATCACCTGTAGAATAACACAAACACTATTATTTGTTTCTAAGCCACTAAAAGCCAAATCTTCTACTGTTTTCACTCACATAAATTTCTGGCTAAAGAAAATTAATTCTACACATTGTTTGTTTGTCTAGTTGGTTTGGTTTTTTGAGACAGGGTGTCTCTGTGTAGCTCTGGCTGTCTGTCCTGGACTTACTTTGTAGACCAGGCTGGCCTTGGACTCAGAGAAATCTGACTGCATTGCCACTGGAGTGCTGGGATTAAAGGCGTTTGCTACCAGCCGGGTTAATGCCACACAACTGCCTTGAGTTGTTTAAGAAAGCAAGCTGATTTCTGGGTCTTCAATTTGATTCCATTGATCCACCAGTCTGTTTGTATGCCAGTACCATGCTGTTTTTATTACTGATGCTCTATAGTACAGCTTGAGATCAGGGATGGAGATACCTCCAGAAGATCTTTTATTGTGCAGGATTGTTTTAGTTATTCTGGGTTTTTGTTTGTTTGTTTTTCCATATAAAATTGAGAATTGTTCTTTCAAGGTATGTAAAGAATTGTGTTGGTATTTTGATGGGAATTGCATTGGATCTGTAGATTGCTTTTAGTAGGATGGCCATTTTCACTATGTTAGTTCTACCGATCAGTGAGCATGGGAGATCTTTCCATCTTCTGATATCTTCTTCAATTTCTTTCTTCAGAGACTTGAAGTTTTTTTCATACAGGTCTTTTACTTGCTTGGTTAGAGTCACACCAAGGTACTTTATGTTATCTGTGGCTATTGTGAAGGGTGTTTTTTTCTGTAATTTCTTTCTTAGCCTGTTTGTCTTTTATATATATAGGAGGGCTTCAGATTTTTTTTGAGTTAATTTTGTATCCAGCCACTTTGCTGAAGGTGTTTATCAGCTGAAGGAGTTCTCTGGTGGAAGTTTTGGGGTCACTCATGTATACTATCATATCATCTGTGAATAGTGGTATTTGGCTTTTCCTTTCTAATTTGTATTACCTTGGTCTCCTTTAGTTATTTTATTGCTCTAGGTAGGACTTCAAGAACTATGTTGAAGAGATAATCTGGTGCTTTCTCAGAAAATTAGGAATAGTACTACCTAAAGATCCAGCTATTCAGCTCTTTTGGGTATATACCCAAAAGATACCCCACCATTCAATAAGAATATTTGCTCAACTATGTTCACAGCAGCTTTATTTGTAATAGCCAGAATCTGGAAACAACCTACATGTCCCTCAACTGAGGAATGGATACAGAAGGTGTGGTACATTTGCACGATGGAATACTACTCTGCTATTAAAAACAAAGAAATCATGAAATTTGCAGGCAAATTGTAGGAACTAGAAAAGATCATCCTGAGTGAGGTAACTCAGAAGCAGAAAAACACATGTGGTATATACTCACTTATAAGTGGATATTAGCCATATAATATAGGATAAACATACTAAAATCTATAAACCTTATGGAAGAGGCTGAAACCTCACTCAGAAGAGCAAATAGGATAGACATCAGAAGTAGGAGAAAGCAAGGAACAGGACAGGAGCCTTCCACAGGGGACCTCTGAAAGACTCTACCCACCACGGTATTGAAGGAGATACTGAGACTCAGCCAAACTTTGGGCAGAGTACAGAAATCCTTATGGAAGAAGAGGGGTATAGAAAGACCTGGAGGGGACAGGAACTCTACAATGAGACCAACAGAGCCAGCAAACCTGGGCCCAGGGGGAGCCACAGAGACTGATACTTCAACCAAGGGCCATGCAAGGAAAGGACCTAGACCTCCTGCCCAGAGGGAGCCTATAGGCTGTTCAGTTTCTAAGTGGGTTCCCTAGTAAGGGGTACGGGGATTGTCTCTGACATGAACTCCACCGCCGGCTCTTTGATCATCTCTCCCTGGGGGTGTGTAGCCTTGCCAGACAGCAGAGGAAGATGATGCAGACAGTCCTGATGAGACCTGATAGGCTAGGGTCAGATAGAAGGGGAAGAGGTCCTTCCCTATCAGGGGACTAGAGAAAGGGCATAGGGGGTGAAGAGGGGCGGGGTGAGATTAGGAGGAGACAAAGGAGGAGGCTGCACATGGGATACAAAGTGAATAAATTATAATAAGTAAATAAGAAAATAAATAAATATATAAAATTTAAAAGAAAGCAAGCTCAGATAGCCACAGGGAGCTAGCCAGTAAGCAGCTGTCCTCCATGGCCTGCTTCAGATTCTTGTCTTGAGCTTCTTTCTGCCTTGATGATGGACTGTGGCCTGTAAACCACATAAGCCCTTTCCTCTCCAAGCTGCTTTTGGCCTATGTTTTACTTTGGCAACAGACAAAGGTACTAAGTACCTTATGAAGCCTTACATTCTGCTGAGAATGGAGAGAAAAAGAAAGCAAAGCAGATGATAATAATGAAAGCCTTGAAATAGAGATAAAAGTTAACATAAAATAGGGAAGAAGAGGAGAGCTGTTGCTCTGGCAACGAGGAAGAATTCTCATTCAATCCTTTGAGCTTTAGAATGTCACAAGTAGTGACACGAAGAATGGAGGAATCCATGTGTGAAACAGAGGGACCAACAGGTACTGCTTCTCTAAGGAAAGAATGAGCCTTACCTTCTCTTAGAGAAAGCAAGAATAGTTTGATGGAGGAAGAGAGCAGGGTGGCTAAGGCAAAGGAGTAGAGGTACCCAGCCTCTATGTGGGCCCAAAGACCACAGGAAGAGACTTTGGATTTACCCTAAGTGGGGAGAAGCTAGCGGAAGACTTTCTACAGTGGAGAAGGACTGAGGAAAGTTGGGCTTCTATTTTGAAATTCTACTTGGTCATTGTGTGGCGCAACTGTAGGGGAGGGTAAGGTTGGAGAAGGGATAAACATGGACGTAGATAGCCATTGGGAGCCATTTTAACTAATCTCTAGACAAGAGAAGGTGGTACTGGTGAAGATGGAGAAAATTGATTGGGCTGGGAATATGTTTAAACAGTAAAGCTGATGGAATTTGTTGGCAGAGTACCCCAGTGTTGGGTCTCTTTTATGACAGAAGCTGCTACTGGGTGTAGCCATCCTGACTCCCACACTTACTAACATTCTGTGGCTAGTTGCTAATATTTGTGTTTCAGGTTCTGAACCTGTTATGCATCTCATTAGTTTGTATGAATAAACTAGCGCATATGAGATTCATAGCACCATACCTGTCCCCTCAGGCAGCATTCAGTAATGTCTACCTGTTGTTATTGATCCCACTGTGCAAGCTAGAACATTTGTGAGCAAAAATGTTTGTACTCAAACCATTTGATTTGCACTAGGCAGTGAAAAGAGGGTGAGGAGACAATGCCAGGTGGTTGTGTAGGGCTGCCCCCCCCAAGATAGAGCTGTTGATTTGTCCCTAAGATGAATGGGCGGGGACGCATGCTCCTTCCACAGGTTTAAGTCCATATAGGAGGGAAAAGGCTGTCCATAAAGAAACCTAATACTCTTTTCATCTTTAGTAATTCCCCCCTTCAGATCCCCTTCTTTATTCTAGCACATTATTCATTTATAATATAAAAGAGATAATATGGAAATTATAGTGCTAATTTCAGCCGTTAGGGGAATCAGACCACAAAAGGACAAAAGGGGAAAAAAAGAAACACCTTCCAGCCAGGTCGCTTTGAGCCTATAGGTCGTTATCAATGAGTTTTAGAGGTTTGGCTGGAAAACATCCCTTTTACTGGGGTATTTTTGAGTGTGGTATCATTTAGCGGTGTGCCCAGTAACCTGTGGTTCCACACGGAAACTTCTTTACTAGTGGATTCACGTATGTTACAGGCAAGCTCCACCCCTCAGCCTGCTTTACCATTATCATTATCTTATTTATTGAAAGTTAAACCTGACGTTAACAGGACACTCACTATAAGCTGGCTCCAACGTATCTTATGTATTTCTTACCATAATCCAGTACAGGTATTCCTATTACAGAAAAACAAACACTAAAGCCAAAATAGACAAGCAACTGGCTGAAAGCTACACACAGTAAATGGTAAGTCTTGGGACTTGAACTTGGGAAATCTGTCACTAAATGCTGCGGTTGGTTAACCACTACATGTTTATACCTATGTCTGTCAAATAGCTTGTTGAATTTTTTTTGTGCTACCTGTGTGCCTGTGTGAAATATAAACCCATAAAACAAAAAAAAAAGATATGTTATTTCAAAGGAGCAGAGGTAAACAGATTGGCATATTATAATTCAGGTGGAATTGGATGCCTCCTCCAGGAATTCAATTTTGGAATCACTACTGTGGATTGCTCATCATGTGGTATAAGTCAAAAATGCATAAAACTTCCTTCTCTTTTTCTAACTTAAAAATTACCTGTTCTGTCATTTAAAGATAAGTGAGAAGGAACAAACCTGCAATATTTGATTCACGTAGGGCATGGCTTTCTCTTCATATTACTATTCTAATCACTTCAGGCATGGACCTCACTGATTTGCCATTTTGTTTATTCCAGAGAGAGATAATATAGACAGAAGTTACAATGTCAGGAGGGCATATCGACAGCCTCCCTTCTTCATCCCATCCCAAGGAAAGTGAAACAGCATTGCTGTTCACAAATTATCATGATTCATAAGAGAAGAACTGCAACAGAGCTTCACTGCCCAGCCTGTGACACTTGCCATGCCTGGCCACTGAGCAATGGAAGTGCAACTCATCTAATTGAAGAAATGATGGCAAGTGTGAACTGCACACCAGGCTTGGAAGACAGTATGATAAAACAAGCAAAGAACAGAAACTACCTCAACCTTTTTTATGGATCACATGTTTTAATGATAGATAATGCTTTGCAACGAGTGAATTAAAATGTAGATTATGAAATTCAATTCCACTAGTTTCTATTCCATGCTTAATGTGGCTACTGAAATGCTTGAAGCTGCACACATAGTTCATGTTATTTTCTTGGTGGCATTGCCCTGCAGTTGAGTATCTGCCCTATTTATTTTCAAACCCATAGTGGAGATTAATGGGAGTCAGAGCCATGCCATCAAATACACAAAAGCATACAATGCCCCAGTTCTTGTTCAGTGGGGGATGAATGCCAGACCCTTGCTGAACTGCCCAAGGAGAAGTTCCGCAGAGCCAGATATTTTCTTGACAACTCCTTTGAATTATAGGAGGTGTCCTAGCCTTGCAGCCAAGTACCCCTGATATTTAGCATTGAATAGCCATGTGGGTTTGAGAAGCTGCCACACGTGTGTCATGGCATGTACTCCAGCCTTCCTTTGTATTACAAGTTCTGACTGTCATTCACTGGAATCAATGCAGGTGAAATTAGATTATTCTACTCATATTCCCATTTTCCTTCCAGCCAGCACCCCGGGACTTAGACACAGTGTTCCCATGGAACACTTTAGTATCTTTCAGCTTCAAGTTTAAGAGTCATCCCTGGTGGGGTCAGCTTGATTAACTGAAGGCCAAACATAGGAAACCAATGCTTTATACTTTTTAATCGAGACACATAGTTCTGTGACATACTTCACAAGCCTCTTCAGAAAGGACTGGAGGGATTCAACTGATGCCTTCAGAAGTAGCCAGCTCCCTATCACATATTCCTGGCATTTCCTTCTTCCTTGTTTCTTCTTTGTCCTCAGCCCTGCTCCCTGGCTCATGCCTCAAATAAACTACCTGCTACAAACCTTTGTGTAAGGCCTTTCTCTGGAGGAAGCTAGGGAACTCCTAGAAAGGACCTTGGTTTATATAAATTGGCAATGATGATGTTCATTTGAAGTGGTGTAGGAATTAAAGATGGCATACAGAGCTCCTAACAGAAACCATGGGTACTCATCGCTATCATTTCCCTTAACACCCTTAAGATAACATTTCACAGTGATTTTTTTTAAGAGAAGAGGGCTTCTGAGAAGTTCCTTCACATGAGCCTTGGATAAAGCAATGATTTTCAAAAGTCTCTTCTGATGTTTTCTACTATTGTAAGGTATTCCAGCAGATAAACAAGTGGATATTAACCATATAGTATTGGATAACCATGCTACAATCCACAGACCCAAAGAAGCCGAGGAAGGCCCAAGGGAGGATGCTTGAATCTCAGAAAGGGAAATAAAATAGACATCTGAAGTAAATGGAAGGAGGGAGCTGGGAGAGGAGGAGGAAGGAGGACAATGAAGGGGATCCGGTGTGGGAAGAGTGTAAGGGAGAACCAAAATTGGTGGGGAGCATCTCTAGGAAAGGGGAGGCTCACAGGAGTCTATAGGGGTGACCTTAGCTTAGACTCCTAGCATCTGGGGATATGGAACCTGAATCATCACCTCCTATAGACAGGTGGGACTTCCAGTGGAGGGAGGGACACACCAAACCACCCATAAAACCTCCAACCCCAAATTTTTCTCACCTATGGGAAGTGTAGGGATAAAGATGGAGCAGAGATTGAGCGAATTGCTATGCTTGCAGACAGGAGCCTAGCATAACTCTCTTCTGAGAGGCTTCATCCAGCAGCTGATAGAAACAGATGCAGAGACCCACAGACAAAACAATTAGTAGAGTTCAGGGAGTCTTATGGAGGAGTGGGAGGAAGGGCTGAGGGAGCCAGATGGGTCAAGGACACCACAAGAAGACCTACAGAGTAAACTAACATGGGCCCATGGAGACTTACAGAGACTGAACACCAACCATGCACGGGCTGGCTCTAGACCTTCTACACATATGTAGCAGATGTGCAGCTTGGTCATCATGTGGGTCCCCTAACAATGGGAGTAGAGGCTGTCTCTGACTCTGTTTCCTGTCTTTGGAACCCTTTCCCCTAGCTGGGCTGCCTTGTCTGGCCTCAGTGGGAGAGGGTGCGCTTAGTCCTGCTGCAACTTGAGGTGCCAGGGTGGGCTGGTACCCCTTGGGGGCCTCCCCTTCTCAGAGAAGGAGGAGAGGGAGAAATGGAGGGAAGAGGTATGAGGGTGGGACTAGGAGGAGAGGGGGGTGGGAGCTGGAATCATGCTGTAAAGTGAATAAATAAATAATAAATAAATAAATAAAATAAACAGGAAAAAGAAATAGGGGTTTGTAAGGATGTTCTTTGAAAAATGCACTAATTCAGAAAGGAAAGAAGACAGACGATGGTTTCATGGGATTCGGGCTTCTGGTCTGGGATTCATCACTTTAGCTCCATCTTTGACATATGAATGTGAGAAATATAAGCACAGGTGAGGACTCCCACTGGGTTTAGACAAAAAGGCAAAGGGGCTTTCCACTGAAGTTGATTCTCTTAAGTATTGAGAAGTTAATATGATTTAACATATAAATAAATACCAAACATAAAGTGTCCAGTACTTCTGTCTAGAAGTGTACCCAATTTGTACCTGTACTTCCCCAAGCACTGACAGCAGAAAATTAGACGTAGTTAGTACCAGGGAAAATCACGTGATTTAGAGGTTCCTGTTTCTCTCATTGAGGTTGTATCCAAGTTTAGGGAAGGGTTGAGATGGATACTGTCTATCATAAGTTCACTGGGGTCAGGAGCAAAGCGGCTGTT
The DNA here is from genome assembly GCA_028658305.1 of Pachyuromys duprasi. Taxonomy (NCBI): domain Eukaryota; kingdom Metazoa; phylum Chordata; class Mammalia; order Rodentia; family Muridae; genus Pachyuromys; species Pachyuromys duprasi. Next base: position 26,854,059 of record CM053748.1, read on the forward strand.
TGGTCCTAAGCCAGCATCTTTCTGAGATGTTAACTGTGTAAATCTACCTCAGCACCTATGGTATCTGATATTCTGTTCTTAGTCTCTTGTTTACTATAGAGATTTCCTGTATCATCCTAAGTTCAACCACACAAGTTCCCTTGGTCGTCTAATACCCCACTTCTGGTCCATGTTTTCTCTAGGTACATGAAGACAAAATAGTTGTGTTTATTTTTCTATATAGTTTGTACATTCTGTCAAGTATCAGAAATCACACACAAGTGTGATAGGCTGAATAAGGCCTTCTGAGATGTTCTATACCGCAGAATAAATAACAGTGTTGTGTTTCATGACAAAATGGAATTAATGTGGTAGAAAATTAAGTCTGATGTTTGGCTGTTTTATCATGAGAACAAGGTAATCAGAAGAACCTTAAATATGAAAAGCAAAATGATGTCAGAGTGATTCATAAGAAAAATTTGTCTACCTGTCTTCTTAGCGCTTAAGATGAAGAAATGAACCACAAGGAATATGAACAATGGAAGTTAAAAAATACACAACCATGAATCCTTCTAGAAGACTTCATGCAGCTCCACACACTCCTTGATTTTAACCAGCTGAGACACACCATGGACTTCTGACTTCATGAGCTTACAAGAATAATGGGTTTTAGCTACAACAGAAAACACACATGGATGTTTACCTTCTGCTGTTTTTGCTCCATGATGACCCAGCTTTTCTACTTGTGTTGCTTATTAAAGTTAATTTTGTAAAACTGTGCTTGTTTCTCAGTTTCTCTCTTAACCTGGCTATCATACAAATAATTGAGACTCTATTCTATTTGTTTAATAATAAGCTTCACAGCACAAAAATTGAGCAGTTACTACTCTATTCTTAACCCTCTAAGCTAACCGGGTTTCCTCCTAGCGCACATCCCAGAGATACTTGCACTTTGTAGTTTTCCTTGCTGAGCTCTTTCTCCTTATTCCTCCTAGACATCTGCCTATGGCTGGATCCTTTACTTTTTCCTCTAACTCCTCTCCTGGCTAGCAGAAAGTCCAGATCTATTCTCTCCCTTGCTCAGTGATTGGCTCTAAGCAGCTTTATTGGCTTATCAGGGCACAATTGGGGAGTAGTGTTTACACAACATTGAGACAGGAAATTTTCAAAACAAGGATTACAACCAGAAATGGGGGTAGAGAAATCAGCATTTGAATTACACAATAACCTTATGCCTACAGTTGCTGCTTTGCCTAACTCTACCTGAGAAAGAAGAGCGTGGCTATGTGCTCTCAGCTCGCAAAACCCATTGGGAGCTATTCCTCCTATCTGCTAGGATCATGATGGAATCCTATCAAAATATATGTTTTATGTATTTTCTCTTATTTTATATTTGCCTAACCTTTTATCAACTCTTGACTTGAGATTCTACAACTCTGGCTATTGTATGTTCTTTCAAATACACTAGTTTAGACACCATGTAGCAGGATCCTGACTCTATAGCTCTTTTCCTTACTCAGATCAGGAAGTCTAGCTGTTGGGAGGAGTGTCTAGAAACTTGTAAACAAGGTAAAACAAAACTCTACAAGTCAATAAATAAACTCTGTGAGTCTTAAATAAACTCCGTAAGTCTTACAAGACTTGCATTGAATTCAAGGGTTTTCCTTATCCCTTTAGACTGTGTGGGGTCCCTTCACCGAGTGTGAGGACTCCCATGTGGGTGCAATCAGAGAGAAGAGAGAAGTAGGACAGATGAGAGGCAGAACAGAGAAGACACTAGCAAGATGAGAGCTAAACATGTCTTTGAGAGGGAGGACAGTCAGCCGGCAAGGACGCAATGAGCTGGGCATTGGTGCCTGTGGGAAGCAGAGCCTAGTCAGTCCTTACTGAAAAAAAAAAAAAAAACCAAAACACAAAACAAAACAAAAAAAACAGGCTTCTCCAGGGGCTGCTATCAGAACAGTGGCTTCATTTTCATATTTTAGTCCATTTTACACCTGTCTTTATTTCTTTTCCATAGAGTTTTTACTCCTCGCCCCATTCAGCTAAGATTTTTTTTTCTGGAGTCTCCATTTCAGCACCCAGCGAACACATTTTTCTATTTTTATTTTTGTTGCTGTGATAAAATACCCTGACCAAAGGCAACTCAGGGAGGAAAGGGCTTATTTGACTTACAGTTTCAGCTTACAGTTCATCATTTTGGGGAAATCAAGGCAGGAGAAAAACATTGATTCCATAATCAAGAGGAGGGAGGGGAAGGAGGGAGGGAGGGAGAGAGAACTCAGGGGTGTCACTTGCTTGCTCTCAGCCTTTTCTTTGCCCTAGCCTGGGGAATGGTGCTGTCCATGATAGGCTGGATCTTCCTACATCAGTTATAACAACCCTCTACAGACACTCATGCAGGCCAACCTGATCAACCTAATGCCTCACTCATCTCTCTTTCCAAGTGATTCCAGGTCATGTCAAATTGAAAGTTTAAACTGATCAGTGCACACATTGTTTTATAACCTCTTATAGCCCAAGTATAGCTATAGAGCACAGAGATGAGAGCTATGCCAATTTACTAAAGCAAATGAACGATTTTTTCCATTTTTATCCCATATAAAGTTCCGAAATAATAAAATTATAAAATTGTACATAAAGCTATTTATCTTATAATTTCCCCCTACATTTGAGAAAAAGTTCAATATTAACAACGAGAATTTGTAAGCCATTGATGTGACTGAGGATGTGAGTTAACTATATAACATTAGTAATTTTATGCAAAATTTCCGCCAGCAAATTGTGTGATATACTATCATCATCTTTCCACTTTTGCAACTAAATGAAACTGCATCTTAAATAAGTTAAGAGCTTTGACCCAAGTCATCTAAAGCTGAGGCTTAAATCCAAATCTCTTAGCACCGAATCTGATAATATTCGAACATAACATCTCACTGAATCATATATCACATTACTAAATCGGTGTGAATTCATTAGGTATTTTACATTTTTGCTTTATAAGCTGTTAAACCCGTGAAAGTCAACCAGTAGCTATTATGTGCTAGATTCTTAGCTGGTTTTATATAGACTGGAACATTAGAATTAGTTGCAATGCAAAAGAATTCACCTTTCTGCATTTAAGTGTTAGCAGATGTTCTCTCACTGGAAAGTAGGGTTTCTTGGTCTTCAACGTAAAGTCTTCCAGAATAAAGGGACTGGATCATCCCTGTGTCAGAGAGTAAATTCCAACCCTCTCATAAAACAAAACTGTAAATGCCAATAGTAAGACTAGGCAGGCCCAGAAAAATAAACATTTTTAAAATCTAGAGTTCTCTAATTTCAGACTTTTCCACCAATCTTATTAGAGAAAAGAACATTTTTAGAGAAAAAAAAACATTGTGTTGAAAACTTTTAAGGTTTATCAATAACATAAAATAATGTAAAAGTTTCATGTAGTTACAATTTTATTCTAAGATCATACTTTGGATTATCAAGTCAGCTTCTAATGTTTCCCTGGAGAAATGCTTTTTGGAGAACTCTACTCTGGCATCATGCCATGAAATTTAATCGGAAATAGAAACTGGAAGTGGCCAAATCCGCATGGAAGGTAATTTATTGTCATCAAAGTAGATGGAGGGTGGTGGCAATGGATCACAAAGTAGGATATTTACATAAAATGATGATTCTAAGAAAAAAAGCAGAAGGAAAACATCAAATTTCAGAACATTAAAAAAATGGCGAGGCCAGATAACCAGGAGAAGTGATGTGTCAGATGGACTTCATTCATCTTTAAACTGAAGCAATGGTGGAACCATTTTGAGGAGATGCCCTTGAAGAGGTACATGAAAGAAGGGGAGCACAGGAGAAAGCTCAGCGGATGGCTTAGGAAACTAAGTGCAGTCAGCTTTAAACATCCCCTCAAAAATTGCTTACAGAGGATGGTGTGAAGATGTGTGAGTTTGCAGAACTAGAAGAGAAAATAGGGCTGTCTTCCACAGAGGTAATGGCACATGCCTCATTGGACTAGCATCAAGACCAAGATTACAGAGTGCAAACACTGAGCTCGACATCAAATACAAAGCAGTCTACAAAAGATAAGGAAGATATGAAGTAAGTATGATGTGTGAAATGAAGCGAAAACGGGAGTCTTTGTAAATATGCAATACCAAAGGAAGATGGGCTAATAACATCAGGCAGAGGTGGTCTGAGAGACACAGGTTAAACAGCTGAGCTGGGGCCCATGGTGAGATTTTGGCATTCTGAGCATGGATTGGTTGGTCTGGAATATTTAAAGGGGCAAGTGTTGAGTGATGGATGAGCAAGAGCAATGTAGATTTTGTTCTTCAGAATTTCAATAGGTAAAAAGATGGGGAGGAGGATCATGATACTGATGGTGGTAATAATAAATAATATTGGTACTACTCTTACTATTTATTACTGCCGCTGCTGGCTTCTACTGCTGCTACCATTAACACGAGTACTATTACTACTACTACTTCAATTGGGACAAAGAAGAAAAGCCACAAATATCTTTAAAGAAAAACCTGCAACCAACTAAGGGGGAAGATGTGTGGAAGAGTAAGAGGTACAAATATGATGATGAGAATTAAATTAGTTATAATCCTAACAGAAACAGAAGAAAACAGTTGGATTTCAATTCCGGCATGCTGTCTTGAGACTTTCTAAATCTTAGCTGGAAAGAGTTCAGAGAGACATTCTACTTCCCCACTGTCACACTGACATTAGTGATGAGTTTGGGGCCTGTGGATCATATTCTGAACACAAGAAGGAAATACACATTAGTAACTTTTCTCATTACCATGACGAAGCATTGACAAAAGCAACATAGGAAAACAAAGGTTTTACTTTGGCTCACAGTTCGCAGTTCCGGTCTAGCATGGCGTGGATGTTCTTGAGGCAGCCAGCCATGCTGCATTGAAGTCAGTAAGCAGCGAGAAGGCCCAGAGCTGTATTCTGCTTCTGGTCTCCATTTCCTTCAGTCTAGGCCCCCAGCACATGGGATGGTACTGCCATAATTAGGGTGAGTTTTTTCGGCTCAACTAACCTAATCTAAAAACTCTTCCCTAAACAAGTCCAGAGCTTTGTGGCCATAGTGACTTTAAAGCCTTTCAAACTAACAGTCAGGACAAAATACAATGATAATTTTAAAACTCTTTATAAAATAAAAATTTTAAAAACATCAAATTTATCTTTTCTCTCTCCTCCGCTGAGGGATGTTAAAGCTGTCTCTCCTCCATCAGTAGCCATGATCTTGGGGCAAATTCTAGCCAGAAGTTTCAGTTATCATCTGCATCTCTGGAAAGGGAATTCATGAACTCTACCCCTATCAGCATCTGAGGAGAGCACAGAAGATTACAGGCACAGAGAAGGTCCCATCCTTTCAGGTCCCTGAGGTTGAAGAGCATTGCCCCAGGAACTCCGAGAAGCCTAGAATCAAATCAGGGAGTTGTGAAGAGGCAGAATGAAAGGAAGTTTAGATAAATTAAAGCAAACAATTACGTGCATTACTAAAACACTCCTTTAAAATTCACTTTCAGAGTGAGAGGAAGAGTTAGAATATGTTTGCATGTAGTATACTTGTATGAAAACCTCCTTATAGCACAGTATCATGTACAACACATGACACATGAAAGTTTAAAAAAATCAATTGCCTCTACTCAATTTAATAAACATCTTTAGAAGTAAATTTCTGTTTCTTTAAAAATCTAAATCCACATGGTTACCTTGTGGCCTAGCAAATTCACTCATTGGTTTCCTCTCAAGAAACTGCTCAGGTTAATATTTACATATTCATGTTCACAGCATTATTATAGCAGTTAAAAGGGGGTAATCCACTTAAATGTCTATGAACTGATACATAAGATGATACATATTCATAAAATAAATAAAATTAGGATTTAACTCAAATTCTTTAAAGCAGTATAGCAGAGGGAATGATGAAGATTTCAGAAGAAAGCTCCCCTATCTCCTCTCTGGCAGGGCTGTGTTATAATTTATGTGTGTTCTGGGATCATCTACCTATGAGTTCTTTCTTTCATGAAAATGCCAAAAATAAGGTTTTGCAACCATGCTAGTTAATAATCTCTTATCTTAGGAAAATGTGTTCCTGAACCTTCAGTGGCTTCATGAAACAAGATAATGTTGAATGTGTGTGTGTGAAATCTATACTCATGTACCTATGATAAGCTTATGCCTCTTCTCTCAGAGAAGCGTTACATTCCTCTTTGACATACAAAATTGCCATTATTATTACTCTTACATTTTGTGGTCATCATTAGATGAGAGTTACCCAACAATAAACTTTATAATCCTATGACCCTTGAATCGATCACTAAGATAAGTGAGTGATTAATAGGCGGGTAGTATATATTGTGTGGATATGTGGAACAAAAGGATGACTCATGTACCAGCTAGGATGGAGAGGGAAGAAATGAGAGCTCAGTGTGCTATTAGGTATGGCAAACAATTTAAAACTCGGGATTTTTTTCCTGGAATTTTCCACTTAAGGTTGTTGGGCCAAAGCCCTCAGGAATGAAATGATACCATATGGTGGGAACACAATTGCTGTTACAGGAGCAGTCTTGTGAAGGCAAGTTGTGTCCTCTCTTCTCTACCTCTCTCTCCTTCTCCTGTACTTTCTTCTTCCTTCCCTCCTGGCATGACACAGCTCCTAGGTCTTTGCCAGATGCTGGTGGTCTTACTGATTGTGCAGGTTAGCTTTTGTCAACTTGACACAAACTAGAGACATCTAGAAAGAGGGAATCTCAAATGAGGCATTGTCCTCATCAGACTAGCCTGTGGAAATGTCTGTGGGGGCATTTTCTTGACTGAGGAGGGCCCAGCCCACTATGATGGTTCCACCCCCAGGCAGGTAGCTACATAGGAGTCTGAAACAAACCATTATGTATCACCTCTCCATTGTATTTGTTTCTGTCCCTGCATCTAGGTCCCTAGCTTGAGTTCCCGCTCTATCTTTCCTCAGAGATGGACTATAACCTGGAAAATGAAATAAACCCTTTCCTCTACAAATTGGTTTCTGCCAGTGTTTTAGCACAGACACAGAGACCCAAACAAGCGCAAGACAAATACATCTTGTTCTTTCTACATTGTGGAACTCTAATCTCCTGCAGAAGCAAAAATGGCCTAAGACAGACAACATCCCTCTCTTTGATGTGACATATTTTTGGATAGCTGCCTGGAGTGTTTCTCCTGAATATTCAGTATCATCCTTTTCATGAAAATATGGGCTATAGAGAAAAACAACAACAAAACCAGCTTCCTCCAGGCCTCCCACACAGACTCAGAATTTTGATCTATGTTTCACTGATTCCAAAGAAACTTTCAAAGGTATTTTTCAACTTAGTAGTTTTCATTCATGGATGATGGTGGAAATGAGGAAAAAGAAAGAAAAAAGAAAGAAAGAAAGAAAGAAAGAAAGAAAGAAAGAAAGAAAGAGAAAGAAAGAAAGAAAGGAAGAAAGGAAGGAAGAAAGAAAAGAAAGAAGAACAAATCAAAGAAAAGCTGAGCAGGGACTTATTTTTTGTACATCAAAGCAAGGACTATCTACAAATGCTATATTATAAAGCATGGGTGGTGGTTTTATTTAGATTTTTATGTTATATTTATGAGTGTTTTGACTGCATGTATGTATGTGTACCAACCACATACATGCCCAGTGCCCATGCAGTTCAGAAGAGGGCATTGGATCCCCCTGGAACTGGCATTATGAATAGTTGTGAGCTATGGGTGCTGGGCATCAACGATGGTTCTTCTACAAGAACAGTAAATTCTCTTAACCACTGAGCAATCTCTTCAGCACAATCTAGGTAATCCTAGCTTACTTAAAATCTTAATGCTATGTATCTGGGAAAAGATATCTGTATACCATAGTGACAATGGGATGGGCCCTTTGCCTATACCATAAAAGGTTCTGTCACTTCACGAAATGAAGAGTTCATTGTCATGTCTTTAAAAAAAATTGAATACAGTGAAACAAAAAGAGAAAAATAATTTTGTCTCAAGATATTCTATTGGGAACCAAATTCCTCTTCAACTTATCATTAGCAAACTCCCTATTTCAGCCGATATGTGTGGTGCCAGCTAGACTAATAAAATCTATTTAATCCAGACTTACAGCAATATTGGTTTTCTGTGGATGAACTCAGCATGAATATGTTCCTAGCAGTTTTGCTGTTATTACGTCTCACGAAGAGGCCCGTGGTCTTGCTATTTTGTCATAAAGCTATACAGTGGTGTAATATATGGCACATGATGCCGTTGTGGCTTAAAAGAGAATCCCCATAGGATTCCCTGCTTAAGTACTTGGGTCCCAGTTGGTGGTGCCGTTCTGGGAGGTTTGGGAGGTGCAGCCTTGCCAGAGGAAGTATTCCACTGGGGTTGGGCTTTCAGAGGTAAAATCCTCCCACCATTACCTCTACCTCATGCTTATGGTAAAGGATGTAAATCCTCAGAGCTCTGTTCCAGCCACCATGCCTGCCTCTTGTTGCCACACACTTCCTGTTCTCTCTGGAACCATAAACTCCAAATAAGTTATTTCGTCTATGAGTTCTTAAAAGCATGGTGTTTTATTACAGCAATAGAAAGGTAACTAATACAGTAACCAACAGGCCTTTACTCAAATTGTCTTTCTTAGCCATTTTCCACAACAGGTTCAAATAGAAATAGATTTCAGCCAAATGCCTGAAGTTTGCTGGTTTGAAACATGCTTTGCCCAAAATGTGATATACAAGAGAAACAGGGTGAGAAAAACAATCTTTACATATGCAAAGTTTGTTGTATTGAAGGATTATGAGCTCTGGACCCCAGACATACAGGTCTTGAATCTCTCCTCTACCACTTAAAGCTTATGAAGAACCAGCTGTTACTTACTCCTCTTTGCTCATCTACAATGTGTTAATAAAAGTGTTTTGTTTTTGTTTTTGTTTTTACCTTAGAAGTAAAACAGTGAAGCCAGATGATTAAATAGAGCAAATACTTTTACCACAGTACCTAGCATGGAGTAGGTGATTAATAAATTCTACTTTGTTGATTTTATTGGTGCCATCTCTGATTTATTTTGAGGAACCAATTAGCGAAGTTAAAATAAAAGCAGCTCTTGATTTTATCCATTCGGGTCTTGAGATTAGATAGACCTATTATATTGCTGGCAAATATAACTCTAAAGTCACATTAAAATGTTTCATGCAGGGAAAAATAAGTGGTCTCCTAATATGGTTTGGCTCATTTATTTTTCCAGAAAGTATTAAATCACAGTCAGAACTCTTAGAACTATAGGCATAAAAATTAGAGGTTCATGCTTAAAACCTGGATGGTGTAGAAAGAGATTCTGTAATACCAGATCTTACACTCTTGTCTGCACCTTAAAGTCTTCATTGTAGAGAAATGCATACACAGAATAATAAAATTTTACTATCCTGAAATTCAACTCAGAAGTAAAATAATCCCTCTTATTATTAAATTTGAAACATTCTAAGAATAATTAAAGAAAAAATACCTGTATAATAGCATAAAATGTTTGAACACATTGGTACTGGGGACTTTATGGAATTGTAAGGTACATGGACTTAAAAACAGAGTCATCTTGACAGGTACATGTAGAGATTGGTGCAGATGGCTAAATTGTATCATTGATATTATTTTCTAGAATGGTGAATAACTCTTGACAAAGTTCCCAATAGTGTAAGGTACACTCTTAATTTGATTCACGCAATAATTGCATTCCTGGAAAATCCAATGTATATTAAAACTGTACAAAAACATATTGCATAATATGTATTACAAGTTAGGCTCTATGCCAAGTCAGCTATAAACAGGCTTTTCATTGACACACTGCCTGGAGAGATGTTCCAAACTCATTCCCACTCGAACTTGAGGAACTTTTTCATTACACAGGATTGTAAAACACTAGTGTCCCTTGGCCCTTCATCATTTCTAGGTCAGTGGTGCCTATCAGTCATTGTTACAAGAAAAATCCCCATCAAAATTTTAAACAGTCCCCTAGGACCTTGGGGTGGTCCCACACTCATAGAGAATACTGCTATGATTATACCAAATACTTAAAATTCTCTGCACAGTCAGCTTTGGTTTAGTCTTATTTCTCTATGTGGGATGCCTTTTTTTTCTGCTTGTTCTTGCTATCATCTACTTTTCATTAGTGATGCACCCCAGATGTCTGTCATCAAGGGATCCATGCATTCTCATGAAACTCTCTATGTAGGGCTTCATGTATTTCATTATATCACTACTTTTCAACATTATTATTAGAACTCTAGGAGACATCTTTGTATTTACTGACTTTCCCATCTCTTGAAATTTATCTCTTTAACCTTGGTTCCTCATTCAGGATTATCATGTATAAAAGACAGATATATGATAGGTCGGTAAATAAGTAGGTAAGTAAGTAGATAGTAGCTAGATACGTAGATAGGTAGGTAGGTAGGCTAATAAAAAAGGTATTGGAAAGGTTGACAATTATATGCCCAATATCTGTGTAATATCTGTGTATGACTGGCTCTTGGAGAGATAAATTAAAACTCAATCCTGATTTCAGTATGTATATAGTCAAGGAAGTGACTGATGCCAGTCATAGCCATTTCCAAAACCCATGTCTAAGCTATAGCATGTTAATTAGATATGGGTTGTAAGCACTCTATATGGTGCCATGCATTTTATTTGAAATTGGTGGAGGAAGAAAAGGCTTTTATAAGGCCCCAAGTTCAGGAATCATTAGTGTTATTTCAGGTGGGCAAGGTAGGTTATTCTGATGTGGTGCAGAACAGCATGGCATTGTTTTGAAAGAGCAGTTTTTATACTTGGGGTATTTTAAAGTACTTTAAAGTGCTTTACAAAGTAATGAGTTAAACACTCACAGTGACAAACTACGTGTGCTAATGGAGAAAGCCATTAGGTTCTTGACAGTAGCTCAATGGGACTGTGGAAATTAGAAGCAGTTTTATTGATATTGGCCAGGATTTGGGACTAATCCTTATTCCTTTTGAAAATTGCCATGGGATCTTTAAATTGCACTTGGATGGCCAAAGTGTTTAACAAGATTGTTTTTTGGACCTGAAACTCAACCAAGGACTTTTTTATTTTCCTTCCCCCCACCCCCTTACAGCCATTCTACAAATAACGCATACTTTTAGAGATAGCATTTTTTCCCATAATGAATTTGGATAATGAGAGCTTTGTTGAAGAAGAAGCTAAAAAAAAAAAAGGATCCCCACGACCCTCTTTTAGCTTTGAAAAGTAGTCTCATTGGAGACTCTGAAGTATTTAGATAACTGTGTTCCAACTTTGCCTTTGCTCCTCAGGGTTCTGGCTGGGACTGACGTAAAGGTGCCAGAATCTAATGAGAAAGCCTGTTCATGAACAATTTCCATACCACTTCTAGCAGCCTTGCAAGGTTAAGAAGATCTGAATAAATATGCAAACTTTTCAACATCCAATGAAATAATTTCTCATGCTTTTGTTCTTCTTTAAATTTTGTATGAAATTCCATCCAAAGTCTATCCAAATAGAAGTGAAAATCTAATTGGAATTAATGAAGCAATTTGAAGTCTAATATTTATTTTAATATATTGTATCATCTATTAAGTTAATATGAAATCAAATGTTAATACTGTTATTAGTATGCCTAGGAAATGCACGCTGAACACCTCCAGAGAAGTCTACAACTGAAATGGTGGATATTAAAACTAATAATTCACTATAAAATTCTTTAACTGTTTTTTTTTAATTCGCTGGGAAACTATGTCATTGTAATTCTCTATTCATTCACACAGTGGAATCTGACCAGGTTAATCTTTCATGTTCACAAAGGAATTGTGATGGTGATCTCGATAGCCGAGGTTTACCGTAGTTCAGATTTCAGACGTAGCATCAGCGAGACCACCTATTGGTCCTGGGATTTAAATTAATCTCCAAACCTTCAGCTTTGGCACAGGAACCCTGTCCTGGCATATCTTAGAAGTTTGATATAGCCAGGTCTTCACCTTGAAGTTTTCTTCGCTCTTAAAGTCCATGTTGGACACATCAGCTTCCAGGAGAGCTGGATGGAACTCTTCTCAGTGTCAGTGTTATATTATTTTCCCCATCAATGTGAAATAAAGTAATACAGTTTGATAGTATTGTCAAAGCTTGCCTTACTTAGCATAAGCGAAGGTAAGCTGGATAGAACTTAGACACCACGCTAGTCTAGACCCACTGTGGGTTCTAGAAGTGGGAAATGATTAAGAGACAATTGGTTTCCAGTTGCTACATGTCAATGTAATCCCAGCACTTTACAATGGAGAAAGAAGGAAAGGAATTATAACTGTTGAAGTTGTAATAGATTTTGTAAAAACTCCAGAAAAATATGAAAATGAGCCCTTCTTTAGCACTTAAAAACAGTATCTTTTACTCATGAAATTATTAAGTTATTTATAAAGTAAAAGGAAAACAGCCATGACCCTTTCTCCTCATTTACTTCAACCGTATTCCTCAAGTCTCTACATTAAAAAAGATTGTAGTTTACTGTTTATTATGTGCATAAGTATTGCGGGGGTTATCTGTGTGTGTGTGTGCCTGTAGAGGGACAGAAGAGGGCATCAGATCCCCTGGAGCTAGAGTTACAGGAGGTTGTAGACCAACCGCTATGGGTTCCAAGGGACTGAATGCAAGAGTGGTTTCCATGCTTCACTCCTCAGCCATCTCCCCCGAACACCAGTCTCTAAACACTTTACTGATGTTGTTATAGTTTTTCATTAGCATTACTGAGTTGTAATGACAATTAAAACCGAGTCAAAACTGAAATGATTCGAGAAATAACCAGATTCTCCTATGGTTGTTTCTGCCACTGACCTGGTCTACCTACTAGACTATAAAGGTAGAATCCATGCTGACTTATCTGCCACTCTAGTCTAGTGCCTACCATATGAAGGATGCATTTCTAGTAATAGTTTTCAAATGAGTAAAAGCAAGTTTTTGGACTCAACAGTTTTGTTGGTAGAATGAGTGTGTTGGGTGACTCTAGGACCTCCTTGAAGTCTGCCTGTCTAGGATATTGTTTCTTAAGAGAAACCCTTGGAAATGGAGATTACAGAGCTAGATTTAATCAAAGGATAAAAGGGATAGGGTCTTGTGATTATATTTTAATGTCTCACAGGTGTTTGTGCACACATTCGCACACACACACACAGGATTACATAGGTATCTTAAATAGGTTTCTGAGTAGGAAACTTGACAATATTAAGGCTTAATATGCAAAGCAACAGTAGAGAGCAGGTAATATTTCAGTAACTTGCTTTCCTGGTTTCCCACACTCTTAACCAAGCTAGCTTGGGTATTTTATATAACATTTTTCTAACCAGAGAATTTTCTGTGTTCCTGATGGAAGTGCATAAGAATGTGGTGTTTCCAGTTCTGGTTTAAATTTTATAATGTTTAAAACCACTTTTGCTTTTCCTCAAGATGTGCTATTTAAGTTGTTAATCTTTCTGAATGTAGATAAACTATTAAGTTTTGAAACATTGCATTAGGAACACAAAAAGATCTTTTAAATGGATGACCAGAAGTGGAATTGGCTTCCTAAATATTCCAAATAAATCAGTCTTTGTCAGTGTCCACTCGCATGAGTGGTCTGGATATGTATTTTCTTTTTATAAAGGCAATTTGAAAAACCCCAATTTGAAAAGTTGTCAGTGGTAGGCACAAATTCTTCCTATTGACAATAGAAAAGACCATTCCCTTTACTAGAAACAAAAAAGTGCTAATGAAACATGATTAAGCAAACACTGAGAAGCCCTTTTTTTATGTCCCCAAAGGCCAAAATTAATAGCTGGAGTTCAGATGCTCAATTGGTCCGTTGTTCTTCTCAACTTCATACTCTTGGTGAGGTGGAGATTGATCTGACTCAAGAGTGGCCAAAGCAGAGCTATTTGGTTTATGTATCTGAGCTGTAGTCAAAGTGAAATAGTTAGGATTCTGAGGTAGACCCGAGAGCCAGGCTTTCAGACTTCCTTCAAGCAGAACTCCTGCTGGGCACCCTCACTTTCACATGAATGGTCCAAACCAAACACAGTCAGTCATTTCTAGGTTTTTTTCTCCCCTCACCATGCATAGTTTCCAATAGTGGAAATGGAAAGACAATTTGCTTAACTTCACAGCAGACACTGAATCAGGTTTGCTGGCCTTCAAGGAAATCTGAGCTTAACAATGGCAAACACTGCCCAGAGTATATGAGTCTGTGGTCTGGACTGAAATATTTGCTTCTCTGCCAGAAGCGTAGATGGAAGCAAAATAGGAACATTTTAAACATTTATGCTTGAACAGCGTGCTTTGCTTGAATATATTATCCTAAAGTTTCTTTTTCTCTAATTCAAAGGTATCATGCATTAAAGTTGTAGGAGGAAATAAAAAGGATTTAGCTGATTGAGAAAATATGAAGTTACCCCTGTACCTAATTTCCAAAGCACATTGCTTTATTAAAAAAAGAAAAATACAAATGAGTGTTTATAATAAGATACCCTTAAAATAAGAAAGAAGAATGTTGGAGAGTTGTGTGTGCGTGCGTGTGTGTGTCTGTGTGTAGAAAAGTAAAGAAGAAATTAAAGAAATCAGATGCCTAATTGGAATGGCAGAAAGGATAAAAATAAAATAAGGATCAGAAAAGACAGGCAGGGCTAAGGCACAGACAGCATATCAGTATCAGCATAAGAATTCTTTATCTCTAGCCATAATGATACTTCATTCACTAATAGCCAAAATAATAATGACCTGTACTAGCCTGTACCCAGAATACAAGATGGATCAGAAATACTAACACATACTCTAACTTCAGTAATGAACAATATGTCCATGCTGAATAAAGAGATAAAGACAAGAATGAACTGGCTTTGGAAAACAGTGTTTTGTAAGGCTAAAGATGCAATGAGCTATCCATGCAGAAATTCTGTAATACTGTCAGTAAACACATTTTTATTTTCCAAAAAGGCCTGGTCTTTCAGAACACACTAAAATAAAATAGATAGGTAAAAAAAAATACTGTAGATATTAGAAAGTGGGTTCCCTACTATAAGAGAAAGAATTTATCAATAATGAAGGCACAAAAACTAAGGCAAACACTGAAATGTTGGATTGGATGTGAACTATGAGTTATCAGTATAAATGACTGGCCACATGTTATGAGATGTACCCTTTCCAGAAGAGCTATGAACAAACATTCAGTCAACCCAGATAGGGAACAGATAACAGAGCAAGGAAAACATTCAACCCCATGTATCTTGGTGAACAGACTTACCTATCATATATAGTAAGCCTTATAGATGATACATATATGTCATATTGAAAACTCCTATGAAAAGATATAAAGATACATAAACAGTTGATAGATGCAGAATTATATGTATGTACACATAAGCGAGAGTCCTAGTTACTTTTCTATTGTGGGGACCAAGACCAAGACCAAAAGCAGCTCAGTGAGGAAACCGTTTATTTCATCTTACAAATCATAGTCTGTCACCAAAGAAAGCCAAGACAGGAGCATAGAGACAGGAACTAAAGTAGAAATCATGGAGGAATACTTTTTACTCGCTTGTATTTCATGACTTGAGCAACCTGATTGTTTCCACAATTAGGGACTACTTGCCTGAGGATGGCTCTGACCACAGTAGAATGGCCCCTCCTATGTCAATCAGCAATCTAATTAATTAATTTATTTATTTATTTATTAATTGATAGACAGACAGACAGACAGACAGACAGACAGACAGACAGACAGACAGACAGACAGATAGATAGATAGATAGATAGATAGATAGATAGATAGATAAGAGCATCACAGACGTGCCCATAGGCCAGTATGATGGATACTGAGACATATCCTCAACGGAGGTTCCCTCTTCAAGGTGTCTCTAGTTTGCATAGAGTTAATGTTGTAGCTGAAAAAAAAAGTGTGTTGGGCCATGTATTGTTTATTATTAGCCATAAGATTATCATAGCGGTATACCTAACCTGCTATCACAAATAATACGACACAGACACCTGTTAGACTTTATAACTGCCTTATTTCCCTTGGGCCAGGCAGATATTTTCACCTGACCATATCCTGACCATCCACCTTACTCCTCCTCTTTGGGTCTTCCTTCCATTAATTATGCCAAGGTACTTGCTTATATGCTTTATCTGGGACTTTTCATGCCATTATTCGACTCCTTCCTCTTTGCCCACTTGTTTTTTTCCATACTAACTCATCATGGCATTCTTCTCTCTTTTTCCCTCTTCCTGTCCATCTGTTAGTTTCTCATGATTTTCTGTCCTGAAAAGCCTGGGAACCTTCCCCATGCCTTCCCCATTCTGCCCCACCCAGGTATAGGCTGTTTAATCAACCAATCATATATAATGATGTAGGCAGGTTCACACAACAAGGATAGGTTTACATGAGAATGTGCTCTTCTGAGCAGCGACAAGATCATGGGGGCCAGTAATTAACATTAGAATACATAACACCAGGCTGAACCCCAACAAGTTGACAACTAACTAGCACAACGGGTTAGATATATAATGCCTCTCTTAGTTCTATCTACTTAGAGGCTCAGAGCCAATGACATCACAATAGCAGTGTACATGTTCTTGATTTAAATGCCATTCTCCAGTGACAGAAACCATGGCTCATAGGAACAGTGAGGGAATTCAAGGCTGAGGCCGGAGACATGAGACAAACAGAAGCCAAAGGATAGCCATGTGCAGCTTGTGGTACCAGAATGTAGGGCTGTTTTCTCTGTGAGATGGTTTGTAAAGTGATCAAGGTCACGTCACAAATACATAAATGAATTCCATAAGCCTAGCATATCATACTCGGAGAAAAGCTGGAGACAGTATGATTGCTGTGTTGCTCATTTCTAAAAATTGTATATACTATCTGTGCTCTTAAATATGGTGCTTTGACATTCATATACAAAGTAAAATGATTAAGACAGTCAGGCAACTTAGCTTATCCATCACTTTGCATATTTTCCCTTTCAATGTACTGTGAAAAGAGCACCTAAAATATGCTTTCTTGGCACACTTCCCTTGTCAAACACAATGCTATTGACATCAGTCCTCACAGTGTACATTACATTTCCACACTTAGCCTATATAACCGTATCTATGTGGCCTTAAATCTCTCTATTCTTGTAACCACCTTTTACTGTATTTCTATGTGATTGACTCGCTTATGTTTCTGCATATAAAATAAAATTACAAGGCATTTGTCTTTCGGAATCTAGCTTCTTTCACAACCTGTGTCTGCAACCTATGCTGATGCAAAGAACATGATCACTTCTGTGATTTTATACATACATACATATGCGCGTGTGTGTCTGTGTGTGAATTCTTAAATGGACACTTAGGCTATCCTCATATTGCATAAGTTACTTCACACATTGCTGTGAGAAAATGCATAACAAAGCAACATAAGGAAGGAAGGTTTTTGGCTCATCCATTCTAGGCGATTGTGCACCATGGTGGGGGGAACATGGCATTAGGGTCTTGAGGTCGTAGCTGACTACATTGCATCCACAGTCCAGACGCAGAGAGGGGAGAGGGAGGGAGGGAGGGCAGAAGGGAGGGATGGAGAGAGAGAGAGAGAGAGAGAGAGAGAGAGAAAGAGAGAGGAATGTTGCTGTTCAACTCATGTATCTTTCTCATTCAGCCTGGCAGTTGGGCTGAGTCTTTCTACTGCAATGAAACTAATCTAGAAAAATCCCTCACTGACACACCCAGAGGTTTGTCTCCTTGGTGAGTCTAGATCCTGTCTTGTTGGCAATCCACACTAAGCATCACACATCCTGTAACTACCATGAGTGATGCTGCAGAGAATATGGAATCGCAGACATCTCTGAGGGTGCAGAGTTCATGCTCTTTGTGCATACAGCTAGAGGAAGGGTACACAGTGCTGCTAGCTTACATTTCTCAAAGAACAGCTATGCTCTTTTCTACTGTGCCTGGTCCTACTTTTATTCCTCGTTTCTGTGATATTCTTGCCAAATACACATCCTCACCTTAATATAATTATGAAAAAATATGAAATCAAGCAGAGAGACAATAGGTAAAACTTCCGATCAGTGTTTCTCAATTTCAGTCATTGAAGGACAAGCACAAACCAAAAAACTGTTAGTAGAAGCAGGAAACTAAGAAGCAAGTGGAATCATGGTGTCCTGAATAAGATGCTGGACCTGAAAAAAATGGCTAAAAAGTAGTTTAAATAGCATCTTTAAAAAATTATTTTATGTGTTTGGGTTGGAGTGGGTATGTACACATGAATACAGTACCCATAGAAGCTGGGTACTCCTGGAGCTGAAGTTAAACAAAGTTGTGAGCCACCTGACATAGGTGCTGGGAACTGAACGCAGGTCCTCGGCAAGAGCAGCACACACTCTTACTCAGTGACCCATCTCTCCAGTCTCATGGGTAGTACCCTCCTGTCAGTGTTAATTTGCTGGCTGTCTGGGGGTTGCTTAGAGATCTCAGAAGGAGCTACCTGAGGGACACTCTTTCTTTGCTGCTACTGAAATTGCTGCAAGTTTGAAAAATGCTCAAAAGTAAACCTTTTAAAAATAAAAAGGGCAGCCTTTATGTTCACATGACAGGAAAGGAGACGATTCCTACAGACAGTATTTCACGTACGATTGCTGGGAAGGAAACTAGAATTTGTAGCAATAAAAATCTGTCACAAGACAACTCCTTACACTTTTCCTAGAGCCACCTTCATTCACTACCTGCACGTGGACTCATCTGCCAATTCCAAGTTACTTAATCCATTATTTGTCTTTATTTTCTTATCGTTTCTGAAGTTACCTTACTTTGACAAGACTTCCTTTTATACCTAATCTTTCTCACTAGGATGCAAACTTGGTAAGGATGACAGCTTTGCTCAAGTCATTCAGACTTCCTTGCCTATTTTTAATTGCTCAATAAATAGGTTTTGAATACAATAAGCACACAGAGTAGAGTTCCTTACTTTCATGTCATTCATAGTATCTTCTGGAAAGGAGGCATGGAAAATACTTGTTAAATGAATAAACAAGTGCATATTTACCTTTAACATTTTTAAAAAAAAAACTTAAAAAACATTTTAGACTGACTTTATTTTTACAGGTCTGAATGTTTTGCCTGCATGTATATCTATGCATTACCTGTGTGCCTGCTCCCAAGGAGATCCTAAGTGAGCATCAGATCTTCTGCAACTGCAGTTACAGCCATTTATGAGCCATCATGTAGGTGCTAGGGACTGAACCGGGGTCCTCTGCAAGAGCAGTAAAATGCTCTTAACTGCCAAGCCATCTTTCCAGGCCCATAAAAATGTTCTTACGGATATGTTTTATTAATGTTTCTGGTTCTATTACAGGGTGGAAAAAAAATCAGAATTTTCCTATGGAGAAGGGATACTTTTGGGCAGTAAGATTTTTCCCTACAGACCCTGGAGGGGAAGATGAGATTTGAGTTTTCTCTTGTTCCCACCAACTTCACTCAGAGCAAAGCAGCTGAAGATTCAGTGTGGCAGATGTGTATCAAATCTGCTGAGAGGGCAAATTAGCAATTTCTCCTCTAAGTGTAACAGCAGCAGGATGGAGAGAATGGGAGCCAGAGCAGCGTAGACCACCCACAGAAACACGTTGGCAGCGGCAGTGTTTTGTCCTTCCTTCAGCTGATAGAACTTTCGCTCAGAGAACGGCACATCTCTGCAAAGTTCTCTGTTTTGCCTTTCCCTGTTTTGTTGGTGATGGTCTCTTCTCATCCCCTAGGCTCTTTGTTACTCCAGGAACAACAACATTACAGCGTGTTAGGCCTTTTTGTCTGCTGCTACAGAATACTTGAGATAGGTCATTTGAAATGGAGAGAAACTTACTTCCATTCTTGGTTTTAGAATATTCAATCCAGGGTTGCCTGGCTACGTTGGCCGCATGCCTTTGTTCAGATAAAACATCGTGGAGGAGAGTCTTTAAAGGAAAGCAGTGCCAGGTATCAAGGATAGAGTTAGGGAGGGGCCAGGGGCAAGAAAGCCTCAAGAGGCATGTCCTTAGCTACTGTTATCCAGGTAGGCCCTACCTTCCGTAGTCTCTGCCTTCTTGCCAAATAGTACTGCCATCTGGGCACCAAGCCTTCAACACATGAATCCGAGGGGACACTTCATTAGTCAAACCATAACATGCCATTGAGTTTAAGGGAATGTCACCCTATAATGATTGTCTTGGTTGGTGTGGCTATTTTCAGGCCCAGCAGCAACACAGAACCGCTGAGATTTAGACTCCTGAGTACTTGGGGTCAGTGCTATGACTACAGAACTCTAGAGTCTGCCTTCCTTCATCACAGAGTTCCAGAATCAATAGGTCATTCCTGTGGGTTTAAACTAGATGACTTAAGGTCCAAAGGTAGCTTATCATTATAAATATGAAAAAACTAATGTGCAAGATATTGTGATTTTTTTTTTATTAAAGAACTTTTAATTGGTTCCAGGAAAAAAAAAGTACTTGAGAAAGTTATCACTGTTGGGAAATAGAAAAACACTGGAGGAGAACTATGAAGCTGAAAAGGATTTTATTTCCCAAGTTTACCTTTTGCTGGCTATGACCTCAGTAAATTACCTATGGCTGTAACCGTAAACCTGCAACCTATTATAGCATGGACTGAATTAAGATGGGTTCTGTAATGAACTGTGTTCAAAGACGTCTAGTTATGGGAAGTTATCAATGGGCTAGTTATTCATGTAGTCCTCTGGGGCTATGCTTTCCTAGTATGAAGATCATTAGAGTGTGTTTCTAGAACATTCATTTCCTTTCAATCTTTTTCAAATGCAGAGTTTAGTAATTCCAGACAGTAAATATTTTTAAATAGTCTGATGAATTTTAAATCTTTGTAATGAGATATTGTCATATTTCATCTCAAGTCTACTATTTGTCAGCTATGTGTTATTGAGCAAACAGTTTGAGCTGTCCTTTCAAAGTCTCCAATCTTTTTCTCAGGAAAATGGGGGCACTAATGGCATCTGATTCAGGATGTGCTTGAGGACTTAACTGAAAGGATTTATGTATACAGCATTTATGTATACAGTGGCAAGGCACGAAAAATCCAAACTAACTGAAATAAAAGCAGAGTTTATCAATTCACACATTAGAGAACTGAGCACAAAGCTGCCTTTATGTACTGTTAGGCATGTGTTTAAATCTGCCTCTTCTCCAGCTCTTGGCTCTGCTTTTCTTTGGATGGACTTTATTCTCGAGGAGACTCTCTTTATGTGTTGGCAAGGATGGCAAGCAGCACCTAACTTCTAGCAAACCTAGTGAGAAAAAGTAACTCCAGGCAGCTGGAGATGGTTCAATGGGTAAATGAGTTATTATTGAAGGTGGGGACCTGAGTTCAAACCTCCCAAACCCATGTATATTCAGGTGTTAGCAATCTTGATGCTCTTAAAGCAAGATGGGAAATTGAGATAGGAGAATGCCTGGACAGTCACAGAATAACTAGCATGGCATAAGAAGGAGTATTGAGTCAAGGAGTAACATGTGAACTCTACACGCACTGTGGAATGCTTGTACCAGAATTCTTACACATGAACCACCACATATTCATCACACACACAGACACATACAGACACCCACACACACTTAAAAGAATACCTCTTCATCCATAAATCCAAAGTTCTAGCAAAAGTCTCGGGATTGAATCTCATTTCTGGATACTGAGTCAATAGTTCCGAATGGGTCAAGAAAAAGAACCTTCAGATTAGCCTGACGCTGAAGGTTGTGAGTTGTACCACTTCATACTAACGTGTACAGGAAAGATGGCTTCTTTCATCATCGCCAAAGGAGGATGCTACATTTCTACAAACTTCCAGACAAACAAACAAGCAAACAAAGGTTGGAATCCGCAAACAGAGATACCCACTATAGTGTTTGGAACCTTCAGCACTGTCCCTGTCCCAACTCAAAGTCTTCTAGGAATGTTCTGTGTTGCCACTCTTGCCGGAGGAAATACATGGCGACCTTAGACGGAGGCCGTCAGAGGAGCTCAACACAACTAAAGCACGTGAAGATGTGAACCATAAGGGCATGGCCAGATTGTTCTTGAACTTCCCTTTCTCTGTACCCAGAGTGCTACTAACTGGCATATAATGGGTACTCGAGCAGTTGTCAAGTAAACGGCTATACCAGGAACGATGCCACTCTCCTGGCCAATAGAACAATAGTCTAACTAAACTGTTCCTTGGCTTGTTGACCCAATAGACCCCTCCTTTCCTAACAGGCATCCTGCAGAGTTCTCTAAACTTGAAGGTGCATGTGGTGAATAAACTGGCCTTTCGATTGCTTGCAGATTCCAACTCAGTGAGAATAGAGTGTAGCCTGAGGTTTTCTATTTTCTAACAAGTTCCAAGAAGGTGCAGGCAACTCTCTGGAAGATGTTATGGGTTGCTCAAAGAAAGTTCCAGAGAGCTTGGTAGATTTTACAGAGCAATTCACTGCTCAAGGCTGTAGAGCTCAAGAATGCCAATAGTAAGGCACAGGTGAACTGAATTTCTAAAACGATCCTGCCTTCTCCTTTGTTTTTGTGTGGCAGGTGGGCCAGGGAGTTCCTCTTGGCCTTTGTTTGTTAGTTTGTCTGTTTGTTTTTGTTTTTTTTGTTGTTGTTGTAAAGGAGCATGCCTGAGGGGAACATTCTCATGACCCAATCATCTTTTAAAGAACTCAATTCAATATCATCATCTTGGAGGCTAGGATTGCAGCCCATGCAATCTAAGGGAGCAGGCACTGAGACAATCACAAGATAGCTATGTTCCAATTTTCTAAACCATTTCCTAGTTGTGGCTGGCAGGGTGTCTTGCCAAGGTCCTGCAGTTGCAGTGTTCGATAGAGATCTTGATTTATTCAGGGTCTTCTCGGATCGTGTTCTTCCTTCACAGGTAAGAAGACAGACACAAAATATTTTTGGTAAGAGCAGTACTACCAAAATCTGCAGGAAATGGGGAAAGCATGGAAAAATGTACTCAAGAGGGCCATACCTTAGTTTTGAGATTTCGTTTGCTGGTTTTCAATGTTTTGGATCAAGCATTGAGTACCGGTTTCTAGCTGTACTTTTAATATGTATTTTGTTGTTTATCTATATTTATGTGCATGCGATTGCCTGTAGAACACCAAAGGGAGTGTTTGATACTCAAGAACTAGAGTTACAGGTAGTGGTGAGGGGTCTGACATTGGTGCTGGGAACTAAACCAAGGCTCTCCGCAAAAGCAGCAAGTGGTACTCTTAACCACTCACTGAGCCATGTTTCCAGCTCATTTCTAGCTTTTCAAGCTACTAAGGAAATATACATTTTTAATTGAACATAATCTCTTTATGTTTTTCATAAAATGTTCCATATAGTCTTACAACATCCCAATGACCTTATCGATTCTGTTCACAGTTCATAGATGGAGAAAATCAGTGCCAGAGATGTTAGGGTTACAGCTATGCCATGATCTGTGCTATGATCTCCCTTCATTTCTGAGTTCAATTTATCTTATAAAGTACTCTAGGAATGTTCAGTAATATACCCATGGCTGCGATCAAGATGAGCCATCAGGTTTTGGTTTTTTTTTTTATTAACTCATTCTTTATTTCCTCTGACATCTCACGGTGTGAAAGGCGCTATGGCGTCTCTTCTTTGGCCTGGTGTGGGTACTCTGAGATAAAAGCCGCTTCTAAAAGAAGATGATGTCCATGACTAATGTGTTCTAGAATATGCATTTGAGAGTGAGGACATGGAATTGCTCTTGAAGGAGCAGTGATTTCATTGCGATTGTCAGGTGTGCGGTACAGACTGTGCTTATTGGTGCACAAGACATCTGAGTTTATGTCCTGGTCCAACTGTTAAGCAATGTGAGACTGCATGAAAGTAACTCATCTTCATCCTGCCCCTCCCTTCTCCCTTGTAACAGGCAGATGGCAAACATCTCTCATTAGAGATCATTGTTTCATGGTATTTTCATGTCTTTCTTCTTTATATCTCACTTTAATGCAGTGGTTCTCATCCTTAGTCACTCCCCCATCAGCTTCGTTTCCAGGGGTTTGAATTCTTGGCTCCACACCTGAGGTTCTTAATTGCTTCCTTCTGTTTTAGGGAGCTACATACACACACCCTCCTTCCTCTCTCTGTATCCATGACATTGAACATACATTTTCCCTCCTCAGCAATTACATGGAGGTTACATAACCTACTTGTTGGGTTGGAGACCCATATCCGGAGTAATAAAGTTTTACCATTGACAGTAACTTACGGTTGATCCAGGGGCAGCTGAATCAAAAAGATATCTCTGCAAATGCAATACAGCTAAGCAGAAAGACTTAAGTGGTTGTAGATACAGGAATCCAAGGAGGAGGCACACTTACTCTAAAATGCATTTGGATTCTCTGAAGAATGTCCACAGCAGCAGGAATGTTCACTGGGAACTCATGCCCAGTAAAAAAAAACTGTCTGTCCAATGAACTCAGAGGCTGGCTTTTTTATCATGTCCCCCTGATGGGGAAGCAGCCTTACCAGACCACAGCAGAAGACAATGAAGCCACTCCTGATGAGACCTGATAGGCTAGGATCAGAGGGAAGGGGAGGGATCAGCAGACTTGGGGAAATGGAATGGGAGGAGAAGAGGGAGGGTGGGATTAGGAGGAGATGAGGGAGGAGGCATCAGCTGGGATACAAAATGAATAAACTGTAATTTATAAAAATATAAATAAATTTCTTAAAAATGAAAAAAAAGAAAACCGGGGAAAAATCTGTCCAGAGGTCACTATGTAAAGTTCAACCACTCTAGTAAACTGTTAAATAGTCAATAGTCTGCACCAAAATTTTTGTCTGTGAAAGAAGAATTACAAAATTCAGCATATCCGGCCCTAAATTCTCAAACTCTGCAAGCCTATTTCTTCTTTAAGAACAGGTAGAAAATGAAGAACACCTCAGTTTAACACTATGTCATTGGGGCTCAGCTCTAAGGCCGAACATATGGAGGTGCTGGCAATTGTCTGTCAGCTTGATTGCAGTTACGTTTGTGGACTCCTTAAGTGTGCATTTCATTCCCTGCTATTAGTTAAGTGGGAATATGAGAAGGAATTTTGTGACATAGTAATTACACCACTTAATTCATTCCTTCAGGCATTAAAGTAAAATTAATATTTATCCAATGATAAAAACACCACTTAGAATATTTAAAAACATATCCAAGTATGGAGAGCAAAAATACCAACAGCAATTTCACCCCCACAAATAATCACCACTAGCATTTGGCGTCTGGCTTCTCTCATCTATTTGTGTATATATGTGTAAGTATTTTTAAATCGGATAGGAATTATATAAGTCATTTTGAGTTCTGCTTTTTCACATTTGGCATTATGTAAGCAACATGTTCCACTATCTCTAGTTAGTGCATGGAAAGTATTTTAATATCTCTATGATAGTTGATTAAGAGAATATAACATAAACTTTGCTACATTATTAGCTATACAGTACATTTAATATTTTTACTGTTGTATATTTAAAAATTGATATTAAAAAGAACTTGGCAAAAGTTCTTTTTTTAGTGAAGAGCCGGATGGACACAAACATAAGAACTTCATGTTCTCACTCATATGTGCAGGTTTTAAGGTTGAACATGTGCTGGTGAGATGGCCCGGTGGCTAAAGGTGCCATCACCAAGCAGAAGACTCGAGTCTGATTTCTGAGAGCACATGGAGGAAGGAGAGAAATGACTACGACACAGCATCCTGCACACACACCACATAGTAGTAAGTTTTGTAAAACGTACATTTAAAGACATGATCTCCAAGACGTAGAAAATAGACTACTGTTATCAGGGACTAGGAAGGTAACAGGAAGTGAGAGACAGAGATAATCAACACAGATACAGAGATAGGAGAAATAACTTCACTGCAAACTTGTGTTGAAATGTCAGATTGTACCCTGAGGACATGTACAATTTCTGTGTTGTTTAAAAAGGATGTTTTTTATTAAGGGGGCCATGTGCAAATCATTTTGTCTTTTGTGATCCTGAAGTTTCCTGCCCCAACTATTCATTTCCCCTGTGACAGACATAACCATAAGTGGTATGTGAACATGGCTCCCCTTTACTAAAATGTCACAGAAACAGTGGCAGATAGGCCAGGTCCTCCACAGTGAGGATTTTTCTCCTCTGAAAGAGTCAACACATGGCTGGGGATGTAGCTCAATGGTAGAGCTCTTGCCTGGCAGGTATTTTTCTTAGGTTTGATCCCAGCAATGAAAAAAAAAAGAATAAAATAAAACCAAATTTAAAAGAAAATTCCAGGAAAATGCCCTTCTTGTAACAAGAATCCTTACAAATGGAATGTTGAGTGTAAAGGGCTGAGCATTTTTAATGACTTTGGTAAACATTGTTAAGAATACCCCCAAACATCACCAATGTGCTTCTCTATTTGGTGAATGGCACAGTCACTATTTTGCCACACATTTACCACAACAGGTGTGTTAGTCAGGGTTCTCTAGAAGAACAGAACTGACAGGATGATATATAAATAGCTTAAATTTAATATATAATATATATATATTAAAAGGAGATGCAATAGAGTGGCTGACAGACTGTGGTCTGGTTAGTCCAATGACTGCTAGCACATGGTGGAAAGGCAAAGAATCCTGTAGTTGTCAGACCACAGAGCTGGCTGTCTCAGTCCCTTCTGGTGCTAAAGTGAAGGAAAGCCGCAGCAGCAGCAGAGCAGACGAACTTGCCAGCAAGAGGAAGGGCAAGCAGGCAAAAAGCAAGAGCATCCTTCCTTCATGTTCTCTGATGTAGGCTGCAGTAGCGCATATGTAGGGTGTGTCTTTTCACCTCAAACGATCCAAGCAAGAAAATCCCACAAAGGCCTGCTTGGTTTTTAGTTGATTGCAAGTGTAGTCAAGTTGACGAGCAGGATTAGCCATCACAATAGGTTATGACACTTGTTTTGTTTGGTTTGGTTTTGTTTGGTTTTGTAATGACTTGATAGAAACGAATTAGTGTCCTCTCACTGCTTTGATAGGGAATTTGAATCACAGTGCTTACAACACTTATTTGTAAACAATTAATATTTGATTATCATCAATATTTATTTATTATTTCTATCTGTTTTCTTGGTTCAAAATGCTTCAGGGCGGTTAGAAGGTTTTTAACCATATGTCATTTCACTTTTGCTAAAGTTGGATATGAAACATCTGTAACAGTAAATTAAAAGGAGCTGTATCCAGATGCTGATCATAAATGGATGCTATTAATCTGGGTAATTAACTGTTACAACAATCAGGTTTTAAATCCGATGCAGATTTATTTCTCTAACCCCATGTGGTAGCATGTGCTCACAATCTCAGCCCTTGGCGGGCTGAAGTAGGAGAGCAGCCAGGAGGGCTACATGGCCTGGTGTGGTGTTAGCTGCTTGGGTTCTACGCTGTCATCCATAAACGGCAAGGTTGGCAGAAGCACCACCAGTCTCAGTGTGTTCTGTCCTTGTAAGTCACAGTCCCACTTGCAGCATGGAGGACGCGCCACTCCGAGAGTGACGGTGACACAGCATCTCTGGTCTGATCCTGATAATATCCTGTGGCCTTAGCTGGAGGGAGGCAGAGCTCCAGGTTCACCCACTAGAAGAAGGGCTTTGGTGAGCATGTAGCCTACCCCGAGATGTAATTTAAGGTTAAACAAAAATCTTTCTTGTCTAATCTTCACACAAGATTTCAGCACATTTAAAAACAATATTCTTTTAATGTTTATGGTGAAGAGTAATACTTTTTAAATAGGCAATTCTCACTAAGAATACTAATATAAAACATTTCTGTAAGGAAAAAACAAAATACCAGTGACAAAATATATGAATATGTTGGTTTGGGGCTGCTGTTTAACTAGATGTATGTATGCCTGCATTGATAAGCAGCCTCATACTCCTATAGCAGCACCAAAATTTGCACAGGTCTTACCAATTTTCTCCAGAACAAGAAGACTTAGATAGCTCTCTCAGGTCACAAAATGAGACCAAGAAGGAATTCTACAGCTTAAAAAGAAAAGAGAAGCACACTGGAAGAGGAAATTCAGATAGAATTTCTTTGACTAATCATTCAACATTCTTATTTAAAGCAACAACACATTAAACTCATTAGTACTATCTTCCTAGCAGTGATGCCAGGGAAAGATGAGCCTTTAGAGATGGGACTATGAGGAGGGGTCTTTACATTTTTCTTTCTCAGGTAAACAGGGTTGCTCTTGGAACTGGTATTGGTTTTTATGACACTCCCTCAGGGGTGTTCTCCTTCAGAGACAGACAGGGCTGGGGAGATAGCTCAGCAAGGCATTTGCCACTTAAGCAGGGGGACTTGAGTTGGGGTTCTTCAGAAGCCACGTAAAGCTGGGGTGGAGGCAGCTCTTAAGGGAGATGGGTACTGGGCACAGAAGAATTTTTGGAAGCTAAGACTCCCAGGATGGCTAGGCTAGCAACAAAGAAACCTTGTCTTAAACTATGTCAAAAGTCAGGACCTGGTATTGTGTGTGTTTTTAATATATACATCAAATATATATATATATATATATATTTAACTTTATATACATAATAAGCCACATTTTATATCTATATATAACTTTACTGAAAAAAGCATGAAGGTTGATGGTCTTTTCCAGCCTTTCTCATTTTAGGATGCCCATGCTAATTGATACTAATGTAGATAACCAGGCCAGAAAGCACAGACAAGAGAAGGGGCTGTTCAGCAAACTAGGTTAACACCAGAAACTCCACAAGAATAAGATTAACATTGTCTTCATCTGCACTCTTCAAAGACCATAGTCCTGCCATTTCTATCTGCCCCCTGTTTTCCAAGTATGGAATTTCTCAGCTCCCTGTGGAGCCTCATGGAGATGCTGTGCACTGTTTGACTTGGCAACGTTCGCCACCTTGGCAGCCGATCAAATAGAGGGCACAGGAGTGCAGGGAAAGCCGTAAGAAACTGTCTTTGCTGTTGTCCTGACTGCCTTCATGAACCGAAATCTCAATAGTGAGCGTCAAGAAGCCATGGATTCTAACCCAGCATACACAGCTCCAATTTAGATGTTTAACATAACTCGGCTTAGAGAAAACATGGAAGTTTACAATTTTGTAAGCCTTCTTTAGAGTTGTTCTTACATCAGTTTTCTGATAAATGTACTTTTATAACATAATCAAGTGAATTTTTGTTATAGGATTCTTGAGTTAAGTACGTAAGTGGAGCATAATGGATGAGTCTCAGCTTGGAAGTCAAAAGATCCCGGTTCTAATTCTGTGGCTAGGAGCACTTAGCCATTCACGTTTTGTAAAGATGCTTGGCACCAGTGAGCCTTGATTCGTGTGACTATTAAATAAATAATACCTGGCACATTTCTCTAATTCTTCTATTAGGAGCAAGTTAAAACTTCTATTTGTGGCCACATAAGAATTTGCAGAAGGTATTTGGTAAAAGTAAAGAGCAATGCTAATATGAGAGGTTATCAGGACGTTAACTGTAAGTTTCACAGCATGTCGAATGGCATTAAAGGACAGACATTTGAAGCAATCTTGTTCATTGGGGAAGAATGTGACTCTGAAAAGAATCAAACAGACCTTTTCTGGACTTCAGCTATCAATGCCAAGAATACCCATACTGAAAAGAAAGGAATGGATCAAAACGTACACAAAACAGAAAAGTTGTGCAAGCTCTGGTAACAACTGGTGGGGCTGTGGAATTTCTAAGTGACGGAGCTGATAAATAGTGTATTTGGGGATACTTTTGGTATGGGGTTTGCGCTATCTGGGAGGTTTCCCCCGCTGTCTATGCATTCTTTCACTAGTAGAATGTAAACCGTTCTGGTTGCATTCCCTAAGCCATTCTCTAGGCACCTAGTAGACACTAAGTGCACATGTTTGCTACATCAACTAATTGGGGGAATAGTAAGATTAACCCAGTTTTCTATGCTGTTGTTTGCAAGATGTGAAGTAATGCTGTAGAAGCTGTTCCTGCTCTTTGCGATGCCCTGGACTACGAAACAAGGGCATAAATATATGTGCTAATGTAATGTATGGCTCCTAAGATCCTACGCTTACAACTCTGAAAAATAATCAAAACTGTGGATTTAGGCTGCTCCATAAGTTTTGCTCAAATTCTTTAAAAATTTTTTTCTAAATTTTTGTTCAGTTTTTTCTTAAAAAATTATAACATTACCTAAATGGTAAAAGTATTTTAATAGCTACCCACCCCTGGCTCTCCCCCATAAATAATATCATGGTGACATTTTAAATGCTTTTGGAGATTTTTGCAAGTTTGTTCATACGCAGGCACATGTGCACATATCCTTGTTATTATTTTCAAATGTGTATTAATTAAAATAATAGCATCGAGAGGCACTATTCTGAAAATGTCTCTGAACAGTATGTTTTAGAAATCTACCTCTATTTTTCTCAGTCTAGTTCATTCTTTTAAAGAAGTATCACCATTCATACAGGATACCTTTTGAGGCTGCACAGTGAACAGCCTACCCGCTGCCTGTTTGCATAACATGAGTTTGCAGTAGCCCATCTACTAGACAGATAGATTGATGGATAGGTTGGTTAGTTCCTGCTCTCTAGTATGACCCATATGCCTCAAGGAATATCTTTGTGCAGACTGTAATAGCTGGGACATCCAAATGAGCCTGATGACATCACTCATTTATTTCAAATCATAAACTTGAGATCAGAAATTGCTTGCTGGGTTCTTACATTACATAAGTGTGTCCATTGTGAAGCACGTATATTAAATACAAAACCCAAATAGCCTGTTGAGAAATTGCAAAAGACAAATAACCCCCATT
Organism: Pachyuromys duprasi; assembly: GCA_028658305.1. NCBI lineage: Eukaryota > Metazoa > Chordata > Mammalia > Rodentia > Muridae > Pachyuromys > Pachyuromys duprasi. Next base: position 26,884,897 of record CM053748.1, read on the forward strand.
TACTCTTTAAACCCAGATTAAAGCTGTCTCTACTCTGTTGCACAGAAGGAAGGTATTGAAATTAAACTTTCCAGTCAGTCTTTCTGCCATAGGTCCATTTGATCTAGTTGTGGGAATTTAAGATACATATTGTCATTTAAAGCAACTTATGTGTCTGTGAATGGCAGCATTCTTTTCCATAAAAGATAACTTTATGACAAGCTACATGTCTACCGAATGTCTTTGACATTGTGTTATTATAGATTCATGTAGCTGATGCATTCGGGAGAGATAGAGGCTGCCCCCATATGCCTTTGATCTCTTTTTGTTGCAGAACGCTTTTGAATATTGACAGCTGTTTGTCCCAAAGTACTGCCACAGTAAACATGCTGACACTCATGAGGTGCTATGTCATTTCTTAGGTGACAGTGTAGAGATCAGGTCTGTCTGACACCAAAATAACTTTAAGGAGTGCTGGTCTCTTAAGGAGACACTGACTAATGAGTCTCACTTAATGAAATTGCTAAGCATTAGAAACAACATCTCCAAGAGGGGGGAGAGAGACAAGAGCCTTCTTGTCCAGTTGGCAGTGATTTGTGGTATTGATTCTGGCCTTTGGCTGGAACTTGAACTACACACAGCAGAGGTCCAAGTGCCTTGACCTCAAGTGGAATGTTTACTCCATCACAGAAGGCGTCTGCTTACTGTATTTGAAGGAACGACAGTGGAGTGGCTGGAATAAAGGAAGCTGCAGAAAGAGCAATAGAAGCCACTCCCCAGACATGAGGGTCAGGGGCCACCCTCAAGAACATGGAGAATGCCTCCTTGTGAGGCAAGTACGTCCTAAAGCATCCTCTTCTGCAGCTTTGGGTTGGGAAGTTTGGTGGAGGACTCTTAGGCTGTGAGCAAGTTTCCCCCCGGGGGGTGGCCGTGGCAGACCCTATGGGGCTGAGTCTGTGGTTTAGGCAGTCAGCCCAAAGTCATAGTGGAGGCAAAGCAACCTTTTGGTGAAGTTCCAGACATGTATATGATTCAACTCATGCCTCCAGCTAGTTACCGAATTTTCAAATTGAAAAATATCAGGAACAATGCCTCTCAGAAGCTGTTCCACTTGATAAATGAGCAAGCCAATCTCCCGAAGCTGGATCATTTAGGAGGCTGTTGATTCTCCCAGATGGCCTCCCTCTTGGGAACTTGAACATGCTCATTTTTTCCCCTCCTCCTCCTCTTCTTCCTCTCTTTGATATTTGTTTATCACCATCTTTTTTTGCGATTCTTTGGTTATACACATCATATTTTCTGCTTACTATCTGCCATTCAGTGAGAAGGCGATGAAATAGTTGTCTCTGCCTATTGAAGAGTCGCGGCTTTGCAAGCAGACACACTTGGATTTTAAAATAGACTGGTCACCTTACTTTGCGTGGCCTTGAATGTTACTTTCTCGCCCTGAACCTGTCTCCTTGCCTATACTATAAAGACAGCGATGTTGGCTGTGGCATTTCTCTGTGGGAGACATGGAGACTGGTGTCACTGGTGTCTCTGACCTGGGCAGTGTTGTTCTTTAGTGTAGGGTGCCTGAGATCTTTGTTAGTGTTGCCATCACTTCCAGGAGGCTTGACTTTGACTCCTGGCTCCAGCTGTCCTGTCTAAGCTTACACATATCAGCTGCCCTCTGAGGCCTTCAATGATAAACTGCGCAGCTATGCTGGAGTCCCCATAAGGCTCATGAATACATTGTGTGGTACTGCACAGTGTGGTGTGGCTCTAGTTTTGGCATACATTCCATATATCTGGGGCATTTAGGGGGGGAGGGGCATGCAGACCCATAGAGTATGATGCAGAAGCTCCAAGAGTCTGTAATTTCTACATTGACTCAAAAGCTTGGTTTTCTATTGTCATAAACTAAGAATAGTAGCAGTGCTTATGAAGAAGGAGGGTAGTGAGGAACAAATGCAAGAAGGTCTTCAAAGCAACCAGCATGGGTTCGGGCATACGATGAGTGCCCGGTACATATTAGCAATGTCTCTTCTTTCCCTTTGCCAGTCTATATGGCATACAACTTTAGGTGGTAGAACTTCAGTGTGCCTGAATTAGACATGAATATTTAATTGAAATGACTTTTGACTTCCCTGGAAAACCCCAGTGCCTACAAAAATACAAATGAGTGAAACACATTGAGTATCACAGATGGAGAATTTGCATTTAAAGGAATGGCCAGTATTGAGACAGCCTCACAACCATTGCAGGCTGTCTTGGATTTTATAGGCTCTAACCCTGCTTTTTCTACCCAGAGTATTAGAAAAGGAGCTGAAACCATGTTTCTATGCTGGTATTCTAGCTATTTGTTCTTGACCAACTATCAGCTGCATGGTCAGATGCTCCTTAACTCAGCAGAAGTGATGGAGGGAGTAGCTTGTCTTTCTAACCTGTCTTTTCAGTGGTATAATTTAGGATGCATTCCATAGGGCAGCGTTATGAAAGTCCACTGAAATACTCTGCCAGGGAACCTAACCCAAGCTGAGATGTTGCCCAACAGAATCAAAGCAGGGTTTAAAGTCAGCTGCTGCCTTTACTGCACTTTTAAAACTTGGCAAAGGAAGATCTTTGGGTTGGGAGCACATGAAAGAAATCAAGGCAGGGCTAGCATCATTGAAGAGAACAGATGGACTCGCATGTCTTAAACTATCCAAGTGATACTACAACTTCCAAAGATACCTGCTTGGATGCCCTGAAAGTAAGCATAGCCTTTGTACTTTTGTTCCTCTAGCTACGGGTGTTACACATTTAAAAAAAAAGGAAGAAGAAAGGAAGCAAGAAAGGATTTTATATATCGAAGCCGCAATTGTTCAAACTTTGAATCCTACACAGATTTGGGAACTGTGTATCAAGCTGAGCTCCAAACTTTCAACTCTCAGAAGTGCTACTTACCCCATATACAAGGCAATTTTCCAGCTCAAAGAAAGGCAGTACTGCAAGGTTCAGGAAAAGAGGTCAGGAGACTCCTTGTACATCAATCAGCTCCTGGAAAACAACATGTCAATGAGTTAAGTGAACACGAATCAGGCACATATGGATTGAATTTCCCTTGAAATACTCCTGGGGTCCAAGTTTTAAAGGGTGGAATGGAGGAGGGGTGAAAAAAATCTTGGGAAAATCTGCAGCCCCGTAATGTATGAAAATACTTCTGAATTGTCAACTGGTAAGGCTGCAAATGCTGCTGACCTGGATCAATGCTGGGCCCAGCTAACTTTTGCTTTCTTTAGATGAGACTGGATCTGAGACTGGCATGAGAGCCAAGGACTTCCTACCCTTGATCTGAACTTCGTTCCATGGCACTGAAGACAGGAAGGTCTGCTAGAGAGTGGCTTTGAAGCTCCAGGGAAGGGAGCTGGGATTTATTTTGGCCAGAAAGCAAACTGTGAGAAGCACTCAAGGTGACCAGATCTGACTGCCAGTAGCTTGAATTCAGCAAGCCCATTAGTCCTTCTCTGGTGCCTTCCTCCCTGAAATCATAAGGAAATAGATTTATAAAGAGATGGGGAGGGAAACAAGTGAGTTTTTCAGAACCATCCTTGAGCAAGTTTGTGGCATAGTGAAAATTTTCTTCACACCTACAGTTCTCATAAACTACTTAGGGAATGTGCAACACTGGGGTCTGTGACAACATGGAACAATGCGCGTGGCAAGGTAAAGGAGCATTCATGGTTTTCATCTGATATAAATTTTACGAATATTAGCACTGTTTAAATCTGAGTTGGGGTTGGTGCTGAAAGAATTCAGTGTGGAGAAGTTACTTCAGTAATACGTACACAGAATCTTAAATTGGTTAATTCTAAATCCTTACCCTAGAAAGCATCATGGAAAATGCAAGCTGAGAAACATACATTTTTCAACTCTCTGAAGGGAAACTTGTTGAGAAACAAGATGTATTTCATTTGTTGTTTTGTGGGGCGCTTTACAGTCAAGCTAATACCATTCTCTTTAGGAAACAGTACCAGACTAGAAACTTCTGGGTGCACAAGAACTATTATGATGGTCTTTTCCTCTTTCCCCCTTTATTTTTTATTTATTTATTTACTTATTTTGAGGCAGGAGGCAATCGGAAATAAATGTTAATGGGATTATTATTTTTAAACAAACGATTCCCTGTCAAGAGAAAACTTTTTTTCACAATTGTCAAATTGTGTAGACAATGTTCAAATGGCTCATTCATTCCCAGCAGCACCACCAAGTTGAAAACATACTTTTTCTGGTGTGCAGTTGATTGATGTACATTCCCACATCAGGCTAATGGCACTTTATTTTCCAACAGTAGCAAGTAATGAGTGACCTTGAGTGCATATTGTTTTCCTGAAAGGCTTTGTTGCTCTGTTCCTTCATAAGCACCCCAAGGAAACAAGGCCTCTGTATTGGTGTTTTGCAGCAAACCTCATTTCTTTCATGGCTTTCTGTAAAAGAATTTGATACAGGGATAGAAGCTAACCTCAGTGAGTAAATGAAATATTGATCCATGCTACTCTGGCCTTGCCTTCACCTTGTCCCAGGGCGGTGAGTTACTGACTTTTCCGTTTTGGCTGTAATAGGAATTATTACAACAGGCCTGTGCAAGTAATTACTTGGCATGGTAAAAAAAGGAGGGTCCATCATATATTTCTGTAGAGACGTTAGTTTCCATCAGGCCAGCAGTCTGCAGTTTTTGGCTCTGTCTTCCCCAGTCTTGATTCAATTCTTTTAACTATCATTAATCACACTCCTTGTCAGCAGAAGTTTATCAAAAGTATTAAGTGAGCAAGGTTGCCTGGCCTTCTTTAAAAAAAAAAAATCAGCCAACCCAGGGCAGTAAATTTCAAAATATGGAAGGTTGGTTCCGTGATATATACCAGTGTCTCTTCAGGTGGAATGAGCCGTTTGTTTTAGTGATAGATACTGTAGTTTGAGCTGTGATGGAATCCTTCTCCAGTTTATGTGTCACAGGCTATCGTTTATGAGAGACCATGTGTTTCTAGATGGTGAAGGTCATGGCTGACGGCAAAAGTAACAGCAGCGGTGATTCATTAAAAATAGCTGATCGGGCCTGTGGCTGACGCGGGTAAATAGGAACATGCGGTTTGCACAACCCGCAGCGCCTGAGTTGACACTGGGCTTCATCGGCCTTGACTCTGATAACCTCCAATGACCAGACGGTGGGGAGTCCACAGGAGAGGAGGCAGGATCATCTCCTTCCTGTTGAGAACAGAGTCCAGAAGTGAAAGGGAATACAGCTCTATCCCCTGAAGTTTGGCTTGGATAATATTAACTTTAAAGTTATGATTAATTTTTAAGTATTTAAATATGTGTACTGTATAAAATTCAAATGTGGTAGAAATATGATACAGAAAAAATAGTCTTGACATATTTAATTTATTTTTTTAAATGACATGAAGTCAAATACGGCATAAAGTTTGGTACTTTAGATAAAGCTGAGAAGAGACTCTGTGTGTACCCTGTTTAAGGAGTTCACAACTGAAGTTTTTTTTTCCCAGCTAAAATGGAACCCTGCCACCAAGCATCTCATCTTCCATACATTCTATGATATATTTGTTCATATTTGTGTGTTTTCTTTTCAATTATTTCTGTACTTGCTTATAATATTGGAATTATACATGATAATGATAAAGAATATAATCCATATAATAATTCGGTGGGTATTTAAATACTTGATCTTGTTATAATACTGAATAAGAACTTGCCTGAAAACATTCTAATATTTATATGTGACTATTTGATTCAACTTAAGAGTTCATTCACATAATCAGAAAATCTGCTGTGTACTAATGTAAAGCAAAATCTAGACATTCTTGAATGAAGTCAAGGGCCAGAGATCCACTTCCTACTCACATTCAGACTATATCTAATAAAATCTGTTTTCCCAGGTCCTCACCTCCCTTCCTAAGCAGTGAGGAGATTGCTGAGACCAAAACTAAGAGGGTTTGCTGACTAAAATCAATAGCGTTTGATGGGCCATTTAGGGGGTGCTAATCAGCAAAGACTAGGGCACATGGATGTAACCCTTGGGCAATTTCCAAAAGACCAACTGTGGATTTTCTACACAATGCTACTAATGAAGAAGTTTTCAAAAGCAGAACCCTTTGGAAATGAATTGGTCTTCTGTTATCCTATTGGTTCCTTTCTCTCTCTCTCTCTCTCTCTCTCTCTCTCTCTCTCTCTCTCTCTCTCTCTCTCTCTGTCTCTCTCACACACACACATTTGAAATTGAGAAGCAAACAACTCCATGTTTGAAATAACATCAGAAGACAAACATCTCCCCTCTCCACCCTGGAGTGCCTCTTTTTCCTTAGGAAAAACAAATGATTTAGGGTGGATAGAGAATGATTGCTGCCTCTGGACAGTAAAAGATAGCAACCAAGATGGATGGTGGGATCAGCTAATGAATTCATTGAGCAAGTTTCACAGCATCACTAGCGAGATAGAACAGCAAAAATGCTCAAAATTTACGTGAGGATGTAATAGAGAAGGGAAGCATGCTTGAGGAGGAGGAGGAGGAAAATATGAGGAGGAAGACCAGGAGGGAAAGGAAGGGAAAGAGAGGAGGAGGAGGCAAAAGTGGAGGAAGAGGTGGAGGTGGAGGAAGAAGACAGAGTAAGAAGAGGAGGAGGAGGAAAGGGGTAGGAGGAGGAATGGGAAGAGGAGGAAGCAGCAGCAGGTCTTCCACACTTGCCACCTGCTGTTGGATCTGAACTAGGGACTCTGAGCAGCCTCAAATGCAGTTACAATACATCAGCCATGTAGGGGTCCTCCATCTCACAGACGGAACCTCCTTTTCTGTCATTTGGCACAAGAAACCCCACACCTAAAGAGGCTGCAGGATTGCAAACTATGTCTGCAACTTAAATTTGGATTTTTTTCCCCCTTGCCAATTTTTTTTTTTTACAGGGTAACCGTCATTAGGGCAAAACTGCTTGTACGACTGCTGTGCATTCAGTTGAGAAGCATTCAGAGAGAAGAGAAAAGGGCAAGGCCAATTAACATGTTTACAGGGAGAAGCACTTAGCCTCCAATCACCTAGAGAGGACTGGAGAAATGTTCTGTTTAATTCAAGGCCGAGTGACTGTGGGCATGGACGGTGTTTGGGTATCTCATCCCCATTAAGGATACGCATCGTGGTTACTATCTGACTTTTTACGGAGAAACTGAGACAGTTATAAGATATTATCCTGATATTATACTTATTTAATATTTTATGAAGGAAAAGTCCTCTTATTAGAGGTGGCAAATTGCTTTATAATTATAGTACTTACGAAACAGGCCGCCCGCTCACTTTATGCGGAAGCACAAAAATATAGCTGCCTTTCCCACATAACTTCTTTGCAGAGTCCCTGGAGTGACACCCATTCCTGTGACTTTTTTTTCCTTACTTCAAATATTAGTTTAATTTGAATATAAAATCATATTACATATTTGATATGTATTAATAAAACAATGAGGTGGGCCTTTTACAGAAGTAGGCCCAAGATACGCTGGGAAGCAGTTGGTAAGCCCTTGCTGGCTGGCATCCTCAAATTCCAGTGCAAACCCATTCCGTTCAGATGACGGCTATGAGCCATTCAATGTGAGGCTAGGTTTGTTATGCTAACTGTAGTGAGCTCCTGGGTTCAACAACATCAAGCTCTCATCAGTATAGACTAAATGGGAATGGACACTGGGCTATTTTCTCTTTTTCTCCTTTTTTCCTGTTTTCCCCTTTCTTGAAGAAGTAACAGAGCTAAATCCATACCACGCAGGAGATATGTCGTGTTTCCACCACACTCCGAGACAGGAAGGAGACTCATCGGCTCATGAAACTGAGAGGAGCCTTACAAGCCTCGGGAAACTCATGAAAATTACAAGCTCAAAGTTATGTAAGCAGTACACTATTGTCAGGAGAGATGGTGATGTCATTGCCTGCCAACCAGCGAAGGACTTCAGTAATGAGGCCTTTGTGAGTTGTTAACCCATGCTGGAGTAGACTTTTTAGAGATGCAACTGCTTGAGTCACCCCTGTGTCTGTGACTCAAATTCACTCACAGGTACACCAACCTGGACTTGAATAAAGTCAGTCTCTGGTTTCTTTTTGCCTGTTCCATCTGATGTTAATAGAACTGGGCTCTTTTATCCCCAGTAACATAACACATGTTTTAGTCATGCTTGCCTGTAAGAGAACTGAATCATATGGTTGACACAAAATAAATGTTGTCAGGAAAAAAAAAAAAGCCTTCCACTGATTATGAGGAATAAATTGCTAGTGCCCTGACACATTCTGTTAGGTTTGCCGCTTCTCTGTAGAACCATGCAATTGACTGATGTGCCTGCTACTTACTACAGAGATTTCCCTTTGCCTCTAGAACATGTTCCATTTGCTCTGAAGGCCATCTGAGATAGTCCTTGAAATGAATACCCAAGCATCAGCTTCCCTTGGGTTGTATTGCTCAAAGGTGTAGCCTCATCCATTGGGAGTGAGCTGTGATCTACACGGCCACGTGATCAGGAATGTTCCCTTGTCCTCATGTCCTTATTCTTTTTGTCTCACTGACATCTGAACATCTCCGTCAGTATTTCCAGGGCTCATTTCCTGCATAAACTGTTTGTCTTTAAATACTCAACTCAGATTCAAGTTCTAGAGACCCAACCTAAGACATGTGGGCACCCCAGGACTGCAGGGTTGTCAGTGGCGAGAACTGCTAGAGAATCTTCTGAGTGCCTTGTACCACAGGATGATTGGTTTTTATATTAACTTCGTACAGAAATCTCACATAAATTACCTTGGAAGTTAAGACATATATGCTTAAACAATTATCAGACCAGACAGCATTACATGGGGGCTATATGAAAGTTTTAGGTATATATTGCACATCATTCAAACAAGATAATGGAGTGAGAGAATCTGTCAGTGTCCTGTGGACAAAGTCATAAAAGGAGTTGACTAGTCGAGGCTAATGGAGCTGCTACTGTGGAAGATTCCAAGAAGACGGTTTACAGTGCGTGAAATGGGTAATAGCTAATGTTTGGAAAGCTGGAATCAACATAGAGGCTCGATTCTGGGTAAGTGTGAGGTCATTCCAGGAAGGATTACCTGAAGGGGAAGAGTCTCACTGGTACATGCCGTTCCTTCCAGATATGCTGAGATCTGAGAAAGCAGCAGTGCTGCCTAGCCATGGGCTTTTTTCCCCCGCTGGTAAGGATATCTTTCCTGTTGCAGACACTTCTGCTCCAACCCTTTTCTGACATCAGAAACCCCATTCTTTTGACTTTCTTATGTGAACTCGTGACTCATGACTCTCTAGGAATCCTCCGGGCCTTCCCTGGGACTCCCCAGACAGCTGGCTTTGTAACGTGAACCACAACCGGGCCCGCAGTATCTCCATCCTGCAGATGGATACTGCTCAGCTCCTGTTGAGTAAACCAATCTAGTAAGTTCCATTTCATAATATACATGTTCGTCTAGAAAGTCTGACTAATGCAGCTGGTATTTGTCCAAGCAGAGCATTCTAAATGCGGGTGTAGGAGCTCAACTAATTCTCTGGTAGAAAAGTGGATTGGCCAATGAGTTACTTATTAAAACAGGGTTCAGTTGAGAGGCTATGTTCCAGTGAATAAAGTGGTGAGCAATGGGCTAAGACTCCTGATTTCAGCTTCTTATACAATGTTCCCTGAGCTTTAGAGGGGGTGCTGCAATGTCTTGTTTAGACCTGATCCTTCAATAGTCACGCAGATTCTTGGGCAGTTACAAGTTTCTGACGTCATTGCCTTTCTCTGCAAAGAGCAGCTTCTCTGATTCCAGCTGAGTGGCCCTCAGGGGACTGGTCTAGAAGAAACTCATGAATCATACAGGTATATTTTTTCTATATTTTTATGTGAAGAGAACTGTACATTATCTGCTCCTCTGTGTCTGGCTCCCTTTGCGCAACATGTCTCTTAGTTCAGTTCACATTTTTTATGTATCTGTGATTAGTTTCCTGGTTCTTATTGGTAATTCTTCTTTTGCCAACCTACTAAGACTATTCTTCCATTACAGAGGTCTTTGGAGGTCATTTTTCATGTATAACTGTGTATGGGTGAATTACAAATAAATTAATTTAAATGATACCTAAGATGTGTTTAATGATGCCTAAGGTTGTGTTTAAATACTTTTCTAAACAATCTATAACTAATAGATCTCAGTTTGTTAATGCAAAAACACAGACTAGGAGAGGGATTAGAAAACATAAACCATCTGTTGACTTTAAGAAATGTACCTCACCATCAGGAATAGATTTGACCCCAGGATGAAAGTATAGGAAAGGAATTCTAAGAAAATGAAAGTAGGTATTGTTCTAACACCTAGTAAAACAAAATAGACTTAAAGTCAAAATCCGTCACAGATAATGAAAGTCATTTCATATTGCTTAAAGGACCAACATGCCAAAAGGACATTATAGTTTTAAACATAACACAGGAGATTCAATTTTATAAGACAAATACCACTGGAGATATTAAGACACAGGTTAAGCCTAACACAAAATTAGCAGATGACTTCAACACTGAACCTCATCAACAAATAGGTCATCCTAACAAAAAACATAAGCAGAGAAATTAAATGACATCATCAACGTCTACAGAACAATCTATCTAATATTGCAGGATATACGGTTTCTTCAGAAGCTCCTGGAACTTTCTCTAATAGGACACAGAAGTGAGATTTCCTCTCAGATTCTACAGAGCTGCAGCCTTTAAGAAAATAAATAACAAGTGATGGTGAAGGTGCAGACTAAAGGGATCCCTTATAAACTAGCAGTGGAAATATGAAGGATTCCAGCCACTGTAGAAATTAGTATGAAAGGTTCTCAGAAAACTAAAAGTAGATTTATCACCTGACTCCCTAGCAATACTATTTCTAATACTGACTTTAAGAAGTCTAAGTCAACACACCAGCAAGATACTGGCACATCAACTATTATTGCAACATTTCTCAGGGTAGCTAAGTTAGAGAACCAAACTAGGTGCACAACAGGGGAATTAATAAAAAAATTTGGTGTACATACAATCTTTATTCTCAGCCATAAAGAAAGTAAAAATCAAACTGTCTAGAGAAAGAAAGTAAGCAAATAGGAGAAGAGAGGGTTAGAAAGAGAAAGGGTAAGGAGTCTATAGGGAAAATTATACTCAAAGTATGATATTTACTTGTGAAAATGTCTATGTATCATGTACAATGGCTCTACACAGTGAACTATTTTTTAAATAATTGAAAATAAACAAGAGTTTATCACCAATAATGATGAATAATACTAAACACGTACTTTGTAACAAACAAAAAGCAAAAATATGTTACTTATTGCTAATAAATTATACAAAACAATATTTTTTCTTTTTGAGACAGAGTTTCTCTGTGTAGCCTTGACTGTCCTAGACTCACTTTGTGGACCAGGCTGGCCTTGAATTCACAGAGATCCACCTGTCTCTTTCTCCCTGAGTGCTGGGATTATAGGTGTGTACTACCATACCTGACTCCCAACAATATTTTTAAATCAATTAATGTTTATTATCTCAAAATGTCCATGGCTCCTGGATTCAGAACGTGTTTAGTTAATGATCTACAATAAAGCTGTCAAAGAAAGGCAGCTGACATCTGAAAACCTATTCAGAAGCAGACAATCAATTTGGTGGCTCACTGAAGCAGCCATCAGTTATTGTCAGGAGGTCTCAGTCCAAAGGGATCTCTCAACTGGCCTGCTGGAATGTCTTCTCAACATAACTTCTTTTCTCCATGATTGAGCAAAAAGGCCAGGTGCGTGCATAAACTCACCAATCATGTGTCAGCATTCTCCTACATTCTCTTGGTTGCATTGGTTAGGTTTAAACAATGTAGAAAGAGAAAATGAGCCTTGGATTTGTCCCTGAAAGAGACTCATTGAAAGGCTAAGCCAGTATCTGAGTACAACCTGCCTTATTTGGAAACAGAGACTCTGTAGATATAACACAAGTTAAAATGAAATCATACTAAGTATGCTGGGCCAGTGGCTAGTGTCCCTTTAAGAAGAGAAGATTTGACCGGCTTGACAAGAAAAAAATTTATGCCTGGTACTGGAAACCTAGCCAGCTACCCAGGCCTAGGAAAGTCATGAATCTTGGAGAAGAACCTATAACTGTCACTTTATTAAACCAGCATAATTCCTAAGTACATACTATTTGTACTTATACATAGAGGTAAGTATGGTCCTCATCTATCATCAAGGAAAGTTCTCTTTACAACAGGAACCATTACAGGAAACCACAACCAATCAAAATGCAGAGTTATGGAGCCCAGTCCCAACTGATACAACTCCTACATGTAAGGCTCGGGAATTACTTCAGGAAAGAGAGCAGAAAGATTGTAGGAGCGAGAGAATGGGGAGTTTGCTGTGAGATTGCATCTCTAGGAATGTCAGAAGCAGAAGTCTCATCCACTCAACTGCTTAAAGGTAAACTGAACAAGTACAACAAAAACAGACATGCTAACATGAATGGTGAAAAGTCCACAAGACCTCTACCCTACTCAAACAACTGCATTAAAGGAATGGTGAAAGCAGGAAAAATAGTCTTATATACCAATATACCAATCAAGTATCCAATACCAAATACTCAGCCCCGAAAACACACATACAAAATAATATACATACAGAACAGGTTATACTTACTTATTTCAGAATACTTGTAGGTAACAATGATTAATGGGAAGGAAAAGAGGTCATGATTAGAAAGAGAGCATGGAAGGATCTATGCTAAGGTTTGTAGTAAGGAAAGGGAAGGGGAAAACAATGTAATTATATTATAATCTTAAAAAAATAAAAGAAATATTTTTAAATAGAAAAAAAGAGAGAGAAGAGATGATTTGGGGACAACCCCACCCCCACCCCGGGAAAGAGATGCAGAGATGTAGTAATACATCTATAAGTCAAATAGTGTCACAGATTGTGGGCACCCTACAGATGCTCAAGAAACCATGGAGTAATCTTTCCTAGAGCTACAGCAGATTGCTTTCCACTAAAGAACAGAGGGGAGGGAGGGGAGGGGAGGGAGAGGAGGGGAGGGAAAGGAGGAGAAGAAGGAGAGAGAGCAGGAGGATTGGGAAGATCAGAAGCCCCATGTCTTGACTGGATCTGCAGAGGGATTTAGATTGTTTCAAACGGTAATGGAAGGATGATTAAACCAGGCAAGTGGTATGCAAGTGGTGTGATTCTAGAAGGTGGTTCTGGATGCTGACATGGGAAATAGACTAAAGAAGAAACAAGAACTAAATAAAAACATTAGTTAGGGACTGTGGTGAGATCTATCCAGAATGGTTTTTGCCTGGGTTGAGAGTGAACAACAAAAGAAATAGAAAGATTGCAGCAGATATGTGTTGGATCTCACATTTCAGAATAATATAAATGGAATTCAAACTATTCTTCTTCAAGTAACTGGAACCTCAACTCATCTAAAATATGAACTTAATCCCTATAGCATCTTCAAGCTTAGAATTCCTTGCCATTTCCTATTGTTACAGTTGAAGGGCAATGTTACCTAACATGACAGCTCCCTTCATTTCTTCACTAAGGTCTAGTCACACAGAAGACAGTGTCTTTCTGGGATCATGGTGTACTTGTGAAATACATGCCTTTGCCTCTGCCTGGCATGGCTTTCCAGCTCACCTCCACAAAGCCTCTGTACTTCAGTGTCTCTTATTTTTGCCCTGTAGTTTTCCTTCCTTCCTTCCTTCCTTCCTTCCTTCCTTCCTTCCTTCCTTCCTTCCTTCCTTCCTTCCTTCCTTCCTGTCTTTTCCTTTTCTTTTTCTCAGCCTATTAGGTATTAATGATGAAGCCTATCTCATGCCATACGCTTGCTTCTATAGCCTACCACTCCTGTGCTTTGATAAAGCAAGCCCCCACCTTAAGCTTGAAAGACATCTTATAATAAAGACAACTAGGTTCACTCTTGTTTATGATTAAATCTCTGTTTCTCAAGGATTAGACTATGTCCTACCTGTAACCTTACTACAAATAGTTCTGTACTGCCTGTTCTAGGAAACAGTGGCCATGTGTTTCAAAAAAGTTGATATGATCATCTTACAACCTACATTTGTTTCAAAAGGTTATTTAGACTACATTGTTATGACCACCTAATCAGGGCCCAGGAGGCTTGCTGAGTCTAAAGCATCAACCACGGACCATGCATGGACTGGACCTAGATCCCTCTACAAAGTATAGCTTCTTAGGTTTCTTATGGGTCCTCAAGTGAGGAAAGCAGGGACTGCATCTGACACAGACTTTCCTGTCATGTTTTTAAATCACTTAATCCTAGTGGACTGCCTTGCCAGGCCACAGGGGAAGAAAACATGATCAGTTCTGATGTGACTTGGTTACCCGGGGTGGACAGGAAGGGGGGGGCTCCCCTTTTCTGAAGAATAGGAGAGAAAGGAGGGAGGAAGGAGAGAGGATGAGGCTGGGATGGGGCTACAACCAGGATGTAAAGTGAATAAAAATAAATTAATTTTTGAAAGAAAAAAAGAAAGAGAGGAAGGAAGGAAGCAAGCAAGGAAGGAAGGAAGGAAGGAAGGAAGGAAGGAAGGAGCTACAACTGGAACTAACATACCTGAGTTTTCAGCTACAGCTCTCTTAGCTGAGTTGAGACATGGTCATACTATTTGTTTCTGGGGGTGAGGGCATCTTGAACAGGTCCCTCGCCTAGTTCCAGCATTGTCATTGAGAAAGCAGGTAATTGCCAGTCATGCAGATGCGTCCAGAGGGAGCAGGGCCAGAACTGGAGAAAGTGGCTGTCCCTTCTTGGTCTGTTCATTATTGCCATTATTCTTTTCATTTTCACATCTCTGCTTCAGACACTGTGACAAACAAAGATGTCCCAAACCTTCTTTGCAATTTCCCTGGTAGGACTATGCTTATCAGTCCTAATCACCTGCAGCTAGGCTGATAAGGTACCCTTGAGTTGGGGTGGGGGGTGGGGCACCTCTTTTTCTGCTTAAGAACTCACTGTGTCTTCTATTTGCATAAAGCCTGGGATTTGTTTGTAAAAACCTATAGGAATAAATTGCCTTTAACTTTTCCTACAATTACGTACTGTGAGTTGCCATCATTTGTACTTATATCTTTGCTGGGTGTTTCTCTCTGTTTAGTGGAACCTTGTGCATCTTGACTAATGGGATCGTGAACCCTGCTGTTATTTCTGCTACAAAATTGGCCTATTTGCTGGGTTATTTCCATTTAAACATGTTGTTAAAGTAAAACAAACAAAACAAAAACAAAACAAAAAGAGCTACCATTAATTTCCCAGCGTGATGGGGAAGGTAGAGACATTCAGAGAAGCATCACTTGGCTTTGGTTCTGTGCTTATGAAGACTGCAGCCAGATGTTACCTGGAAGAAAGCACGGTGGGAACACAAATTTATCCCATTCTGCCGAGGACTATCTTGAGTTGACGTCAGAACACTTTTCTATGTACAGAAATGACAGCACATCAGATGCATTTCTTGCATCCCACAAATTATCAAGTTACATTGGTTCGGTGCTTGTCCTACACAAAAATAGGCTAGGGAGAGAAGTTTTTGCTATCCCTTTCATGTAAATCTTAAACCAAACTGACACTCATTACACCAGACAGAAGCTCTCTGAATTTTTCGCCATGAAGATTGTGCGGGGATAGAGAGATGATGAGGGCCTTGGTGATGGAGTCAAAGGCCCAGAGAAGAAAGAAAAGGCTGTAAGGGTGGTGGACAACATGTCCTGGCTATGTGTGTAGAAGACAAAGTCAGCACCTTGGTTTTAAACAGGGTTAATTTGATCACAGAATAATCACTTCAGCTCTTCAAGCATTTTTTCCCCCATCCACTTATAAAGAGGGAACAGTAACAGCCTTTGGCAATCTCCCTACCAGGGATGTGATAAGGGCAATTCACCCAGGTGGTGGGCTTCAAAGGATTTTGTGAATGATAAATGTTCACAAAGTGATAGAAGTAAAATTTAGTTAATGTCTTTGTCTTATTCTCATACTTCACGAGAGGAAAGCTAAACAGCGTTCTTCATCTTCCGTCATGAGACGTAAGATCCCTGAGTGCCCTGCTGCACTCTTGCTTTCCTGTGACCTGACAGGACAGCAAGGCTCACAATGCTCCAACCACAGGCTGGCTCTAACTTCTTCTCACACTGTCACTGTCAAGGTAGAAGCATCCACCCTCCAGAATATTTTTCTGCTACTCACTGGAAAAGTCCAGCTGATACAGTGGTTGTGTCTGAAACACAACTGAATAGCCAGTTCCCTCTCTGATGGACATAATTCACATGATATATTTTTACCTTTTGCACATACCTTGTTGAATAGCTTTTTAAACCATAATTTCAAATGCGATTTTAACACAAAGCACCTAGACACTGTAATAAAAACATACATTATTTCTTAACTCTGAGCTCAAGACTGTTCTCTTTTAAAAGCTCTTATGTGTTTGGTATGGCTGGGGGTGATCTATGCTTCTTTCTTTTAGGTGGTGGGGAATGGAACTAAGAATATTTTTTTTTCTGATAAGATGAATTTCTTCATGTTTACCACTTCCATCAATTACAGTTATGTCAAAAATCCCTTGGTGATGTTATATTCTGAGCATCCTTTCAGAAGGCTTCAAGAGAACGTGGACCACCACTAAGCACACGGAGAACTGCCACGTGAAATCCTGCAGGCATGCTTCCTAAGCCACAGGCGCATGCTGCTTGCTCAGTGTGACACCAGTGACTGGCAGTGTGTGCTGGGTGGTGGCGCCCACATGCCACCATGCAGCACGCACAGCTGACCTCAGCACCAGGTGGCCTGGCAGGAAGTCACAGCCCATTTGCTTCTGTTAAGAAGAACGGAGTCTGTATGTCAAAGTGGAGAGGCCAGGCTGGTGGTCCCATTTGGCAGCATCTTCATCTTTCCATTTGGTGGCCACCAGAGGTAGAAGAACACAAGGAGTTACTGTTCACTCTTCCCTCTGACTTGACAGAGGCACATTTAAAGGGCTCCTTCTGTACCAGGGAGCCAAAGACTTGATCCAGCTCTTTTCCTAAAGTAAATATTTACCCTTAATTCAGTTTAAATGAATATTGGACTCTCCCATAATTTTTTTTCTCCTGCTACTTTCTCATTAAAATCTCTGATGCTCCTTCTTCACAGGCTCCACAGACAACAGGTTCCTGCTCATTATACACCAGCTCCGAGATTTGGGACAAAGGTCACTTAAACAAGAGAAAATCATGTTAAAGAAAACGTAGAGAGGAATCTGAATATAGCAACAAGCATGAATGTGTTGGAAATATAATGAGTTTTGAACACTTTTTCTTTGGAGAAGAATCCAAGACAGGAAATGATTTGACTATCAAACTTTTATATCATACAACATTGTTAACATAGCAATTTATCTTCTTTTGGAAATATGAATTCTTAATAACACATTGGCTCCTGCTGAAACCGTAAGCCAATTATATACCTCTACAAATAGGTTCATTTTGTAGAGAAATGGGAATGGGACTGTGTAGAGAAGATGTAAATTAAATCTAAATTTTTTTTAGAAAGGCAGAGTAAGAGCTATTTAAACATGAAATCAATTACAGATGACAAGGTTAAAAAAAACCTAGGTTTTTATCTTTTATAGAATCAAATATAAAACTTGACGGGAATAATGAGAAAGACATAATTGGGAAACCATTGCAATAACTCTGTTTATTGAACATTCCATGTACCAGGCATGTGCCACAGAAGTCTACCTAGCATACGTGAAACCACCGCACCGGTGGTAACTTTTGAGGCTATTTCATTTCGTGCCCCTTCTCAAGCATGTGAGAGATGCATGCCAGCTATAATGCGTGGCATGGACTCATTACAGCCCAGTACTGGGGCCCAGGAACTGAGCTTCCATGGTGTCCTTACTGTTCTAGAGGTGAATCTTGATAAACTCTTTCTTTCCCAAGAGAAAGATTTAATTTAGAAACATCTGGAAATGCCGTGCAGTGGGCTCTACAAACTGTGTTGTTCCATGATTGTTTTTACGCAGCTGTGTTTAATTGTTTTATTTTAGCATTAAAATTATACGAAGATGATAGCTATAGAAGAACTTAACTAGAAGCAAAATAGCAAAATTATAAAACAATTGATGAAGGTGTTGCCTTGCTTGGTTGTGTAGTGCTAATTGATATTAACTATAGGGAACAAAATGTGTCGTTGTGTGTGGAGTGGAGTGTTTTGACAAAAATGGCTGCCAAGGTTAGGGTTTGGGAACCCATAAAACTTCACTTAAAAATATTGATAATGCCTTAAAACATTGCAGTCACAAAAATCTGTGAAATAGTTGTAACTGTCCTCATTTGACTATAAAGTAATGATAAATAAGTCATATATTCTGCTCAAAATCACATGCATAACCACAATGGTGATGGAGTTGGGATATAAGTCTAGTTCTTTTTTTTTAAATCTAGTTCTTTCATAGTTCAAAGTTGGTATTTTATGAGATTAAATTTTGAAATCGACACCAGTCAAATAAATAAATTTCTTAGCAAATAAGAGCTTATGAGCATACTCCAGTAACCATGGCATTAAGTTTGGAAAAGCCTTAGAAGTTGTCATCTGTTCCTACTTTATGATGTTTATGAAGCTCACAAAACAATGCTCCTGTGTGTGGATCTTTCTTCCACAGAGAGCTAGCAAGTTTTTACTGTCTACAACCTGTAAGGTCTCGAAAAGGACAAAGACATTACCACCATTGCTAATTCTTTTTTAAGAATTTAGGATTGTGGTACTCTGTTGCTTCCCAACTAAAATGCCCCCAGTCTGTGCTTTAGATGACAGAGTCCTGTACATTGGGTACAAGCAATTTCATCAAACATAGGCTCAGGGAGATTTTCCAAGACATGGTGATTTGAGAACAATAACACTGGACGGTAAGAACTATGGTTTGCCGGAAACTTTTTCTATAGGGTAAATTCTACAGGAGACCAAAAGAATACTATGAATATATTCAAGGTGCTAAGGAAAAGAGCTGACTCCTAGAACTCTCTCCCCAGTTCATTTATGATTTAGTGGGATCCAGGGCCTCAATTCTTTGGGAGGCTCAGAGAGGCAGGTATGGGGATAGAGGTTGAGAACAGCAAGATTCAAATGAGGAATAGCTGCGTGAAGCATACGCCAACTGAACTAAGGGCAGCTTGTAGACAGATTTGTACAAGCTGCTGACATCGTGGTGGTCACAAATCTTTTCTGTCATCGTGATGAGTTCTTTAGGGACACGCCTCAACACACTATTCAGTACTATTTACATAAACACATACTATCAGTTCCTTAACAACAATAACAAAAAAGAACTCACACAATCAGCAATAATTTCCTTTACTAAAATATCCACTCTCTAAGTAGCTTTAATAATAGTGTTCACCATTGCTTGCAACAAATTGTTTATCTACAACAGGTTTGCATAGTTTTATGGAACACATATATATTATAGAGCCAGGGACAGAGGGTAGTTCCAAATGTTCCTGAAGTCCCTGGTCCGTCTTCCCAAGCTGTTATTTATTTCCTAATGTGCTTCTCAAGCAAAGTACTATGTTTTATGTTTTTAATATTCCCCATATCATTTAAAAAATATGAGTGCACAAATCTTAATAAAACTCTCAGCTATCAAAATAAAATATTTAAGGTACAAGAAAGATGAATTCACAGTAAAACTTTTTAATGAAATGGAAAAAGTAGAGGCAGCATATGTAACAAACAAAATAATACTTCTGGAAAAAAATACAGATCAAGTCACACATAAAACCTATCAATACAGGAGCTGGAAGATAGCTCAGTCATTAAAGTGCTTGTAAGCAAGCATAAGGACCTGAGTTAAATTCCCCAGAACCCACTTTAAAAATGTACTTGTGATCAAGGAGCCAGCCCCTGAGTTCATGTCAGACAGACCCTGTTCCCATTACTAGGGAACCCATTTGGAGGCTGAGCTGCCATGGGCTACATCTGTGCAAGGGTTCTAGGTTATCTCCATGCATGGTGCTTGGTTAGAGAATCAGTCTCAGAAAAGACCCCTGGGCCCATATTTTTTGGTTCTGTTGCTCTTCTTGTGGAGTTCCTGTCCTCTCCAGGTCTTTTTATCTCCCCCTTCTTCCATTAGATTCCCTGAACCCTGCCCAAAGTTTGGTTATGAGTCTAAGCATCTGCTTTGATACCCTGCAGGGTAGAGTCTTTCAGAGGCCCTCTGTGGTAGGCTCCTGTCCTGTTCCCTGTTTTCTCCCTCTTCCGATGTCCATCTTGTTTGCCTTTCTGAATGAAGATTGAGCATCTTACCAAGGGTCCTCCTTCTTGCTTAGCTAATTTATGTGTACAGATTTTAGTATGATTATCTTATATTAGAGGGGAGCAGCCTTACCAGGCCACAGAGGAAGACAATGCAGCCAGTCCTGATGAGACCTGATAGACTGGTGTCAGATGGAAGGGGAGGAGGACTGACCCTATCAGTGGACTAGGGGAGGGGCATGGGAGGAGAAGAGGAAGGGAGGGTGGGATTGGGAGGGGCTGAGGGAGGGGGCTACAGCTGGGATACAAAGGGAGTAAAGTGTAATTAATTAAAAAATAAATTTTAAAAAATGTACTTGTGGTTATAGAAGCAGAGATAGGCAGATTCAGGGCATCTCTGGCCAGCCAGTTGAGCTTTCTTGATAAACATGAGGCCAGTGAGAAATCCTATCTAAAAATGGTCAGACACAAACAGGCATATACACACAAACACATACACAAACACACACACTCTAATGGGTCATAGAGCTGGGCATGATGGTACAGGCCTATAATTGCAGCACTCAGGAAGCAGAACAAGTAGTTCAAGGCCCACCTGCTAAGTCCAGGACATCCAAGGCTACACAGAAAACCTCTTTCTTGAAAAAACAAAATAAAATAAAAGGCTCATAGAGTATTTGCAAGAAAACACATAGCATTAGGTTGCTTCTGGGAAAGAAAATAAAATAATGGGCAAGAATGTTACGCACAGTATCTTTCCGTAGTGTGTGAAATTCTATAGTAAACTGCTGTAACAATTTTATCATTCGACTACATGAACTTTCAGGAACAAAAAATTGTGAGGTTTTTTTTTTACTTCATTGGTATATTTGTGCACGATGTACATATGTGATATATATGTATAAAGTATATATGTATAATGTGTGTGTGTGGCATACTTGTCCTTATGTGACTGTGGACATGCATGAGGAAGCCAGAGAACAATGCTGAGTGCTGGTCCTTGCCTTCTATCCAGTTTCACACTGCTTCATATGTCAGACAAGCTAGCCTGTGAGTGTCCAGAGATCCTCCTACCTCGGCCTCCCATTTTCCCCGTGGAAGCACTGAAACTACAGACAGCTGCCTGTGTTATGGAGTCAAGTTTCTACCATAATTCTGCAGAAAACTCAGATCAGATCGTAAGGCTGAGGTTAGGCCATCTCCCCAGCTTCATTCTATTTAAAGTAGAAACGTACTCACAGTGTTTCTGAATGTCCTCAAAAATTCACTTTATATATATAAACAGATTGTATACTAGCGTAGTGAATTATGCTCCCTGAAAATTGTTAAGAAAAACAAAAGCCAGTTGAGCCTATAGAAAACCTGAACATGGCCAAAAGCTTTGATCAGGTAGATGTGAATAATCCTCAGCCCAACAGAGAATGCAGGTCTTCTCAAGGTCATTTGCATATGCAAAATCGATTTCTTCAGCCACAGAGTTTCTTCAGGTCCAAAGGAAATAACACAATACAACAGAAATAAATTTAAAAGACAAGGAAAAGAAAAGTCGGTCTAAAAAGAAGAGGTGCTTCAAAGTAACTTATGGCTTAAATTGGAAACTGTGCAGAAATCAAAAGAGCACTTGAGGAATATTTGGGGCTGAGTGAGGGTGAAGTTACTATTTAGTTGAACTATCAGGACAAAGAGAAAGAATTGAAAGCAAGATTGTGTGTTTAGACATTTAAATAGATAAAATTTAAAATAAGACTGAAAATGAAAAAAGCTCTCATCTTGAGAAGAAAACAGC
>CM053748.1:26907453-26947042 GCA_028658305.1 Pachyuromys duprasi
GTACATCCCTATACTTATGTGCTCCTTTGTGAATGAAAGCTATGATATGATTCTTTGCAGCTTTCTATGCCGTGGGCCCTGTGTGTGAGGGTGGGCTTCCCCTATGCAGATCTCATCTTCATTTTAGCTGTGTTAGCTGACTCCAAAGTTTAAATGAAAATAGTCCCCATAGGCCCATAGGAGGTGTGGCCTTGTTGGAGTAGGAGTGGCCTTGTTGGAGGAAGTGTGTCATGATGGGCTGGGTTTGAGGTCTCAGATGCTCAAGCCATGCCCAAGGTGGCTGTCTCTTCCTGCTTGCCTATGGATCCAGCTGGAGAACTCTCAACTCCTTCTCCAGCACTATGCTTACCTGAGTGGTGCATGCTTCCCACCGAGACAGTGATGGACTAAACCTATGAAGCTGTAAGCCAGCTCCAATTAAATGTTTTCCTTTATAAGAGTTGCTGTGGTCATGGTGTCTCTTCACAACAGTAGAAACCCTAACTATAACAGGTATTGTAGTATTTCCATTTGACACTCAAAAGAAACAGGCTTATAGGATAACAAATAACATGGCTACATTTAAGCTAGCATCTAGGCCCCCGTTAACCTGACTCCAAAGTCTATTCGCTTAATTTCCCAACCAAACCTCACAGCATTTCCTAGGAAATTTATATCAGTGTGTTGCTACAAATTGTTACTCTTAGTTTTCAGTCAGGAGGGCTTCCCTGTGGCTAGGTTTCCTTCTCACTAGCGTGGGAGGATGCAGAAGGAAATACAGGATATCAGTTCCTGCGAGGATGAAGGAAACAATTCAAATGTTGCCCAGAGAAAGTATAGAGTGACTGCTACGGACCCTCACGTGGCTTTTCTCCTGACAGGACTCGAGACTCTCCCGCCGCCTCTGCTTTATGTCCTAGCAGTAGACATTTCATGGCCAACCGTTTCCATGGCCCTGTTTTCTTTCTACAACGCAATCTATCACCACCCACCCTCTGTCTCCCTGTCCCGCCAGCTTGTGCTTGCCTGCTCTGAGGAACAAAGAAAGGACGTAAGCGCCGTATTGTGGGTTTTTTCTACCTACACTATTTCCTGAATATTTCCAGACATCATCGTTAAAATCCACTTCCATGTACAGGAGGAAAGGATAAACAGAATAAAATTTTGAGAGGAGGAACAGAAAGGACGTGGAAGGGAAGGTGAATTCTTGCGGGCAGGCACAGTGTGTCTGCAAAGCTCTCTTCTGAGTGTAAATGTGCATGCCTCTGAAGCCTCGGAACAGCAATGGGCTTCTTGATGTATGTGCCTCTGTAGACTTCAGGAAGGTGAGCCCATTTGTTACCGGGGGAGAGTGACAGGAATCTATCAACCTGGCTTACCATCCCACAATTTCAGCAATTTATAGTGTGCTTCCCACAAGGTCACCCACACCTGCAACCAAACAAAAGCGCTCTTCTGCCTTTGTTCGGAGGCGACCTCGGGCTCTCACCGCCACACGGGTTATCTGGGATATTTTTCAATTAATTTGTAGCCACTTAGGCTGAGCATCCCACAAGCATGGCATATATCACGTTTTTCATTGGCTGGAAACACTGGGGTGTTACAACCCCTACCCCCCATTTCAGAAGAACTGCCTTTCATTTTGCTATTAAGCTCACTTCATTCAGCTTTTTCTTTTCTCTTGAGAGAAACTTGCGGCAGAAGGGGGAAAAATCATTCTCTGTTATTCCAAGAGAGAGCCTTCTATTCTGACAAGCTTCCAGTATTTTCTCCAGCAGGCTGAAAATTGTCTGAGGCCATTAAAAAGGGTGCCTAATTCTGGGGGACACCTCTGCATTCAGAGGAACTCTCTCCCCGACACCCACACACACCCTGCCAGCCACACTTCACTGGATGGCAGGTATGGCTCTCCACCATTCACACAGACTGTCTCTTCTCGAAATGTTCAGGGACAAACACTGACAGCTGAAGTCGAGCATGTACCCGTTGACACTGATCATAAGGGGAAAGATTAGAATGCCCCACACCCAGGCCTTCCTGTCTGCCTTCATCGTTTTATGGGGACCCCAAACATCTCTACTGTGCAAGGCCACAGGACCCACCCCCTTTACCGGCCCAGCATCCTGTGGAGACTTCTGCATCTCCGGAGTCCCAAACTGGTTCATTTTTCCATCCCACACTCAGGCTTTTATATACAGACCACAAATCCAGTGTTTTGCTGCCCTTCAGGTTTCAGAGAAATTCCTCAGATTTGAGGATAAATGCCTTGTTCAGACTCCTGGCTGAGTGAGTCCCCCAACTCTTCCATCCACTCTCTCTTCCAGCCCCCCCTACCGGACACTGCCCTTCCGTGCCTCTGCTGTTCCTGTCCCACACATTTCTACTATCACACACTCACTTGGTGAGGCTTCCTCTCATGTCCTTTTAGCATCTGAGAGAGAAACTGTAGTTGAGCTGTTCAAATGTAGTCCCTGCTCTGATGCCAGGCCCATCTGGATGTAGCCTCTGCCACCTCACTCTCCCTCTGGGCTGTTGTTACCACTTCCTAGGATACACATCTGGAAATTGCTGGGTACAAGGCTCGTTTTCATATTTGTGTGCGTGTGTGCGTGGGCGAGTGCCCGCACGCGTGTGTGTGCCTGTACATAGGTGTGCATACACAAGCACAACCTTAGGAACACAGTTCACTTTACTGACTGAACTGTCTCCCCGTTCCTTCTGTGGCCAGTATCACACCAGATGGAAGCAAAACTGTTGGAAGGTCTGGAAGAGACAGGGAAGATATCCACGTGACATGTAGGTGGTCCTGCAAACATGGATGTAGCGATTCAGTCCAGCCTGAAGGCAGCAGTGAGACA
Source organism: Pachyuromys duprasi (assembly GCA_028658305.1). Classification (NCBI taxonomy): domain Eukaryota; kingdom Metazoa; phylum Chordata; class Mammalia; order Rodentia; family Muridae; genus Pachyuromys; species Pachyuromys duprasi. The sequence goes on from CM053748.1 coordinate 26,910,291, forward strand.
TGAGGAGCACCGGAAGTCAGGGAATAAGTGTGGGCAACTTCCTTCCTCTCTTCTCCATTTAGCACTCTTAACTCCACAGATGATGACAACCACCCAAAACTTTATGCTTTACTGGCATCCACAGGGTCATAAACTACCTGAAAAGCTGATTAGATTCCCCCAGAAGCCCCATGGTTAACTCTCTAATATCGTTAGCACTAGGCTCTCTCTCCATATGTGTGTGTGTGTGTGTGTGTGCATGTATACACATCATTTTTATGTTACTCTATTATCAATTTAAAAAAACTACTTCAGGTATTTTGTCACAGTGAGAGAAAAACGGACTAGCACGCCTCTCTAGAAGAACTGTCTCTTTCTTTTCATGAATACTTTCCATACACAAAGGTCCTATAACACAAAATCACTTGCTCCGACTTATTCTTGCAGTGGACCTGTGGTTTAGTTAGAGCCAGAATATCTGACTCTTGACCCAGGAGCCCTTCCCTTCAGCCCTCTTTTTACTCCTGGGCTTCCCTCCTCCTTCACAGTAAGAGCACAGAACAGCTGGGTTCCAGCCCTAGGTCTGTTTCCCTCCAACCCAGTATCCACATCACTCACACTCTAAATGGCAACCCTGAGGCCTAGGAATTATCTTTAATCTGAAGTCTCTGCTTCCTCGTAAGAAGGTATTCTTTCTTTAATTCTGGCTGAAACCAGTCATTGAGTTTAGCAAGCAGAGATTCTCACTGTAGCATCAGGCATGACTTTCTCTCCTTCTTGATTGATTGATTAATTAGTTGTGTGTACTTGGGTCCAGCAGGGAGCCTAGCGACAGCTGTGACATGAAAATTACTGGAAAGTTACAAAAAATATGTAGCAGTGTTGACTTGCTGAAATGCAGTAGCGGGGACTGATTAGACACAGACCAGAGTAACGATCTCATCTTGAAATTACCTGTCACTGCCAGGGCCTTGAGAAGAATCCTTTTGATTAGCAGGAATTAATTCCGTTCCAGTCTAATCACCTGCAAGGAAACTAGTGGCTATTTTCTATTGGTATTTCAGTCAGGGGGTGGGGAGTGGTTGGAAGTTGAGACATCTGGAATCCTGGAGTCCTGAAGCACCTCTCCCACAGAGATCAAGTGAGCTTTTCAAAACACAAACCCAGTAAGGTCATTACCTGCTTGAAATCCTCTACCGATTTCCTATTCTTAACAACTAGACAAACTGCTGGCCATGTCCTCCAAGACCCTGTGTTGTCCCCCTTCAGCTTCCCCCCAGCCTGAGTTCTTCCTCTCCTGCTGATCTCACGACCCTCTCTAGTGCCTCTCCCCACCCCTTAACGGAACCCACACTTATTAAATGGTCCTGACGGACAGCTTTTCCTTTTCTGAAATTCTTTTCCTTTTCCTCCAGGTCCTTACTTCTTTTACAGTCTTAGAGGCATGTTTCTTCACAGCCTGGCTATGTGAGTTTTCCTTATCACAGACTCTTTTGGTACCATGTACCTCCCTTCATAGTACATGTTACAGTTACTATTTCTCTCTTTTTCTCTCCCTCGTGTGTGTGTGTGTGTGTGTGTGTATGTGTGTGTGTGTGTAATTAGGAGATCAAATTTTATTTCTCCCCATTAAAAAGTTACGTTCTCCAAGAATTGTGATGTGTCTGTTTTCTTTTGCTAACAGTGTCTTTTCCTGAAAAGATATTTCCCTAATTTGGGGCAGAACTTCAGCTTCTCGTACGTGTCTAAATGAAGGCGTAGATAACTGACTCAGTCAATATAGCCTGGTAGAAATTTAGTAAACTCAGTCAGGCATTTCTCACACATGCCTTGGACAGAGGAAAGGTTCAGATGGACTAAAATCTTAAAATGACCACCAAACAAATGACCCACAACAAAGCACAGGCTTGTCCTGTTTCTGAGCAGCAGACACCTTTTACACACATGAAACAGTCACTGGAAATTCCTTCTTTACATTTCACCACTATGATTCTCTGACGGCTTAGCAAACCTGGGGCATTCATAATTCAGAAGAACCCGAAAGCTGTCTGGTGCCTTGCATGCTCAATAAAATGATCACCTTTCTGCTTGACAATCTCCTCTGACGGCAATACTGTTATGAGCAGAAGGACACATATATTAATAATGTTCAGCTGCAGTCAGCCAGGGTCCCAGCAGGAAGCACTTGGCTCGCTCAGAAGGGCTGAACTAAAATGCGTTTAGTGAGGAAGTTGATGGAGGTGGGAGGCAAGAATCATGGAACTAACAGAGCACTGTGGGGGGCCAGGGGATAGTGATAGTTGGGAGGTATTACCAGCTCCAGCCTCAAGAAGCAAGGAAAGGGTAGGGTGCTGGAGAAGCCAAACGAAATGTGCACTGGTGAGGGAGGGTCTGTTCCTCAAGTGCCGTAGCTGCTCACAGTTGCTGTGGAAGGAAGGACCCCACCATAGTCAGAGCCCTATAAGGAGGGTGGGTTCCAGGATGAGCAAAGGCTAGAACAGGAATCCTACCCTAGATCTCCTGGCAAACTGCCTGTAGCCAGTGGCTCAGGCTGGCAGAATCATCCCTTAAGGATCAACTTCTCAGGACCCAAGAAAGGGAAAGGAGTGTTGAGAATGGACGTTGAAGGGGTAGAGAATGGCTGTCTTCTTGTATTTTACAGAGCTCATTCACTACGCCACTATATGAAGGTCACTGGGTCTTAACTTCTGCCATCCTAACAACCCCATTGGGTATGTGCTAATATTTTTCCCATCAAAGAAGAAGAAAACAAAACATAAAGAGGTTAACTGTTTTATTCAGAGCTACACAGCTTGTTTATTGGTCATAGAGCTAAAATTCAAACCCAGGCACTGTGACCCCAGAGTCAGTCTATTTCAGAGTCTTGGACTTAAGAAGAGTTTTAATGGTAGGGGAGGAGGGTAAAGTTTTCAGTCTATGGTCTTCAAAATGAACCCCCAGTACAGAAAACATGAGGGAAGACAGACCAAAAACATTCTCTCGATCCAGAAAAGTGCCACTTTGAGAATTGCTGCCATGTTGATGAAATAGGTGAGCCTTGCTGAGGTAGGTTGACTAAGGATGAACAGGAAGCTTAAGTACAAAAGGGAGACATTTGCAAGTTTGTTACCACTATCTAGATAAGTATTAACCTGTCGATGCCATTAAAGACTATCAAGGATGAGAGGAGAACTCACGCAGCATTTATAAGGTTCATATTTATCTTTGCCTATTGGACTTGATATTCTCCCAAGAAACAACGGCTAATATCCGATGTAAGTTTGGGGTGAAACCAAGTGTGAAAGTAAGGTAACACCAATCACATGTGCTTTCTTTGTTAAATAATTTACTGGTTGTAATTCTTCTTGCTATGATATTTAGAAAATAGAGATTTGCAAAATCTTGTACCAACCTGGAAGCAAGCAAACAAACTACTAAACCCAAACCAAACTAAGCCAAGAATCCTGCAGTTGACTTGTTATCCTGGTCTTGTTTTTGTTTGTATCTGTGAATTATTTACATAGCTGAGATCATATCGAACATATTGCTCTAAACTTCATTATTTCCTAAAGTATATTACATGCAAAGTTCCATGGAATTTACTTTTTTCTCATTTTATCGGCTATTACAAAGTTGTGTTTTTAATTAGCAAAATAGGAATGAAGAGATCACACTTCATTTATGAATACCCTGCTACTGGGCATCTAGGATGCTTTCAGCCTTTATTTTAAACAACTTACTTGCAACTGAACTGTTGTATGAAGGCTTGTAAATAAAATATGTGTTACATAATGTTGATCTTCCCTATTTGAACCTTCCTAATTCAGCTAGCCAAGTCAGAGATTTGAAATTAAAAAAAAAAAATCCAATCCTTTGCCATAGTTAGGTTTGAAGGATGGCAGGTCTTTTAAAATTACTGAAATTGGCACAGCTTACTAATACATACCCAAAACCGTTAACATGTGTCTTAACACTCATTAGAAATGTCAAAACATTAATTTCATTATTGCTTAACTGAAGTTAATACTGGATAGTTTTTCGAAAGATCCTATTTTAAACACACATATGACCCATTTTTATTTATTTGCGTGTATGGGGTGGGACACTCAGTCCATGCTGAATGTGTGGAGGTCAGCGGACAACTTTTAGAAGTTGCTTTTTTTCCTTCCACCAGGTAGGTCTCAGGGATTAAACTCAGCACCTTTGCTCACTGAATCATCCTACCTGTACAAAAGAGTCTAGAGGCATAAAGTCTGACCAGCATGACTACCCAAACATGATCTGAACAAGGATGACACCACTGGACATACCAAAGCAGATGGGGAACCGCCCACAAGTCTCAACTTTATAAAGAACTTGAGGCAGCTGAGGAGAGCTGGGAGGCAGTCTTCCCCGGGGAAGACCTTACCAACTGACTGTCCAGTGACAAATGATCAGCCCTGAAAACACACACACAAGTTGAACACTACATGGGCTGAACAGGTTATATTTAGGAATATACATGTATATACATATATTCATGGAATAATAATCAGTGAAAAACAGACACCATGAATTTAAAGGACAGCAGGGAGGGGCATATGAAAGAGTTTGGAGTGAGGAAAGGGAAGGGAGAAATATAATTATATCATAATCTCAAAAAATTTAAATTAATTAATTAATTAATTAAAATAATAGTGAATAGGACAAAAGACACCTAGATGTATCTTTCCACTAGGGCAAAACAAAACCAAATCAAAAACTGCATAGGGGATGGACTGAATGCTTTCATTTAAGTAATTATGTCTTGATGCAAACAGACCTCTTTATTTCATTTGCTATCCCATGCAGTAGCAAGCTGTATTGCATTATTTTTCAAACAACCTGCAAAACTATAAAGAGAGCGTGTCTGTACTGCGGTGACTTCTCTCTAAAGTCCTAAGGCACTTCTAGATGCCCAAGCAGTTCAGTCTGAAGAAAAAGAGACTTTGATCTCTCCTGCTGACTCAGCATGAAAAGAAGTTGTAACATCGGTTCTTTATCATAACAGAATTCATTCTAAGCAAATGCTTCACAGTAAAAAAAAATCAAAGATACTCCAGCATCCTAAACAGGAGTGAAATGTGTGGGGTAGAGTTTTCTACTGAAAGGAAAGAAGTCCAGTTAGAGAAGTCAAGTATATGCCATTCTTCAGCACACCTATGGAAGAAAAGTTATCCCTGACCTCTGGGGCTTCTCGTTTGTGGAACGAGGTTCAAGCTGCAGGCTGCTAATTGCTCCTTTTCATGCCCTTTCATGGTTTTACAGACTCTTTGTCAAAAGCTTCCAGAAGAGTCTGGCTGAGCTACAAATTATGTGAGACATAAAATGAAGAGCATGCCTGCTTTCCAAGAGAAGGAAACACGTAAACCTACTTATGAGCCACGTTTTGCATGCATAGATCTGTCCTTTAATCCCACATAGATAGGAGGAAGAAAGTCCAAAGAAGGGCCCACTAGGTCTCACAGCCAGCACGGGAAAAGGCCAGGCTGTTCTGACTTTGAAGCTCATGCTCATACATCTCTATGGACCACAGAGTAGCATTCATAGATGTGCCCCCTACAGCAATATGCCAACCTTCCTCTGCACTTTAGGTGGAGTTCTCTTTGAATGTAGCTTGATGGGGAGGGGAGAAATTCTCATTGCCTCCCACTGTGGAAGTCTAAGAGACCACTGTATCTCCTCTATAGAGCTGGAGAAAGAACTCAGCAGGGAACTCTGGGTTGCTGGGTCTCAGAATGACTCAGGCAGGGGGCACCTCAAGTGGGTGTGTCATCACCGCTGTTAACGTGGTTGTGGTTGCAAAGCAGATGTTTTCAGCATCAGACTTGGAGTTTCATATCCATGAGCCTGGAGTCCTTTCATTTTGGTCTGCTTTTCTAAGGCTGATCACTCAAATTCTTGGTACTTCTGTGAGCCTGCCCTTCCTGCTCATAAATCCGTGTGTGTGTGTGTGTGTGTGTGTGTTTAGTAGCCAGCATTGATTTTTATGGTTTGCAATCAAGAATCTCAAGAGGATATGAGTTTTTATGGATATGGGCCAGAAAATAACCATGAGTCTTAACATGGTACTAAAATCTATAACAGAGTTTCAAGGGACCCCTGAAATTATTTCTGGGATATTAACAGTAATATATCTCTTTAGATCAATAAGCAGTAGATAAATGATCAGGGCCACGAATGGTGTTACTGATTATCTTCACCTTTTAGCCCGTCACACTGGGCTTGTCCCTGCTGACCACTTAAGAGTTTTACAACTGTGAGGGACTCTGGTGATCATCCAGGCCAACACCATCAGTTGGTTCTCTTTTATGAGGTGGCGCCTGCATCAGCTGGCGATAGGACGTCACATTCTCTTTACCCTTTGGACCTCAGTATGCGCAGTGAGACTTCCGAGCCTTCCACAGACCCTCTTGAACTCTAGCATGAAGTTATTAAGCTTAATGCACCAAAGCTTAATGCACAGGGAATGACAACAGGTCACAGGGGGACGTCTCGGCATCCCATTTCCTCTGTTCAAGTGAACTTTCTTGCTATCTCTGAGAAATTTTATTTTTTTAAAAAATAATAAGAAGGGGGGCTATCTCATCAAGAAAAATCATCTGAAATAAAAACTGCAAATCATTTAAATAACTTAAAATGAAAAGAAAGTCACCAGCAGAAATCCAAAGGGAAGAATGGCGTTTCATATTCTGTCAGCCTGCAGTGGCCTCATATATGGGCTGGACAGGCTGCCCCAGGTTGGACACTCTTGGAAGGAGCCTGCTGGGAGTACACTATGAAACGATTATGTGCTCTAGGTAGGCTCTTGTGTCTGCATACTGCAAACGTGGGTACACACTCAGGAGTGAGGTATACCCCCAAGTTCCTGTGGGGACGGCAATGGCACCGTGTTCTAATAGACAGGACAGGCTGGCCAGCATGGCAGTGTGTACCATTTTGCAGTTGGAAACGCAGCGGGCAGAAGGAATTGCAAACTTAGACGTGGAGAGGGAGCCAACATTGAGCATGTCAGACATAAAGTAACTACTGGTGAAGACAGAGGTCTTTCCTGGTTCCTGAGATTTCAGGGAATATAGAAATATTCCAAATCCAGGCTGGCCTGTGAAGAAAGGAATTAGCCAGTGGGCTATTGGGAGCCCACACAGTCAGACAAGCCAGGAAGAGTAGTTCCCTAGCCTAGACAGCTACATTCTGACTCTGGGTCTGGCACTGGTTCAATACCTGGACTCTGTACATCTTCACCCTCTATTAAAGAACCAGTGTCTCATCTGTAAGGTGATGAGAACAATAATGCCTACATCACAGGGCACTCCGCTGGTTGCGGTCTCCCACCAGCCACGAGGGCATTCAGTATGTAGTGTTCAGTATATAGTGTTCAGCATATAGTGTTTAAGGAAGGGCAGTGGCAAAGACCTTACAAAGGGCTGTAATTGTAGCTCTCTAAGTCTATACATTTGAGGAAAGAAAGGTTATAACCCAGAGGCTTTGAAGATGTCTTGGGCTATTCTTGCTGTGACCTGGCTGATCGTGGGATCTAATTCTAATGCCTCAGGATATGTATACTTCCTGCCTTACTTCTGCTTTACTCAGAGGTCAGAATCTACTGCCACTGCTCATGCTTGTCAGGGAACACTAGCATGGGCAGTGTGACTGCAGGGACTATTGTGGGATATTAATATTTGCTATTGATTTATCTTTCAGTTAGGCAGCGGTTAATTCTAATCCAGCTGTATACTCAAATCACCACACAGAGACCAGGATTTATTTAATTAACCTAGAGCACAGTGCTGGGCAATGATTACCCCATCTTAAACCTCCAAACCCGCATTCAGATTTTACCTATTACGCTTGCATTTAGTCATATCTTAGGTCTGGTTCATCTCTCTGTGTGGTTCCAGATTGTCTCCCGCCAACCTCAGCTCCTCCCTCCTGCGTCCTCTCTCATCTCTGGACCAGGAAGTCCCACCCTATTCTCTCCATTGCTCAGCATTGGGGCTGGTTGTTTTATTGTCAACACAGAGAACAAGTGGTGGCATGTTTACACAAACTTGAGACAGGTGATGCTTAGAATAAATAAATAAAGCATAACGATGCAATGTCTGGATTGAAACTAGATAGTGGGATAGAGAAATCAGCGTTTGAATGAACAAGGGCCCGTACCAACAAGGGGCCATGTCAGAGAACTATGCTGGGCCATGATCCTTTTAGCTAAAGAGTTGCAGTAGTTTTGCTCTGGTAGATAGCCCTTTCAATCTTACCTTCCTGATAAGTTTAAGGCAGTGGTTCTCAACCTGTGGGTTGCAACCCTCTGGGGATCAAATATCAGATATCCTCTGTATCAGATACTTACATTGTGATTCATAACAGTAGCAAAATACAGTTAAGACGTATCAATTAAGTAATTTTACAGCTGGGGTGGTCATAACATGAGAAACTGTATTAAAGGGTTGCAGAGTTAGTAAGGTTGATAGCCACTGGTTGAAATGTTTCTCTTCATAGCTGACATTCCTAAATGGCAATGTTATACAAAGGCATCTCCTCTGCCCAACCTTGGAATTTGGTAGGCAAGGAGTTAAAATTTCCCTCCAGATTAGTTGACTGAGGCAGGTGAATTTGATCAGGCACTTTGTTAGAAGGGCAGAGATATGGTCAAGAAGACTCTCTTGACTTAGAATTTGCATATATTTTCCCCAGTCATAAATCTTTGATTAGGGAGAGGAGGAATGGGTCTCGGAAAGGAAACCAGGGAAGGGACCTCTGGGACCTCACAGCCTTAGAGCTGGGCAGCAGGCAGAGATGTCAGATCATGAATGCTGATGTCTCTTTCAAGTTTACAGAGAGGAAAACACTTAAGGGGGATCTGTTCCGCCCTGGCACAGCTCCACAGGAAAACCTACTCTGAGCAGGAGAGCCGTCTAAGCTGAGAGTTGGTGAGAAACTGGAGGGTAACAAGCTTTCACTTACAGTGTTGACCAGAAATAAGACGTGTCCCAGAAAAGCCCCTCTGCTCTGAGCCCTGGCAAAGTCTGTGATGTAGGAGACACCCTGGACTGTGACTTCTAAGCCTTTTCAGGCTGTTTTGTGACCAGATTTGCACATTGTTTGGCCTGAAGTTTCGCCATGTTCTTTTCCTTAAGGGCTAGCAGTGATTATCTACTGTAGTTGGGTTTTATTAAATATAATCATTTTAAACTTTAAATTGGCATGTTTAAAGCACATGTGGCTCTTGGGTGTATATCCACTTACTTTCTGTTAGTCTCAAATGAATATATTTTTTTTTCTTGACCTCTTTTGGATAAATCCAATATTTAGAGTCCATGTGTTTGAGCTTGTTCATTATGCCTCCTTCAATGGTTCTTTTAAAAACTCACAATCTTGATTTATTACAAGTTAAAACAAATGAATATTTTTATCACCTCACAAAAAAACACAACAGGGCATTGGAATACTTGAACTCCATTTACTCACTTCTGGCTTTCCTATTTTTATTGTCATTGCTATTGACTATATTTTAGATGATGAGCCTGTCCCTTTAAAACGCTTCTGTTTTAAGAGGCCAGATGTTTCAGCCTCGGAGAAAGCAGGCCACGCCTCCTTGCAGCCAATCTCTTGGAACAAAGGGCTGACAGGCTTCTTCTATAGCTGGCTAGAACTCCCAGACCTTGGATTAAAAAAACCAAACCAAAACAAACCAAACAAGCCTGTCCCCTGCTTAACAAGTGCAGGAAGAGTCTGCAGCCCTACCTTGTAAGTCTGTTGGCATGTAAGCTAGACCAGATTAGGTCACAATGGCATGGACCTCAAGTGAAAAGCTGTGAGAGTCAGAAACTTGCTTTATTCTGGAGATCTGGGGGCAGGGGCGGGTCTCTTCTACCCCCATACTATGCATAGCCTCCCCCCCCCGATTTCTAATGCTATACATTTTAATTTTACATACATATTTTACTCCCCTTTCCCAAAAGCATGATTGTTATTTCATGTTAGGGTTTTTGTTTTTTTTTTTTATATATATTTTGCTTCTTGTTTTTTTGATGCTTTGAGACAGGATATCATTCCACACCTCAGGCCAGCCTTGAACTTCAATCATCTTGTCTTGGCTTATGTACATGGAGATGATAAGCATGCGGCACCAATGATGTTTGTGTCCTAGCTCAGCACTCACTTACATTTCACTACTGACTTAACTTTTCTCTTTGCCTTCTCCTGTACTCTCACCTCATCTTTGCTGTTTTAGAGTAGCTCTGCTACAGGTAAACCTGCTTAGTTTTATTGCTCAGAAATATTTGGGTTTCGGTTCTTAAGAGTGATTTTTACTGCAGATAAAATAAAATGCTGTTATTTGCTTCCAGAACTTTAAGACACCTTCTCGTCAGTACTGTTAAAAGTCAACTGTAGGCTTTAACATAATTTTAAGGTTTTACGTACGCACACAGAGACATACAAATGCGCATGGCTGTGCACAAACCTCCTGATGTTTTTAGGTGTTATCTTTGTGTTTTTAGAAACCTTGTGATTCTGAGCTTAAGCAAGTCAGTTTCATTTTCTTTTTGTTGAGTTAAAAAATTTCAGGAAAGTACAAGCACTTAACAAAAGATGTCAGAAGACTGATAATATTTACTGTGAGCCAAATACCTGAAAAATGAAAAATAAGACCTAGTTATTGCCATCCTTAGAATCATAGTTTGTCAAGGATAAACATACAGCTAACTAGCCTGCATTCTGGGAGATAAAAATGTATAAGCAAAGAGCTACACACCAATGAAGAACAAAAAAAATTATAGCTGGATGTGTGGGAGGGTTAGTGGTGGGGAAGGAGGACTTCTGGGAAATCTTACAGATAAAGTAACATCTAGGTAGTTTGTTTCCTTTAGTTGAGGTTTCCAAATTCTGCCTACATTCTGACTATAATCCCTCATCCGGGCACTGTCCAGGTTTTTTGTCTCCTGTGAAACATAATTCTTTCAGTATTATTTAAATAGCATGCAGATGAAGAGACAGCCACATCCTCTCACCAGAATGAGAGATCTATATTTACGAGAACTAGGATTTCATCAGCCTCTTCATCAACCAGGAGACAGTGCTGATACATCCACTGCTGAGTTTGTTCAGAGCTGTGACTTTCCTGTTGGGTGCACATCAGAATCACCTGGGCAGCACCCTCTGACTGCAGGGAACACCAAGTATGTATATTTTTATAGTATATCAAAATATCCAGGATCTTCCTCTCCCCCCAGCCCCCCCCTACCGCAATGATTACTTTGAAATCAGGCTTTTTCCCTTTTGAACTTTGAATCAGCATTGGAGACGTTGCACTGGTTCTTTATCTAAACCCATGTCTCTGCCTCTTAAGGTTTGGGAGGTGACTGGGTGAGAAGGTCTGATCTGACGTGCCAACAAATAAATTATGTATTCCAGGTCTCCATTACAAGTTGGATGAACAAAGGTTGGGTGTCATTTTCCTGACTGGAGATTGCAAATGTTAATCAAGACCGAATTTTATCCAGATAAAACTATATATAAATTGATATAGTTATCATTGTCCAAAGGACATATTTGTCCTTGTAAGTAATTATTTACAATTTAGCAGAGAACTTCCAGAAAACTGGCACCTATGTGTAAAGACATAATATGAGATGGTAGGAATATCAGGCAACATGTGAAGGATGCTTTGTGAGATTATTATGACCTGGGGTCCTTTCTGGCCACCTTTGTTTTTGTTCAGTCTATTTTAAAGTCTCTCCCTCATTCTCAAAGTTTCCCGTACACTGAAAGTACCTGGAGAACTTTAAGCTGTATAGATACTCAATGCTCTTTAAAGTCACACAGGCTGGATTTGGGGAGTTTGGGAGCTAGCCAGGTGATTCTAAAGGGCAGCCAATAAGGAAGCCTCTTCTTCATATGAACTCTAGGAAGAGCATGAGACTAAATGTTGAACTAGGATTGATTCTGCTTATGCCCTGATATAGTTTTGTGATTTGGGCATATGACCAAATCTGTGAGCATCAGCCATCTTATTTATAACAGAGCTCATTTTCACCCAGAAACTGACATTTGGGAAAGGAATAAAAGGACAAATGCATATAGAGAAAGCAGCACCCAGTCTTGGAGAAGGGGCAAAAGTCATTTTTCTCCCATTTCTGGCCAGAAGTCCCCTTTGAGGATCCATAGATCAAGGTCAGCCATGGCTGGAGGGCACAGGTGACAGTGAGCTCTTTCCCTGCTGGTCCTCCAAGGATCAGACAGACTCACCTTTGCTGACCTGTCGCTGAACTCTCCTGCACTGCAGAATGATTTATACGCCGTTTAAATGCACAAATGCAGCCTAGCAGGGAAATAAAACAGATAATTGCCTTTGAATTGCCAAATAGAAAAGAAATGTTTCATTTCACAATGGTGATCATAGAAGACCATGTACTGTTCCAGCGTCATCATTGAGCCTTTCAAACAGGTGGCTTAGTTTCTGAATACAGAACTTGATTCTTTCTTTTTCTATTTCTCCTTCTTCTTGCTTTTTCAGAAAATCTTAACAAAACACTAACTAGACAAAATAAACATTCTTTTTAAAACATTTATTTTACGTGTCTGGGTATTTTGCTTACATGTAACATTATGTATGTATGTATGTATGTATGTATGTATGTTCACCACATGTATGCAGTACCCACAGAGACCAGAAGAAGGTGTAAGCTCCTCCAGAGTTGGAGTTACAGACAGTTGTGAACTGCCAGGTGGATGCTAGGAATCAAACCCCAGTCCTCTGGAAGAGCAGTTAATGCTCCTAACCATGGATCCATTTCTCCATCCTCCAAATAAACAAATAAACAATTTTAACCATTAGATTGTTACTCAAAAAAAAATCTTAAGTAAGATGATACACAGACTATGCAATAAAAACTCATATGTAAATTTTTTTCAAATGGGAAAACAGGTATGAAAAACTCAGAGTACAGAACTGAAATTCTGCTAAAATTATGACATTGAAGAATATTGTTCCATACATATCCTGCCTTCTACCCAAGATAATTCTGTAAATAATGAGTAAATAGCTCAAATTTATCTCATTTCATTCTCATTCCTGCTCCTCATTTATCCTAAAAATGTTTATTGAGACCCTAGTGCCTATCATATGTTCTGAAGATAAATATAAAGTATGTAGTCTCAAGTTTTGAAGAATTCACAACCTAGTACAAAATGTAATTAAAACTTAGCATAGTTGGTGAAAAGTGAATACAGACTACAGCCTAGTTAGAAGGACTGTAACATGGTCAGCTTTCTAGTTTGATAGCATACTACAGCCACACCAGACATTAGCACTGTCAAAGGTCAGGAGAAGGATATCGAACATTATTTCTTGCAACTTTCTGTGCAATTATGGTAGTTTGAAAAGAACAAGGTTTCCGGGTCTATGAGATAGCCCAGTGGGTAAAGCATTTGCTATGCAAGCCTGATGACCTGAGGTTGAGCCCCTAAATCCAGGTAAATGTGGAAGGGGAGAACCAACTTCACGAAGTTGTTCTCTGACACATTAAAGCCCTGGTGCAAGTGCGTGCGTGCACGCACACACACACAAACACACACTAAATAAGAGTTAAAAACAACAATAATAGTAAACTTCAAAAGAATCCAGTAACGTAGAAGAAGTAAGATAGAGCAGCAGATTTTTTTTCAGAAAACAGAATGACTTGCTGCAATGCTCTGTTAGAGAACAGAAGGCAATCTGGCTCCTAAGAAGCAGCCAGGAAAATAGTTTCCTGTGTCCTAGGTAACACATTTCTGTGTTCATGATGACTTCAAAATAACACAAATCTATTCCCGGACAGTTCTTCTTGCTCAAATTCAAAACTTCTGGGCTGAGGTGTCCGCGGCACGGTTCTTTTTGGAACCTCTTGGAGAGATATGGGGCCTTTGGTTTTTCAAGCTATTGAAGGTTCTCTGCATTTTTGTTTTGTTTTATTTTGTTTTGTTTTTGGCTTGTGACCTCTCCCTACAGTCACTCTAATTAGCCACACTCTCCCAGGACCATATCTTCACATTCCTCTTTTGTAGACAAATGCCCACCCCCAGTCTTCTCAAATTTGCACTTAGGGACCACTTGGATCATCCATGACAATTTCTCCACTCCCATATCTTTTACTTATTTATGGCTTCAATGCACAGGTCCCTGCTATAACAGTGGGATCCCTCATTTAGTCTTCCACATCTTGTGAGCACTACAAAAGTCCTTGGGATTTCCACTTGTGAGGGGTAAAATTTGAGTTGAAAGACATGAAGAGCATGTCTTGCCTGGGGCAAAGGAAAGAGAAATAGTGGATACATGACTAAGGAGACAGGAGGTGTGCTAATGGGCCAAGGCTGCCATAAAAACACTCTCATGGATGATTATCTTAAACACCAGACTTGCATTCCCCATCCTTCTAGGGACCAACCCTCCAAGACAAAGCTATTAATGGATTTACTTCTCCTAAGCCTGTGTCTTTGACTACTTCTCTCCGTGTCCTCAGATGGCCACTTTTCTGTATCTGTCACCCGTGTCTCTTCTTTTTCTTATAAGCACCTAAGCATGCTGAAAATAAGATTCATATGATCTTATTTAATTAAAATTGCCTTCCAAAAGTCCCTGTATTTAAGCTCAAATCCTGAGGTAGCAGAGGTTTGAACTTCCATGGGGTTAGATCTTCCATGAATTGAGGTTTGAGGACACAGAACATTCCCTAGTAATCGAGATCGTGTTTTGGAGGGCTGTAGTTGTGATAATGACCACGATTTAGAAAAATGTAGTGGACTAAAGGTTTTTAAGGACTTCGATGACAAAATCAGATAGTATGGTCAATAATATTAACCCAGGAAGAAGTGATGAAATTCAACATAGAGAACGGGTAAATGCTTGATATCCTGTCTATGTGCGATACACCACGGGAGGAATGGTTGTTGGCCCTATGCTAGAACAAATGAAGTATGTTACCCTTGCCCAGGATGTTGCCCATTCCACAAATGTGTGGAGTATACGCACATGCCACAGTATTCATGTGGCAGTCATATGACAACTTGTTGGAGTCAGTTCTCCCCTACCATGTAGATCCTACAGATCCAACCCAGGTCAGCAGATTTGGCAGCAAGAACCCTTTCCTCACTGAGCCATCTTGCTTACCAAGCTGAACTAAAAATAAGTGCTCAGGTGCCAGGATGGAATAAGAAACCAGAGTCAGGAGGGTCCAGCAGGCAAATAAAAGCCAGATGTGGACCTGTGGTCTCGGACAAGTGTTTGGAAGACACATGAGAAGAAAGGAGGTAGAATCATACCCAAGAGTTAAAGGACCTGACAGCATTCAATGTATAAAAGAGGAACCTCTAACCATGTATCCCGGAAGCCCTAGAAAGCATGGTGACTGCTGCAGGAGGCAGGTGCCCTGAGGAAAGGGCACTGTGATTTGTGAGAACATAAAATGTTGTTTGTGCCTTAAATGTCTGAATTTATGGGTCATTTGTGAGAGACGTAGTTCAATGGTAGACTGCCTCTCTAACATGTGCAAAAACCCTGAGTTTGATCCCTAGTACTGCCTTCTTCCAAAAAGCTCTAAATTTCTTTCCCCAACCTGGCAAAAAAGCCCAAGCCAACTATTAACCCAACATTTATTTCAGAACCTGAAACCCTCATGGTACGAGGACAAAAAAATATAAAGTAAGAATAAGAAAAATAAATAAGAAAATTGAATTCCCAATTGATTCTTAGCAGGGCATGAAGAGAATGGAAGAAAATTCACTCTTAAAGAAAAAAAAATTAAAAAGTGTTCCTTATTCCAAAGAACACATAAAATGTTTCAGGATTAAAATAATCTAAGTGCCATTAAGAGTGACTTTCAAACACCTCAGTCAATTTTTTTTTGCAAGATTTTCGAAAGGAATAGATAAGCTGGGTGGTGGTAGCACATACCTTTAATCCTAGTTTTCATGAGGCAGAGGCAGGTGGATCTCTGGGTTCCAGGCCAGCCTGGGCTATACAGAGAAACCTTATGTTGAAGAACCAAAAATTAAAAAAAAAATTAAAAAATTAAAAAGAAGAAAGGAAGATATAGAACTTATACAAATGTTCAGGATAATGTGCGTGTGTCTGTGTGTGTGTGTGTGTGTGTGTGTAAGGGTTTGTATTCACATATGTGTATACATGTGCACGTATGTGTAAGAGACATGATGCTCATTTTTCAAAGCCCAAAGTCAACACACAGTACCTAAATATGGGAGTCGAAAGAGAGAGCTCACATGTCTTGCTTAGAAATGGCGAGTGCGGCGCCACAGCAGAGGACTTCAGCTGGACAGTGGAAAGGGTTGGCTCTGGGCTTAGGAGCTGCTCTGCAGCTATTTCTAGACACTTGTCCCTTCCTTTACCCTCAAATTTCTGGCAATTTTAAAGCAGATGGCATGAGGCTGTACCATCTGCTCCCTCCCTGTCACAGTTGCCTGTCCCCTTCTCACCCCCCAATCTCTGAAGATTTTAGCACCCCACTTCCTGACTCTCTTTCTTTTTCTAGCCACGTTCACCATTACCCCTGGGAACTTCAATATTCATGCTTTGCCTATGGATTTTCATAAAATTTCGTAATGTTTTTGTTTATCTTCTGTGTTTTGTGTGTGAGTGTATGTGTGCCACAGCACAAGTGTGGCAATCAAAGGACAACCTGTTAGAGTTGGTATTTTTCTTTCATTGTATGAGGGTCAGGGATTGGACTCAGTTCACCAGGGTTGGTGGCAGGTGCCTTTAACTACTGGGCCATCTTGCTGGCAGTTAAATTTTATTTAATCTGTAGCCTACCTTCCTCCATGCTAGGGACTGACCCTAACCTTAAATCTTCCAAAAGTTTTAAGGTCAAGTGTCCCTCAAAACATCAGAATTTATTTTTTATTTTGATTTTGATTAAATGTCAGAATCTCAATCTGAGTACTTCCTTTAATCATCCAGCTTACATTACCAAACCCACTTCATGCCAGCTGTTTTCATTGTCTCTCATCAATCTCTGGCCTCACTTTTCTTTTGATCCAATCTAGGCCAATGTTTGACAACTACGAAAACTCTGTCTGCCTATTTCCTTATGTGTATGTATGTATGTATGCATGCATGGCTGCGTTCGTCCACTCATCCAACCATCCATTCACCCTCCTAGTTATTGTCTATCCAGCCAGTCAGCCTCATACCCTCTTTCCATCCTCTCTTTCTGCCCTTATTCTTCTCTTGAAAACTCAGACCCAATTTGAAATCTGAGCATTCACGTAGAGCTGTAGGCAAAACAAAAGTCAACAAAATGAAACCATGAAATTATAAAAATAGTTTCCCTTTAGATTTATGTCCCAAAATGACAAGAAAACCTACAGTACAGCTTGGGAATCCCACCACATTTCATTACTCAATTTGCTTTTCTTTTTACTAAGATCATGATTCCAATACCTCCCCCCGCCCAACCCTTCCACTTTTAGCAAATAAAGAACAAAAATTAAATGAGAAAAATTCAGTTCAAATCCCAGTCTTGCTGCTCATCATCTCGGCGAACCATTGACTAAGTTGCTTATTTTCTCTGGAGCTCAGCTATCTTGCCTGGACCAGGAGGAAGAAAAAAGCAACAGTGTCTAGTTAGGAAGAGCCAAGATCTATGTCCTGTTAACAGAATGTTAACATAACAGAAACAAATACCTCTTATTCCATTACCAAAACTTCCACCCTACCACAGGGACACTCAAAGGCCCCACTTCCTCTTCTGGTGCATGTACCTGCTCAACTTCACGCATTTATCTAAAGCTCTGCCTCTTATACTTGTACAATGATAAGTCTCTTCTCCTACCCAAGGAGAATATACCTCTTGAGAATATACCCAAGGAATATACCTCTCGTATATTCAATGACTTTGTTTCTGCAATTTTCTCCTGTCTATAAAATCTCTTTTGTATGTTCTGCTCACTAGATCATCACAACAGGCAAACATTCTAGAATATCTTAAAAATCTTGCTCTGGGGTCTTGGTTCTCTTTCTCACTCCTCCTGTTGCTTATGTAAGGACACTCTTGGAAAGCACTTTGTTTTCTTTTCTTTGAACCCCCCTGAAGCATCTCTTGCAAAGGTAAATCGTTCCCAACACTCAGGTGATGTCTCCATGTTCCTTTACAAACCTACTGAGAAGCACTATCCTCTTAGGCTCCAAGACTTTATCTGATTTTTTTAGTTTAGTCAAGTTGTCTAAACAAATACCGCAGATCGGGCAGCCACTTACACAGCAGAAATTTATTCTTTCACAGTAGTGTGAGCTGAGAAGCCCAGATCAGGTGCTGGCTAATTCTTTTGCTGGAGGACTTAGTTCCTGGTGGCACATGGCCACCTCCCACTGTGTCCCAACATGTCCTTTACTTCATACCTTCCAACAAGAGAGAGCGCATTCTCTTCTTCTCTCATTTGAAAGCTGACACTGCCCTTCGGTTCTTTCTTAGTCTGAATTATACCCCCCAAAGCCTTCTACTCTAAAGATCTTATTTCTAGTTACACAAGAGGGGAAGTTTTAATATACGTTGCCTCTGGGAAGACAGCTCAGTTCATGAGTCCTGCTTTCTAGAAAATCACACATTTCCACATACTGTCAGAGCAGGGCTTTCTGCTCTCCTACTACTTCCTCTACGGGGGCTTTTGTGGATACCTCATCTCAAATAGCATTCTTCCCCTTTCCTTCATAGTAATTTTTACTCTGTTCTTTGTAAGTAAAGTTGGATTTTAAAACCTGAACTCTGGTGCAGATTGCTCTGGCTTAAATACAATTTCTGATACTTAAGACCAACAGAATCAACTAACCTAAGCCTACTGGGGTTTACAGAGACTGAAGCACCAACCAAAGAGCATGCATGTACTAGACCCAGGCCCAGGACACATACATAACTGATAGGCAGCTTTGTCTACAAGTGGGTAGCAAGTAGAGTAGAAGTTGTATCTGACATAGTCTCTGTTGCCTGGTTTTGGGTCACTTTCCCCTTGTCTGGCCTCAGTGAAAGAGGATGTGCTTAACTTTGATGTGGTTTGATGTGCTAGCTTGGGTTTGTAAGGTGACCTCCCCTTTTCTGAGAAGGGGAGGAAGAAAAAGGGGAAAGGAAGTGGGAGGGTGGTAGAGGTAGAGGTGGGAGGAGACTGTGATCAGGATGTAAAATGAATATATAAATAAATGTAATAAAATTAAAAAAATCATGACCTTTGCAAGATAAATTAACATGTAGAACCTCGCTGTCCTAATTAGCAACATGGAGAGATTTAGGTCCATCTCATGTGGATTGGCATTTGTAAAACCCCACTGTTGTTGTTTGGAAGAGTTTAAGTATTCAGTAAAAGACTAGAAAAGATTCAGAGACAAACAAGAGTTAAAGATGCAAACTGCTTGTTTAAATAGATTAGCCTTTCCCTTTCCTTTCCTCTTCTGAAAAAACAAATTACAACGCCAAGCATTCAAACATGGTCAGCCTTTCTAAAATGCATGGTATCCCCATGCCTAGAACCCTGCAAAATGAGCCAAACATCTTCCATATATATTGGTTGAATGACTAAAAGGATGAACCAGTGATTTCTTGTGAGAGTCTGAAAAATGTGTAGCAGAAAGCACTTCCCAGAACTCAACAGAGGAAGACTTAAGTCACGTTTCAATCATAGGAGCATGGGTGATTCAAGTGACAATAATAACCATAATTTATTGAGGCACCTTGCTAAGTGTGCTAATCTACACAATGACCCTATAAGGAAACCATTATCACCAATTTATAGATGACAGGGCATTTCAGCAACTCTGTGGGATGGAAGCTTGGAAGGACTGAGAGATAAGCAGGAATTAAAGGTATAAAGTAAATTCTATCATGATGGCAGCTTGCTTAAAGGGATCTGCGTCTATGAGAGAATTCAACTGGAAGAAACATAACCTATCAAAGAAAATAGTTAAAGCAAAGGGAATGGGGAAAATAAAAAATAAAAAAATCAAATTTCTCGGCTTTATACCTTTTTTTCTCAGGTCATTTTAAGTGTTACATTGGTGGCCTCCATCTAACTGATTCTTTTAAAAATGGCGGCAGAGGATATCTCTGGGTGCTTTTAACTGATGTACTTGTCCAGATTCAACTGGATCTTGGATTCCACATGGACATAAGCCTCATGAGAATCAAGTGCCTGGAACACTTAAGAATATCCACACTTTCCCTCAGTTGATCAGGGACAGGAGAGAGGACATCTTTGAGGTAGACCATGAAAAGGAGCCTTTGGACAGCTTCTCAGGATGCCAGTCATCCCATCTGGAAGCTGGAATGTGAGTGTTTGTGTGGCTCTCTCTTGGAGCATTTAAGACGTAAATGCCTGAATCAGAGAATTTGCTATCTTCTACTTTCTTCCATCTTGGTGATGTGAGCTAGACTCCTCTGCACATCTATCCTGCCCCCCACTTTTCGGAACTGAGGAAGGTCGGCGAACAAAGAGGTCTGCTAGTCACTCTAAGGTGCACAGGGCTTAAAGTTATACCTTCTGTTTTAAACAAAAGGCAGAAACGTCATTTGTTTTCTGAGAGGCAGAAAACCACTAGCCATGTTCCATTGGTGAGCCCAGATCCCTGCCATGTGAAAAAGGCACAAGTGCACAGCCGCCCGTGTCTATTTCTGTATCTCTGTTGGTTCTTACAGTCGATGTCCCCTGAAGCCTCGTCTCCCAGTTTCTGCTTCCCATCGGATCTTTTCTGCTCTTAATATTTTTATTTCTTCATATTTCTTCATATTTCTTAATATTTTTATTTCCTGGCTGTTTGCTTGTTGATAAAGATGTCTACTAGGGATTTTGGCAGGAGCCAACGAGTAGATAGAAAGCCCGGTTTGTGCTTTTCTCACTCGGAATATTGGAGAATAAAGCAATCACTGGTCTACTTTATTCTAATTACTGCTCTAAACTTACAGCTTTCACATTGCTACCATGACCTTTCCTGTTCTGTCCTGTGCTAACAATCCCCCCCCCCGACCCTGTGATTTTTAAGTACCCACCACCCCGTGGCCACCCCGTGGCCACCCCCTGGTCTGTTTGTTCTGAAGCACTGCACTGTGCAGTCTCTGCTCCAGGTGGCAAAGGGTTAACAGTCCCCAGCGCCTACTGAGTTGTAAAAGGAACTGCTGAAGCTGATCAATGACCACTGTTAAGACCTGGAAACCAATTATAAACCTGAAATTTGTGATGAACAAAGCCCTGAAACACTAGGATGAAAACTACTGAATTAGTCCAGTTCATTAAAATCATTAATAGTCATGAAATGAAAACCACCAGAGTCCAAAAAGGCTTAATGCTCTATCCATATTAATTAGATGGGAGCAAACCTGAACTGAAAAGCAGCACATGCTTTGTAGAATTAGCAATTGGTCTCTACAGACTACACAGATCTCTATTAAAATTCAGTTTAATTAAAATTGATCACGTTAAGAAACTGATGTGGTTAATTAACTGAATTCCTGGACTTCTTTTCATTCGTTTCACAGACGCCTTATACACCCCGTTCATGGGTGACACTGTGTTGCACGGAGCAAATCCAGTTGCAAAGGTTAACTCTCTGTGTTCCTGGAGCTAATACAGCGGAAGGAAGGAGGAGGGGGATGGAAGGACAAGAAGAGACTGAGCTTCCCTGATAGGCAAAGCCAGGCTAAACTTTGGGAGATCCGTGGCCCCATTCATAAGCTATCAGTACAGGTGGGCCTTTTGGTAATAAAAAAGGTTCTCTCTTTCAAGCTGCCATCTGAGGAGGGGAGGTTATTTCTTTCAGGCTGTCCCTTGGAAGGAACTGAGAAATATCACCAAAAACCAAGAGTCATTCTAATGTGGGCTCAGGGCAGTGCCGAGCTCAAGTGTGGCTGATTAGAGGCTACACCAGTCATGTTTAGGCATCTGTGTTTCATATTCTACTTGGCTCTGAAGTCATTTTTTGTTTTTGTCCATTCACAGCATGGAGAAAATGATATTTCTAGATTTTTAAGGGGCTTGAAGGGTGGGAGAGAAGCTTAAAATAATGAGAGTAGTTTCTCCGTCTCTTCTTTGCCACCCAGTTTCACTAGTTCCCCCTTTCTCTTAGAAGCCTATATGTTCAGCCTCCTTTAAATTTTTATTTTTTAAATCACCAAGATGTGGCAAGTCGTCTCTCCTTTGCCACATCCCTCTGCAGTAGCATCTCAACTTTCTCCTGGCACCTACTCTCTAGAGTAGATGGTGATTCCTGTGCCTGTCAGAGCCTAAAGATGTTCTATTTGGGGATGGCCGAGGTCATACCTAGTATCTCACTGAATATGAACGAGCTTTGAGCATAACATGCACTCAAGCAACGTTTGGTAAGAATAGAGATAATGCTAACACTTTGATAGTTTCCTGCCATTTGGTATTTGTTTCCAGAGAAGTTTGAGCCTTACCTTCCACTGAACAGTCAGAAATATTTGAAAGTTACCAACTAAGGACAATAACCATAACAATAACAGCATAGATGGCGTTAGATGGCAGTTATTAAACCCAGGTCAAGTATTGTACAATAGGCTTCTTAACCTTATAAGAAACTCACCCCTTTCCTTCTGCTCGTCACCAGGGAATTCTTCACCCACTTTCTCAGCATTATCTTGATCCTTGGTATCCACAACCCTGTCTTCGAACTCATTTCTAATTCTTGTATACTTCTGCTTCCAAATTAGGTGTTGTGGGATTTTGCCTTTGTGCTGGCTAGTTTTCTGGCAACTAGACACAAGTTAGAGTTGTTTTGGAAGAGGGAACCTCAACTGAAAGAAATGCCCCACCAGATTGGCCTGTGACAGAGCCTGAGGTATGTTTTCTTAGTTGATGACTGATGTGGGAGGGCCCATGAAACTTTCCTTAGTACCATCCCTGAGCTGGTGGTCCTGGGTGCATTAAGAGAACAGACTGAGCAAGCCATGAGAAGCACTCCTCCATGCCCTGTGCATTAGCTCCTGCCTTCAGGTTCCTTGGAGGCTTTGAGTTTCTAAACTGACATCCCTGGATAGTGGACTATAAGCTGCAAAATGAATTAACCCTTTTTTCCCAACTTTCTTTTGGTAATGGTATTTTATTACAGCAAACAGAAACCCTAATTGTTTATCTTTTCAGATCCTTTCAAAGATTCAGCTTACTTACTCAGTTTTAGCTTTGTGAGAGCAAGTGAGTGTGTGTGTGTATACATGTACCTGCCTATCAAAATCACAAGACAATCTCAGCCACAGTTCTTCCATGCAGCTTTTGTGTGTGTGTGTTTGTGTGTACGACAAGGTCTCTGATTGGCTTGGAACTCATCCAGGTGACTAGGTTAGCTGTCTAGTGACCTTCCAAGAGCGACAGATCTCTGTCAGTTCCTCATATGCTTGGAATACAAACGTATACTACCACACCCAGCTGGTTAAGGCAAGTTCTGGGAGCTACACTCAGCATCTCATGATCACAAGGCAAGAACTTTACGTATTGAGCCATCGCACAGCCCTTAACTTTAGCTTTTATCTTCACTTGTTTTCATTTACTATCTTCATAGATTTTATTGTTAATTTCTTCTAATTCCTTAATAATTTAGTAAATTAAAAAATTCTTAATACTTATTCAATTCCTTCCTCACCTCCTTTCTCTTTTTAACTTCTTCTCCCTTACCGATAAAGTCATTGAAGACTGTACATTTTTTCCTGAATAAAACTCCCAGCATGATTATTCCAATTTTGATAGAGTGGTTTCTTATTCCATTTTAGATCATTTTTGGTTCAATTTGATTTTTTTATTGATGCATATCCTTCATATATTATCCTGTGGACCTATTAAAAAAACAAAACTATCAGTTCTTAACTTTATCATATTATCATACCATGGCCTTAGATAGTTTTTTGACCAAATGGATTAATTTTATATATAAACTGTAAGCATCTACATAATGTATTTTTGCATTTAAAAGTTAGGGAGTTGTGTTATGGAGTCCTTTCACACATGCTATCCTTTTTGGTCTGTTTCTACTGTGGTTGTGAGGCAATCACATTAAAGAATGCACAGTTCAGTCAAACCTACATTGCTTTGCATTTCTATCAGTCTTGGATTTTTATTCAGATGCTACATGTTTTGAATCAAAAATGTTTATTACCATTACACTTTCTT
Source organism: Pachyuromys duprasi (assembly GCA_028658305.1). Classification (NCBI taxonomy): domain Eukaryota; kingdom Metazoa; phylum Chordata; class Mammalia; order Rodentia; family Muridae; genus Pachyuromys; species Pachyuromys duprasi. The sequence continues at coordinate 26,934,444 of CM053748.1, forward strand.
CTTGGAATGTTTTTAACCTAGATTAATTACCTGATTATAACATTGCCATTCTTGGTTTGTATTTGCTCTTCTTCTTTTGCCAATTCATTTATTTTAAAAGATTTTTATCTGTTTTTTGATCATACTTACCCTGAATATATTTGAATATTTCTCTTTCTAAAGCATTCTATTAGCATATATAAATGATACAGTGTTTGAGGCATCATTATTTCATATATGGATATAATAAAGTTTGATCATTACTAACCCTTCTATTACCATTTATCATCCTCTTTCCTCCTTTTCCATTCCTCTTCTGCTTCTCTTGTGCTTATTTCACCTAATTCTTTCTACCTCTATCATCCCTCTCTCTATCCCTGACTCTGTGTTTACCTCTCTCTCTCTGTTTTGACTCTATCTCCATCGACCTCTATCATCACTATCTCTATCCCTATCTCTAGCATTATATTTATGTCTACTTCTGACTTTGTATCTTTGATTAAATCTCCCTCTACCATCTCTATTTCTGATTTTCATCCTTTCCTCATTCTACAAGCTTCTACATTGTGATGAGTGCCTCAGTGAGAGAGGCATGCATGCATCTCGCATGTTTACCCTGACTCCTTCAGGATATACCTAAAAAAGGTATGTTCTATTTTTAATTTAGGAAGAATTTCAATGGGCTGATTTCTATATTGGATGAACTGGCATTCCTATCAGCAGTCAGTAAATGCTCCCCATTTGTCCTCCTTTCTTACTAGCATTTTTTTGTTGTTGTCTTGACGTTTCTGACTTTAGTAAGATCAAATTTCAATGTAGTTTTTTGATTTGCATTTTCCTAATGGCTTAAGATGATGAATAACCATGATTTTGTTGTACTTATTACATTATAGTTAAAACATTGGGGGATCAGAACAAAGTAAACTGAAAGCTGTTAGAGAGAAAGGTCAAGTCATATATAAAGCATACTCATCAGAATAATAGCATATTTCCCAACAGACCATAAGAGCATCAACTGATATACTTCAAGCCCTGAAAGAAATTATTGTATCCAGGAGAGTTCCTCTATTACCAAAAAAAATAAATAAATAAAACGTTCCATAATGAATACAAACTAAAATAATGCCTGATCACTAAATTACCACTATAGACACTATGGAATTCTACACGCCAAAGAGAGAAACAAAAAATGTCCATGAGAATGCAGAAGAGTAAATCACAGTAGAACCATAGGTAACCAAATGAAGACTAAGAACACATAGAACATTATCAAACAACATACTGCAGAAACTTATGCAAAGCTTTAAATAAATACCGGGAGCCAATGATCTTCATTTTCCTGTAAAATGAAATAGACTAGAGAATTGGGTTAAGAAGTGGCACCTTACTCTTCATTGCTTATATGGAACACCTCTTATTGGCAAAGACAGTCTTAGCATGAAAGAGTGGGGAAAGATGTTCCGATCAAATGGAACTTGAAAGCAAGCCAGAGTTCCTCTACTTAACAACTGATGACTTCAATTCAAAACTAATAAGAAGATGCAAAGAAGATCATATCCATAACAACATACCAAGTTTCATGACACAAACCCTGTCGGACTATAGAGGCACAGATTGACCCCAGCACAATAATAGTTAATGATGTTAATACTCCACCCTCAAAATCTGATAGGCCATCCAAATGAAAAACTAAATAAGTAAGTAAATAAACAAAAAAACAGCGAAGAAAGAGAAATCTATGTATGCTTTTGAAAAAATCATTCTTTTTTCTTTCCTTTTCTCTTTCTTGCTTTCCTTTTTTTGTGAAAGAGTTTGTAGGGCTGGAGAGATAGCTCAGTTGTAAAGTGCACTAGCTGTTCTTCCAGAAGACTCAAGTTTGCTTCCAATAACCCATATGTCATAACTGTTTGCAACCCCAGCCCCAGGAGATCTGACACCTTTTTGGTCTCCATAGGCAGCAGACGCGTGCGTACTCACGCCTACCCATACATACCCACACACATAAAGTACATACACACACAGAGTACACAGAGACAAAATACACATACACTATAAGGTTAAAAAAGAAAATGAAAGTTCTCCAAAATGTATTAACCTTATTAAAATTTATTTCAGTTAATTTATAAGAAGAGTTGGACTTCAACACTATAAAGTAAATAGCTAGGGGAAAAAAGTAGATCCAAAGTATAAAAAAGGTCAGAGCCAGTTTTTTTCTTTCAGCTCCAAAATAGTTTATGACACACATTTTGTACAAAGCCTCGATCACTTATTTTCATTGTACTTTTGCTAATTTAATTAGGAAAAGAAAAACATTCCAACTTCTGTATCTCAACTTCCATGCACTAATTTAGAAAGAAGGAAACTAACTGTATTTCTACTGCTTCCATGGCTGGCATCCCTTACTTGAAATTTCTAATTGAATGTATCCTTTTTTCTATATAATGAAGTCTTCCCGTCTCGAACTTTGTTTGTGAAGATCGGTTTTCTCTCTGCTGCCTCTGTCGTCACTCAGTTTCCAACTTTGTTACCTTAGACCACTCAGATTGTTGCCATGGGGAACATTTTTTGGTTTGAATTCATTACTAAGTCTTCCCTTGAATGTGTCCTTACATTTCAAGAATACTCAAGTAGCTAATGTACCAATTCACTCAGACCACTGTTCAGGTATGTGCTTGGCAAGGCTTACTGTTTCTTTTCTTCTTCATTTTCTGCTATCTTGACTTCTCTGTTGTGACTCTTTTGTTTTGGAGAGTCCCTCCTTCTAGGGGTGGGTAGGAGCACTTAAAGTCACAGGACTCTTACATCTGCACGGACATCTTCCCAATTTCCTGGTAGCTAATGATTGCAAATCTTCCAGTCTCGTGTCAATAGATGGTATCCCAGAGCTAGAAGGAGTGTTTTTCTTTGTAAAAATCAGTTGTAGTTTCCTTTCAAATAACAAGTGGAACTCAATGAGGTTTATTGCTTGTAGGACTCAAATTGCCTCTTTCCATGGGGGATTTAAATATCTCCTTCCTGCCATACTGGTCTTGTTTCTCCCTTGTTACTCCCTTCAAAAAAAAAAAAAGAAAGATGTATTTATTTTATTTTATATTTTATGTACATGAGTGTGTATGTGTACTACATACATGCTGGATTCCTGTGGAGGTCAGAAGAAGACAGGATTCCCTGGAACTAGAGTTACAGACAGACAGCTCTGAGCTAAGATGTGGGTGCTGGGAACCAAATCCAGGACCTCTGGAAAGGCAACAAATGCTTTTAATCACTGAGCCATCTCCCCAGCCACTGTTTCTAGATTTTCTGTTATTCATATTTAGTCATCTTTGAAGTCTTCTGTCTTTTCCCTCATGGTTCCCATCTCTTTGTATTTACGTAATTGGTTAAAACATGCATCCTAAGCTTAGATTCTAAATCCCTCGTACTATTTATAAATTGAAATTAAAGCTCAAAAGTAGAATCTTTTGAATACCTTTCTTGCTCTTATTGTCCCATTTCCAAAATCGCCTCCTCATTTTGCGTTTGAACCACTTTTCTGGATATTGTGTGCTAACCCTCTTTCTCACTGCTTGGGACTTCCTACATGAACGGCAGTTTCGCTTGGTCTATCCTGAGGCTCAGATTGAGTTCCTGGGAACGTTCTAGACAGCAAATAATGTGTGTATGTGTGTGTGTGTGTGTATGTGTGTGTGTGTCTATTCGTGTGGCAGATGGCAGGGGACAGACGTTCTCAGAGAAAGAAACAGGGGAGTCCCCGGCAAAATGCTCTTTCGAGCAGGCATGCGATTTCGTCCTGGAATGCCATAGATCTACAGCACTTATTTCTTCTCAGTTTTTGATCTAAAATTCTACAGAAGTCCAGGCTCCTTCCAAGCCCCAAAGAAAAACCATGAATCCAAATTTCTCTGCTGGACTCTGAGGTCCCCAAACCACGTTCTTATCCCAGAGGCCCTGTCACACCCAGGGGAGGACAGCTATTGAATGGAAGCTGAGATTGATGGACAGCAGGCACACCTCCAGAGCGATCTTCCCAGCATTCCCGTAGGTGTAATTCAGATTTCCTAAAACGTGAAACGTAACACTCATGCAGGAATGTGCATAAATTATAAATGTCAGTATAATAAATGACCATAAAACAGGTCCTCATTAAAGGTCCACCAAAAATATGGGCAAAATCCCAGAAAACTCATACATCTTCCTTCTTTAACACAATACCCTCCTTGCCCCTCTGGCAGTAAAAAAAAAAAATCACTCATTTTTGCAGTAAGTATTTCTCTTGTCTTCCAAAACAAAAACAAAAACAAAAAACAAAAACAAAAAAAAATTGTCTTACACATTTGTGTGTATTCCCAACTTATCTTGAATTTTATATGGATAAAATTATGCTGTAGGCATTTTGTGTGTGTGTATGTGTGTTTCACCCCTTTTGCGCTTGCAACATTTATTTCTTTTTCTGTAGCCTCCCCTCCCCACCTTTTCACCCAACACAGAGTATTATATTGAATGGACATACCATATCCCTTTGTACATTCTTTCATGAGTTGACATTTGTGTTGTTTTTAGTTCAGTGTTACTTCAAATACTCCTAGCATAAGCACCCCCACACACACCACCATGTGTACAGACATGAGTTTCCAACATGTAGAACAAATGTGGTGCAGAGGCTCAGGAAAGGCTTCAAGCCTTTGACTTTATCTGACAATGTTAGATGTAAAGAGGTTGTTCCAATTTACAATGCCTAGAAGTTCAGTAGCAATTTATAAGAGTTGCCATTGATCCATCAAGTAGGCATGTAGTATTTAGTGTACCTCATTTTAGTTTTAATTTGTATTTATCTGATCAGAAATTAAACACCATTGTTCACATAAGAAAAACAATCACTAAGGAGGTATCTGAAAACAAAGAGAGTGAAGGAAAGGTAACTGGATTAAAAGTTTCGTATGTGGCATCTTCCCAGCACACTGAGAGAGGTGCTGTCACCCCATTTTACAGATGGAAAGTTGAGGCTTGGAGAAAAGCTCCTCAATAGAGAGCACAGATCTCAGGTGTCTCCTCAGCGCTGAATACTTATGCCTTGATGCACTTAGCAGAACAGCCCCATGGATGGTAATCTGAGTACTGGAGTTACTGATGTTGGAGAGTCATGGTAGGAAGCTATAGCACTTGTCCAAGGATTTCACAGATGTAGCTTTAAAGGTTCATTATCTGAGGTTTAACAAGAGCAAAATGCCAGACAAATCACGACCTGGTCTGAGAGATTTGTGCGCCTTGGCTCCTTGATAGACATAGCTGTAGGGCTTTGTCTTTAATTTTAAGGCTGCTTAATTTTGATATCTTTATCCTTAATTTTTAATATCAACAAATACAGTTTACCACCAGGTTTTTTTTTTTTTGCAAAATTCACAAACCTTACAAAGATAAAGCTAAGACTTACTTGATCTCACTGGGTGAAATGATTATTTATTACCACTTCATTCTAACCCTCCATCATTTTTCTCTCATAAGGTAAGTGTATAAGCAGAATTGATATCATATTGAACAGGCCACTTTGTAACCTATTTCCCTAAATATAAAGAACAACTCTTTTAACACATATATACATGTACACATGTATATTGCATTTAGTACATGTGTGTGTACATGTGTGCACGAGCTCCTGCACGCAGTTGCACTTGAATTTGGAGCCTAGAAGACAACTTGTGGGAGCCAATTCTCTCCTTCTACCATATGTGTCCCAGAAATTGAACTAAAGTCATTAAGCTAGGCATAAATACCTTTGCCTGATAACCTTTGTCTCCAGCTCATTAAACTTTTTTTAAGAGAATGTCTTTATCAAATTACTTCCATGATATAATTCGTTGGATGATTGTTCTTGTTACTTTTATTTTTCAAAACAGGGTTTCTCTGTATAGCCTTGGCTGTCCTGGACTCAACTCATAGACCAGACTGGCCTTGAACTTACAGCTATCTGCCTGCCTCTGTCTCCCTGAGAGGTGGGATTAAAGACCATGCCCATCTATTTTTTTTTTCCTCCGTCAACTGGAAGCAAGCCGGGGTCATCTGGAAAGAAGGAACTTCAACTTAGTGTGGAGCCGCCTCCATTAGATTTGCCTGCCTGCAGGAAAGCCTTAATTATTTTCCTGATTCATGACTGATGCAGGAGGCCCCAGCCACTGTGAATGGTGTCATCTGGCAACAGTTGGTCCTAAGATGTAGAAGAAAGCAGCCTGAGCAAATCAGGGAGGACAATCCAGGAAGCAGAGTTCCTCTACGGCCTCTGCTTCGGTTCCCATGTCCATGCTTCTGCCTTGGATTCCTGCCATGATTTCGCCTCGTGACAGACTGCAAGCTGAATGAACTCTTCCCTCCCCAGGTTGCTTTCGGTCACAGCAATGGACAATGGTGAGATGTGCTTTCAGACAAACCAGACACGGTTCTGCTTCTTTCCTTAATGTTATTAGAAGAGCGTATGACTATAGATCATGATTCACAAAATCATATTTGGAAAACACATCACACCTGTGTTGTTTCTTGGGATCAATTCAAATTCGATCCCAAGACTTCGACTCTCTAACTAATGGAATATCAGATTTTCTCTTAGAGCTTTACTGAGATTTCAGATGCTAGTTTGATACCTGGGATGTAGAGCAGAGGCGCATTCACGCTGTGCCACCACAGTGTGCAGCGGCCACAGACTGGACAAGCTCCTGCATCCCCTGAACTCAGATGATTATTCTCAGCTTCTACACCACCCTTCCATACCCCTGGCATCCCTAGGGCTCAGCATCCAGTCTTTCTGCTGGGTCATCTGAACTCCTGTCACCATCCTTGGCATTGCCAAGGAGGTGAAAGTCCCTCTTCCTTCACTGGGCAAAGAGAACTCCTTCTTTACTTTCCACCATCCTCCAAAGTTCTCACAACTCTTTCATAGCACAGGCCCCTCAAAGATTGTAGCTTTTTCATGAGATGGGATGCATTCTTGGTTTTAAAGGGTCTCAGCATTCCAGTGTAGGTTGAACATCTCTTGGGGCAATGGAAGCACAAAGATTTGTCAACTGGCTGAAATCAAGAGAATCACCTGCAACCCCCACTTCAGAGTTTTCTCAAGGCTGTAAAGATCTTAGGGAGGTGTGATGCCTCATATCCACCATGAACACTGCCCAGATTTTAGAATCGCCTCGGAGACACACTTTTAAATGGACACTTGCCAAGAGATGTTTAACTGAGGAAGTCAGACCCTCTCCAAACACGGGCTGGGGACCCAGCCTGAATTAAAGCAGAACAAGAGGCAGGAAAGCCAAATCAAAGGCTTCTCTCTTAAGTTAGTTTTCACAGATAATGGTGTCACACCACACACAAAATACTACTAATTCAGAAGGTAATCTGTATCTCATGGTAGAGAGGGAACACAGGTAGTTGTCATACGAGGTTAAACACAGAGAAAACAGTTTTTTAAAAAATGAATAGTGAGTACTGACAGAGCCCAAAGGAAATGAATAATATCAGACCATAGGAAGGAAATAAACCTTGACGGTAGGAAAAACTTGAAAGTTTCAAGCAGGAAAAGAAAGGAGTAAACGAAAGGAGAGAGATGGGAAATCAGAAGACTATTTGACATCTTGTTATTCAAAGGGGGGGACCAAGGACCAGAAGTATTGACTTGAGGGTTTCTCGACATAAAGAGTGTGTGGTGCTGGCAAACATTCTTCCAAATATTTAGGTTTCTACCGATACACAGTGCTTTGTGTTTCTGCTACCATGCTTTTCTTGTCGTGATGGACAATACCCTTAAATTATGAGAGAAACAAAACAAAACAAAATCCGCTTGGCTTCCAGCGCCCACACCAGATAGTTCACAACTGCCTTCAGCTTCAGCTTCAAGGGACCCGGAGTCCTCCTGTGGCTCCCACAGGCACCTGGATGCAGCTGTTCAAGCGCACCAATAAACACAAAACAAACCTTCACAAGACATCTTTGAGTGATTCAAATACACACTTAGGGAAGAAGCCAGCTGATGTCCAACAGGAGAGGCAGCCTGAGAAAGGCTACTTGAGAAGGTGAGGCTGTTAAAGCAGAAAGAGCATCTGGAAGGTGAGAGGCAGAGCTCTTTATGAGAACATCCCCCGGCATTACCATCAGCTGGGAATTTGAATATTCCTACAGGTCAGGGTGCGTATTTTCATTATTTTCCTTAACCACACGTTACTGCACTTAAGCCACAATATCACAGATGAGAAATGTCTGAACAAGGAATAGGCCAAATGGTTTTTAATTCCCCAACAGCAAAACCCTGTTAGTACCTTGCCCTGTGTCAGCAAAATAATTGTGGTTCAAGTGAATGTAAAACACTTCCATTCAATCTTCTCCCTCCTCCCTAAGGCAAATGCTTTCTTATCATGGAGAAACAGTACTCCACAAACTGTCAGACTGCATCAAGAGAGTTGAAGAAGAATTATAAAGCCAGGCTAAATCAAGGCCTCAGCTGGGAATGTAAAATTCTCCCGCAGGTGAGCTTTCAATGGGAGCCTTTGGGGATGATACTGTGTAAATTCTGGGAGAGAAGAGGCCACATTTCTTCTGGAAAAGGGGGAAAAAATTGGTTCCTAGAAGCAGAGGCTGTTACCAGCTAATCTAGTGCAAAAGTAATGTGTTAGCTAAAAAGATGGCTCAAAGGTGGGTCAAAGGAAAAAGAAAAAGACAGAGAATTCTTGAGATGAGCCAGAGCCCAAGCTTTGGGATAGGAGCTACAGCCCTGGCTGTTTTCCACCTAAGTCCCGCCATCCAGGAGCCAGTTCTGAGAAACAAGCATTTGGTCAGCCAGTCAGCTGCACAAGACCTTAGTCAAGGGGCCAACCTTGATCAATGATTTGACAAAGCCCAACGGAGATCCCATTGCAACAAACAAACAATACAAAACCATGGCAAAAGAAAAGCAAAGAAAATAATAGTAGGGGTGGTGGAAAAAAAACTATAGTTGTATAATTAGTGTTTTTTTTAAATTGGTATGTTTTTAAAATCATGCAGCTAAAGACTGTAATGAGGTTTGCTGCACACAGCCACATATTAATGGTGGGCCCTGGCCACACATATTCCTACACTCTCAAAAAAGCATGCCTCATAGGGTCGTAGGTGCTGGGCAGGAAAAGCTTTAAGACATACTCCTGTGTGACCGGGAGAGAAAACTGAATAATTTCCCAGCCTATTCCTATTCATGTTTAATGTTATTCATGAAAACCATACAATTAGACAAGAATCCAAGCAAGCTGCTTCTCTATCGTTCAGCCTGTGGCTGTGAAAGTGAGTGCTTTTAATTTCCCTGAAGACCTTCTGCATGCATCAGGGTTGCTCTTTTGAAGATGAGTAATAACAGTCTCTCACATCTGTCCAGTAGTTGTTACCTTAAAAAAAAATCCCCCTCACAGGCCTTGCCCTCTACTCAGGAGATTCGGATTCGGGAGGTGTGGGTTGAGGTCAGCCGACTGCTGATTTGGACAAGGGCTGTACACGTAACTGGTCAGAATGCCTGTGCTCTCATGCTGTCCACATTCAAGGTTTGTGGAGTAAGGAAAGTCAGGAGTCTGTGAGAAAACAAGAAGCATTGATCAGAATGAGTTGGGAAACGGGGTCCCTCCCACGGGCACTTAAACTCTGTGCTTTCAAGTATCTTGAATATTAACTAAAACCTGTTTGCTGGACAAATTCTGTTCTACTGGATTCTGTTGGTCTTAAGTGTGACTTACATGAAAATAGGATTCATCTTAATTCATTAGCTAAAACTTTACTGCTCTTTCATAAATAAAAATCAAGGAGGGAATTAGAGAGACTTGCCTCATACTTCCCAGCAGTCGCAATTTGAGCACACAAACCTGTGAAACCATGAACTGGAGTAGTTTTAGACACACTCAAGGATTTCTCCGTGATTTTGTTTTGTTTTGTTTTTTGTTTTGTTTTTTTCTCCTCTCTGTGCTGTGCTCTGCAGAAACAGCATTCTTTTCAAATGTGATTATGTGTGCTCAATCATTAACAGGACAAAGGGGGGGGGGAAAGCCTTGCTATAATTATTTAAATATGTGAGCGGTGCGCAAAGCAAGGACACTGCTTAGGATTTCCAATTCTGATACACAGCTTGCCACATTATTATGAAGAATTACTGTAGGTCTCTTTAAGAGAGATATGGTTCAGTTTGTATACGTTTCTTCATGAGAGTCGGGTGATGATTTGGAAACAGTAGATTTGGCATGTTGTCTCAGTTCCTTCGTGAAACAGAAAGTGAATTCCTTGCAACAGTTAGAAGGGTAACTATTGATTGTGGTCAAAGCCTCCGGGTATTGTCACAGTACAGATTATAACAGTGCCTTTTGAATAAGGTGGCTATTTCAAAGCAAGCTTTGAAATCACATGGCAGTGTCCTTTCAGTGATTGAGAATCCTGGTCCCCTACCTTACACAAAGCATTGCTGGGTCCTGCCCTGTTGGAGTTGGAGAATAGAGGATGGATTAGAAGTTGGCTGGGCAACATGTGGCCTCCAGTGAACAGCAATTGGTTCAGGGAGTTGGATATGGCCCAACCTAACTTAAAAAGTGCTTGACACACATCAGCTATTTTGGGGAGTTTAGCTGCTCCTATCACCTGGCAATACTGCATGTGGTCTGTGGGAGGGGTCAAGTACATGGAGGCCTACAGGTGGGCAAGGCAGGAGGTGTTGAGCTTAGAGGTCGAAGGTTTAAGGACGCTTTCATGCCTGCTGGGTAAGGCTTTTTAGGTATGGCTCGCTGAAGAGGACTGTCCGCAACCCCAGGAATGATACCTCACCTATGCTCCTTAAGGAAACCCAATAAATTTATTGGATTCCCTAGGTTGAACTTTGGTGGCATGGTGACCCAGTGTGTTGTGGGGAGGGGCAGATGTTACTTACACCTCTTCCAGGGAAGAAATTTTAGTAGCACAGAGATTATCACACAAGTGTGCAGCAAGTCAAACTGCATTAAAAGAACAGAAGTGGCGCTGGGCATGTGCCTCAGTTGACAGAGTGCTTGCTTAGCAGACACAAATCCCCAGGTTTGATCCCCAGAACTAGTCAGTGCTCAAGCCTGTAATCCCAGCATTCAGACGTGGAAGCAGGAGAATAAGGAGTTCAAGGTCACCCCCTGTTATATCTCAAATCTGAGGCCAGTCTTCTGTACATAAGCCTAATGTCAAACTACACACACACAAAGCAACAGAAATTACAACTTAAAAAAAAAAGATAAGTTTACATTCCCACCAGCAATGGTATATAGTAACTTATAAGTGGATATTAGACATATAATACAGGATAAACGTACTAAAATCTGTACACTTGAAGAAGCTAAGCAAGAAGGGGGACCCTGGGTAAGATGCTCAGTCCTTACTCAGAAAGGAAAACAGGGTGGACATCAGAAGAGGGAGAAAACAGGGAACAGGACAGGAACCTACCACAGAGAGCCCCTGAAAGACTCTACCCAGCAGGGTTCGGAAGCAGATGCTAAGACACATAGCCAAACTTTTGGCAGAGTGCAGGGAATCTTAGAAAAGAATGGGGACATAGAAAGAACTGGAGGGAACAGGAGCTCCACAAGGAGAAAAACAGAACCAAAATATCTGGACATAGGGGTGTTTTCTGAGACTGATACTCCAACCAAGGACCATACATGGAGATATCCTAGAATCCCTGCACAGATGTAGCCCATGGCAGCTCAATGTCCAGTTGGTTTCTCTAGTAAGGGGGACAGGGACTGCCTTTGACATGAACTCAGTGGCTGGCTCTTTGATCACCTCCTCCTGAGTAGGGAGCAGCCTTTACCAGGCCACAGAGGAAGACAACATAAACCTTCCTGATGAGACTTGATAGGCTAGGGTCAGATAGAAAGGGAGGAGGTCCTCCCCTACCAGTGGACTTGGGAAGGGGCATGGGAGGAGAGGAGGGAAAAAGGGTGGGATTGAGAAGGGGCTACAGCTGCGATATAAAGTGAATAAACTGTAATTTATTTAAAAAATAAATTAAAAGAAAACCAAAAAACTGAGTGTACAATTTTGGCTTTGATAGGAAACAATATTAATATAATAACCAGGAAAAACTCAAGATAAGGGTGTTTTTAAAAGTAAAAAGTCAACTATAAAAGTTAATGACAGTTTATGAGAAAAAAGAAAGGGGAGGAAGGAAAGAAGAAAAGAAGAAAGGAAGAGAAACCAAATGGTGAATGGACGTATGAAAATTTTCCTTTTACTAACATCAAACTAAATGCATATGAAAACATAATAAGAAAGCTTCACCCACCAAATCAGTAATTAAAAAAAATACCCTACTTCACGGTAGAAGGCATTCAGTGAAAAAGATTCTGAAATGACGTGTATGGAAAGAAAATGTGCTACGGTAATTTGGGGAAGCAATTTGGCATTCGTGACAAGATTTCACCTTTTCCTTCCTTGTACTATAAATAAAATATTGCAGGTTCAGGACAATTTTGACTTATAATAATTTTATTGTGAATTCATTGTGGTATTTTTTCTTACAATAGAAAATTGCCTCTTCTTTACATAGAAACCCATCCATTAGAACTCTGATTAAATATACCGCCCCCCCCCCTCAAGGTTTTTTGTTTGGT